>BFEA01000076.1:561244-592406 GCA_003427395.1 Chara braunii | reverse complement strand
GAGAGAGAGAGAGAGAGAGAGAGAGAGAGAGAGAGAGAGAGAGAGAGATCCGTGTGAACACGGCAATCCCTTAAGCATGGGAAACGGACCTCACCTCACCTGCAGGTCACTTACTTGGGAGAGACACTTTCCTGAATAAGCAATTCAACACAAGGCCCCTGCTGAGAATAGGGAGTTGGGAGTCTTGTGTGTGTGTGTGTGTGTGTGTGAGAGAGAGAGAGAGAGAGAGATCTGTGTGAACACGACAATCCCTTAGGCATAGGAAACGGACCTCACCTCACCTGTAGGTCACTTACTTGGGAGAGACACTTTCCTGAATAAGCAATTCAAGACAAGGCCCCTGTGAGAATAGGGAGTTGAGAGGAGGAGGAGATAGGGAAGATTTTAGATAGGAAGCTCTGTCCTTCGCAGCAATAGGCATATATCCAACAAGAGGTGGATAAGATGCAATGGGGGAGGAGGAAGGGTAGAGGGGAGAGTGAAGGAGGAAGAAGAAGAAGGAAAGATAATGGAGGGGGAGCTGGGATAACACTGAATGTCAATCCATGGCTTTCACAGCCTTGGTAGGGGGGTGCATGCCATGAAAAGCTTTCCGCCATGTAGCACTCATAATGGCTCATCAGAGGGTCTGCCTCTGGATCCCAATATGGAGAAGAAGGGAGAAATGGAGAAACTGAGAGAGGGGGGAAATTGCATGGAGAGGTCATGCACATGGCAGGGGGGGGAATTTTTTTTTTCCATACATCATGTGGAAGGTTCTGTGAGGAAGTCCCTCGTCGATCGTGGCCATGATTGCTCGACCTGTAGAGAGGTGGTCTTACGAAGCCACGGTATGCAGGGCTATGCTTGCTCTCAATCTCCTGCTCTCTCTCTCTCTCTCTCTCTCTCTCTCTCTCTCTCTCTCTCTCTCTCTCTCTCTCTCTCTCTCTCCGCTTGATGACCACCAAGCCACAATCTTGCGCTTCTCTCTCCTCCGCAGATCATGCGCTCTCATTGCCGAATTGCAGTGTGCGTTCGCGCTCCTAGGTGCACTACTGGAGGGCGAGAGCGGAAAGTAGGGAGAGGTGGGGAACCACCGGACTCGAGCCAGTTGGCGAGTATCAGGGAGGGAAGCGGTGCGCAAGTAGGAGAATGAAGGGAGGATGGGCTGGGCTTGGGTGAGAGCCGTTCGGGAGAGAATGGGTACGAAAGGGGAGGTAAGCGGGTTTGGGTGGTCTGGGGTGGTGAGAAGGGTCAGATAGAACATGGGGGTTCATGATGCCACATTGATAGGTGAGGTTCCGGGATTGATGGGTTGATGTATGACTCGTGTGTTTAGGGGTATAGCGGGTTAGGGGCATGTGTGTGTTTTTGGATCTGCGAACGTTGTTCTGGACACACAGGTTTTTTTCGAAGGGGGGAAATCGGCCGTTCATGATGGCGGGGTTTGCCACGCCAGTGTTTTCTCAGCTCTTTGTCTTGTAGTGGTGCTCAGGTGGGGATGAAGTGAGTGGGCGATATGCATCGTCGTGAGAGGGTGCATGCAGTGGTACAAACCCTTGTCAGTTGTGGCAATGGCTTGTGAGGTTGTCGCAAACGTCTGTGTTTTTGTGGTCTTGTATCTGGTCCAGCGGGTGGTGAAGTGCAGACTCTTCCAGTTGGCCGCGTCGTTTCGCCGAGCAGGCCTACATAAGCAAGGAGCGTTTTGCGAAAGTGGTTCAGGGCCTGTCGGTGGAGTTGGTTTAGGCCATCTGTGCTTTTCTCTCAGGGTTTGGCAAGGGGTACGTTCTACATTTGTGGCTGTGCATGTAACTTTGGTTTAGGCAGTGCCACATTTTTGCCAAGGAGTTATCTCGTCGTTGGTTATGCTGGGGTACCGTAGTTGGTCTAATTGTTACGTGGTTGGCTTTCTCTTTTTCTTGGAGAACGGGGGTCATCTTCGTTTAAGTGGGGTTGGCTTTCAATGGGCGTAGAGGTTTATCGAGAGGTGAAGCAGTCGGAAAAGAAAAAGGGTTTGAGTTGCAGGTTGTCTCATTCTGGTGTTTGTAGGGGTGCTGTGGCTTGTATTGTGATGGTGTGTGCTGCGGCATGAAGGGTGGTGACCAGGGGAAACAAACTTGGAGGGCTGCAAAATCCGCATCTATTTGGTGTTTGTATTATGTAGGGGCGAGGGGAGTGCGAGGATATGGGTCCTCGGCAGGCCTAAGGGCCCCCCTGCAGCATATGTGCCCGCCCTAAGTGAAGGCTGGCCTAACAAATCACGAGAGGCCCTTGGGTGTCAATTTCGCATTTGGGGTCCAGGCAGTTTCGTCGCGCCAGTTGGTTGAAGGGAAACACAGGCCGAGCAGCGTGGAAATTCCAAGGCCCTCTAGGCCTTTCCAAAAGCACAGGCCCTGGGCATGATTCGCAGCCTCATACACAGACAGTTGGGAGGCCCAACCGAATGATGCCCAGTAGCTGCACCAGAGGCGCAGCATCCTGGGGCCTACCGGAAGCTTCTGGGCCCATGCCAGTCCAGCAGGCTGCCGAAACGAGGCAGGCTCTTTTCATATAGGAAAGAGCTCGCTGCCTGGCAAGTCATTCGGGCACTCGCATGCTGGCGGCAGCGCTGCTGGAGCTGAAGCTCGTGGGCTGCTGCTAGCGCTGAGCGGCGAGGTGCAGGCACGTGCGGTCGTGCAGGGAACAGGGCGCTGCTGAGGGCAGCACCATAGCCCAGCCTCCATAGCTGGCAGGGCTTGGATGTACAGTGAGGCGCAGGGGTGGTCTTCGGGTGTACAACAAAGGAAGACGTGGGAGAGAGTCAAGGGAGAGAGAGAAGGATGATGATGATGATGATGTGAGGGCACATACCTGGTATTGGCGATGGTTCTGCATGGGCGACATCTTCAAGTACTTCGGGTGCTGCTGACGTCAACAGTTGCATTGTCAATTAGTAGGCTAGTAGTAGCTGTGTAGGGAGTAGGCTGGGCGCCGAGCGCCAAGTAGGGAGATAGAGACTGGATTCATATTTTGGTGGTGGCGAGAGCAAGCTCTCATTGACATTGACTTTCAGTGCTACGATTCTCCATCGGTGTTATATTGGTGCAATGCTGCTTTCTGAACACTGTGTTACGATTTGGCTTTCAATGTGATTGTGCAATCTGAATATTGTCATCTCGCTTCTGTTCATTTTCCTTGCAATTTGGTATCGGAGCTGGTTCGAACTGCGCTCATTGGTTCTTCGCATTAGCTGTTCGGTGCTTCGCATGAGGTGTGGGGCAGTGATAAGGCTTGGGCAATTGGACATTAGGCGACCCAGGGTCGTGTGGGCCCGCCAGGAAGATATGTGGTGACATTAGGGCTGTACGCTGGATGATGAGAACTCGCTGATGTGGCATTTAAGTCGAGGTGGAACTACATTCTGCTGTTGGTTGTGCCGAGGCAAAGACCGATTATCATAAATGCACATCAGGTTGCCGGTGAGAAATCTGTGGTTGGGGGCAGCATTATGAGGTATGTTGCTTCCTTCCTTATCTACCCTCTTCATTGCTTCTTACCGTGAGGAAGTGAGTCTTGTCTTGATAGTCCTCTCAATGTGAGGTGTCGTGAGCGCTCAACCTTGAGACTCGACATTCTTCCTGGGCAGCAAGCTGGTGGGAGACGGGCGATGCCTCTGAAGGGCCCTGGACGAAGCACTCGGATTACGGTCACCATGCCAACCCGCTGGGACTAGTACACGCATGCTTTGCCGCAAGTCCTTGGTTCTGCTGCTGCGCAATAGGGGTCACGCCAGCCCTTTGAACAAACGCTTGCTTACTAGACCGTCTCTAAATATTTCTGGCGGGGACTCAGTGTTGATTCTGGCTGTGATCGTCGTTCTGTATGCGACGTTAAATAATTCCTGAGGAGTTACGGGGGATCTCCTTAAATGCCTCCTGATCAGCCAGATCAAACCGGGTGTAAGGCTCGTTGCATGCGAGGATAAATAATGTGCAGGGGCTGGCACGTTCGACGTTGACTTAGGGCACAGTGGTGGGCCGGATTGCACACCTTTAGACATGCTGCTCAACCAGATGCCTAGGAACGTCGACACAAAGTGACTACGCAAGAGGGATACAGGGAAAGGGTTGGATTCCGGCAATTGTTCGTCGCGACATTAATTAGATAAACTGCCATCCAGCATACATCTCTGCAGGGAGCACTATTTTTATTTTTGATTACTTAGTTGTTACAGACTTGAGTGACAATTGACAAACGGCTGCAGATATAGTAGAATATTATTTGCTGCATTGCAATCTGTATTAGAGTAATCTAAAAATAGACTTAATATTCCCTGTAGGATCTGACACTGGGTGACACCTAACCACCTAACTGTTTCTGTCCAGGCCGACCGAAGTTAGTTGTGTATCATAATCGGTTGTGTGCCATGCTGAGGTAGGATTCAGTGTGGATTCTAGTTTAGATCACACACACTGTAGCTCATGAGTGATGCAAGCGCTAGTGAAGAGGAGTTGTTAGTGGATGACCGTAGGACTACTCGTAGAACTGCTCTCAGTCAACCTTTGACTTTCCCAGAGTTAGGTCCAGGAGACGAGAGGAGACTGCGGAGAGAGGCTAGAGATAGACCTAGAGATAGAACAACGGCAAGAAGAGCGAGGGTGGCTGAGGACAGTGCCTGGTCTAGGATTACAGCTAGCACCAGTACGACCATGGGTACTTCCTCTACCATGTCGCAAGCCTCTTCATAGGCCACTTCGTCAGGAGTCACTCAGAGTGGTTTTCGGGTTTCCATTAGCCAGGGTGTTGACTTACAAGTCAGCCAGCAGGCTCAACTCACGCCGGAGGATTATGAGATCCTCCAAGAAGAAGAACTTCAGGATGAGTTGCAGCGGCAGTTGGATGAAGCAGCAGAGAGGAGAAGAAGAGCTATAATGAGGAAAGCTAGACTAGGTAGTAGATTGCAGGAGCTAGGCAAGCTAGAAGCATTAGACGAGTCCACATTAGATCCCGTTGTGCAAGCACTGCGGAATTCGCTCATGTGTGTGGCAGAGACGCAGGTTGTTCAGCAGGAAGTGTTGGCTCAACTAGTGGCAGGCCAGAAACGAATTATGGCTGCATTACAGGCTCCTCGTCCAGTGATGAGGCAGCCTCAGTTTGCTGTAGCTCCCCCTTCGGGTGCGGGTCCATCAGTGACGCCGTCGCCGATAGGGCCTTCATTCTCACCTATGTTTGGCATGCCCCCTCCAATTGGTTATATGGCAACTAGTGGTCCGGTCCTTAGAGTCTCAGTCGTACCATCGACGACAGTGGTTACTACAGTCCCACTGTCAAGCCAGGCCCATGTTAGTGTCAGCAACCTGTTTCGGTGGCTATGCAGCCACTCCAACAATCCCCTGGGCCAATGCAGCCTATGCAGTGGATGCCCAAATTACCCTTGCTGAGTCCTAAGCCCTTCTTCGGCAACAGGAAGAAGGATGAGGACTTGGACACCTGGGTAAGGACGGTGCCTACCTATGTGAGGCACAAGCTTACCAGGCCGGAGCAAGAAGTTGTAGTGGTTGCCTCCTTTCTAGAGGGGTCAACAACCCGCTCGTTGAATGGCCTAGTGCAGCAGCAGGGCTACGGTCAGAAGTTCGATGCCTGGGCCCAGGCCCAAACATTGGAAGAGTTCGTACGGTCCGTGTACAACAGGTGGCATGACCCACAAGGGGCCCAAAAGGCCACCGATGCAATCAACAGTCTTTGTGCCAGAAGGTACAAGAATGTTAGAGAGCTCACAAATACAGTAGAATGTCTGCTCGTGGTACCTGGCGTGCGCTATGACCAGCAGGTACTCCTTATGGATTAACTTAGATGTCTGCCTTCAAGGGTTAGGACAAAGCTGGTACATGAGGCCTATGTCGAACAACACAACTTCACCTCCTTCAGCAAGAAGGCCTTAGATATAGAGGCAAAATTGGGATCTGCGAATCAGAGTCGGGAAGATGGTAGGAAGAAGAGACTTCCCCAAGACTGGAAGAAAAAGGGTCAGTTAATGTTCGTTGACCATGATGGTCAAACGACGGAGATTGACGAGTTCCCAGATCTTGGTGATGAGACAGAGCATGATGGGGCCAACGAAACTTCGGATGGGGGAGTCGTGGCACCCATCAAAGAAAAGGTTAGGGGGACCGGGAAGAAGAAGGTAGGCTGATCTACGGGTCAGGGCGACCAAGGTACACCCGCTTGGGTGAAACTTGGTTTAAAGTATGAGGTGTGGAGGGACCGAGTCGCTAGGGGCGCGTGCATGAACTGTGGCAACTATGGCCACACGTCCCGAACGTGCCAAGGCAAGAAAGTCCTTACGAGGGTAGCCTCTCCAACGGTGGTGGGACTATCTTCGAACCCTGGTGGTGCTTCTGCGAGCACTTCGCAGGGAAACAGCTCGGGCCAGTAGGAGTTTTTGCCGCTCTTACTCACGCTGAAGTGGTAACGTTGAATTCCCCACTTCAGGCATTGGCCAGGGCTAGTAACCCACGTATTGCCCCGCAGACACATTTAGACCCAACGACGCTCTGTTCGAGAGATGTGTCTGAGGCCCTAGAAGAGTTAGAGACTGAGTGGTCAGGGAAGGACCCCAGAGACTCTTGGGCGATGATCAGTTGAGGTCCAAAGGGTGAACATTTCGAGGTAGAGGTTGATGTAGGTGGCTGCAAAGTTGGCGCCTTTGCAGACATAGGCTCTACACGAAACTTCATCAGTCGTGCTTGTGTGGATAGGGGCTTAGTAGAACTGTAGCTTCTACACTAGCCAACAAACACCAAATGATAGTTGAAGACTATGTCAAGGACGTAGTCTGTTCCTTCTCTTATGGAGGAGGGGAAGTGAGACATAAAATCTCATTCCTCGTCAGCGACGAGCTGCCCTTTGATATGCTACTAGGCATGTACTACCTCGAGGTCGCGCAACCTCAGTTTGATTGGGATAGGAAGGTGTTGATACACAAGCTGCCAAACGGTAGAACCGTTAGACTGCAGAAGTACAAAGCTAGCAGTCTAGTGGAGAACTACGGCTGCATGTGTGCTTCCTCTTTAACTACTACAAGCAGAATCGCGAGGAGGGCATGTATCTAGTCTTTGTCTCTGAGAAAGGGGAGACCGTTAAAACACCCCCAGAGATAGAATCAGTCGTCGCAGCATATTCAGACTTTTTTTAGGAGCCCACAGGCGTGGTAGAAAGGGAGGTGGTCCATGCAATAGAGGTTGTCAAGGTACCTAGAGGACAAATCTATAGGACGTCTCTTGCGGAGTTGGATGAGCTCCGCTGCCAGCTCAAGGAGCTCAAAGAAAAGGGATGGATTCGGCCTAGTACCTCCCCTTACGGTGCGCCAGTTCTATTTGTCCCAAAGAAGGGAGGTACCCTGAGGATGTGCATTGACTATAGGGGCCTCAATGCCATCACCGTTAAGAACGCGGAGCCCCTACCCCGCATCGACGACCTCTTGCATAGAGTGCAGGGATGCCGGTACTTCACCAAGATAGATGTGAAGTCCGGATACCATCAAATTGCCATTAGACCCGAGGACCAGCACAAAACCACATTTCACACCAGGTACGGTTTGTACGAGTTTGTGGTGATGCCGTTTGGCCTATGCAATGCACCTGGTACTTTCCAACACGCGATGAACAGGATATTTCATGAGTACTTAGACAAGTTTATCGTCGTGTACCTCGACGATATTCTTATCTTTAGTAGGACTGTAGAGAAGCACGCTGAGCACTTGAAAATAGTGTTAGGTCTCCTAAGACAGCACCAGTATACGGTTAACTTGGAGAAATGTGAGTTTGGTCGCACCAAGATCTTGTGCTTGGGTCATGAAATCTCAGCAGATGGATTGAGGTCAGATAATGCTAAGGTGGCCAGCATACGTGACTGGCCCAGACCTCAGACTGTTTCTGAGGTCAGATCGTTTTTGGGGATGACGGGCTACTATCGTCCGTTTGTAAAGAACTATAGTACTATGGCTTCCCCATTAACAAATCTAACTCGACTGGACACCCCTTGGGAGTGGACTTAAGAGTGTGAGGCGACCTTCAAGAAACTGAAGTATGCCCTAACACACTACGAGGTTCTTAAACTTTCGGATCCTGATAAGCCATTTGTAGTGACCACATACGCTAGCCAATATGGCATAGGCGCAGTCCTTGCGCAAAAGGAGGGGACCAAGTTGAGACCTATCAAGTTCATGAGCAAAAAGACGTCGTCTCGGAAGCTAACCAGGTCAACCTACGAGCGTGAGCTTTACGCCCTTTACACTATCTCCTTGGCAGATTTTTCTATGTGAGATCTGACCATGAGACACTGCGCTGGATCAAAACACAACCAGTACTCTCTGATGCTCTTAAGCAATGGATTCAAGTGATAGACATTTATGACTATCAACTTGATCCAATCAAGGGAGAGTACAACAAGGTGGCGGATGCACTGTCTCGACGGGCAAATTACCCGGGCGCGCTAGTAACTGAATTTGGCATATCTAATGATCGAGTGGAAGCCTATCAACAAGATCCAGTGATGTCAGAGATCATTCGTAAATTCCAAGCAAAGGACAAAGTGACTTTGGATGAATTTACAATGGTGGATGACTTGCTGTTTGTAGAGAATGCAGGGAATAAAAGATTGTGTGTTCCTAGTAGTGAGTCTTTGCGTAGTTTATTTTTAGGGGAATAACACGATGCAACTGGTCATTTCGGTTACAGGAAAACTTTAGCTAACTTAGTACAAAAGTTCTGGTGGCCTTCTATGATGGAAGATGCCAAGAAGTATATCAAAATCTGTCAGGTCTATCAACGTGACAAGCCTAGGACTCAGGCTCCGCTTGGGCTCATCAAACCCTTGCCGATTCCTAAAGGTCCTGGTCAGAGTGTCTCCATGGACTTCATGGATACTATTGTGACCAGCAGGTCTAGGAAAAGACACATCTTCGTTATAGTAGACCACTTTTCCAAGTATGCAAGACTGATCGTCATGCCTGAGACTGCCAAAACCGACTATATCATCAAATTGTTCATGGACAACTGGGTACGAGACTTTGGTTTACCTAAGTCTATCGTCAGTGATAGGGATGTTCGCTTTACGAGCGAACTGTGGAAGAGCACTGCCCAACAAATGGGAACCAGACTGCAAATGACATAAGGGAATCACCCTGAGTCAAATGGACAGGCGGAACAGATGAACAAAGTAGTGCAGCATTTACTAAGGCACTACATTAAGCCAAGCCAGGATGACTGGGACGAGAAACTACCTCTCGTCGCCAGCCTGTACAACAACGTAGTACATAGTGCTACTGGCATGACTCCCAACCAACTTCATCTTGGTTGGAAGCCCCGTTCCGCCCTCGATTTCCTACCTGAAAAACAGACTACTGCAGCACCCGGTAGCATAGAATTTGTAGTCACATACGAACAGATGTTGCAGCAGGCCGTTGAGCACATGGAGAAATCTTTGGATGCTATGATTGCATCTGAGAATAAACACAAACGACCTTCTAACTTTCAAGTAGGGGAAAGGGTCTAGGTAAAGTCATACGAACTGGGACAGGAACTAGGAATATCTAGGAAACTAATGCCACAATATTTCGGTCCCTGGGAGGTCCTGGACATAGTAGGGGAACAGTTGGATGGACCTTCTTATGTGATTCGCGTCCCACCTCATCTACGGACACACCATGTTTTTCACGCATCCAAACCGGCACCTTTCGCAGAAACTGTACAGTTTCCTTCCAAACGATCAATGCTGCCCCCAACCATGGATGGCGAAGTGGACATCGACCAGATCGTGGAGCATCGTTTGATGCGTGTTCCTCGACCACCAGGCAGAGGCCGCCCTCCTAAGCCAAAAATGCAGTACCGGGTCAGATTCAGGCATCATCTGGACCCCAATGAAGATCGGTGGTTCACCAGAGAAGAACTGCACCTCAAGTCATTGCAGGCTATGAAAGAGATCTTAAAGGGAAGATGCCTGCAGAATAGAAAACTTCTCAGAGGACTATCGAAGTACAGGAGGAGGGAGAACTACACCTCAAGTCATTGCAAGCTATGAAAGAGATCTTAAAGGGAAGATGCCTGCAAAATAGAAAACTTCTCAGAGGACTATCGAAGTACAGGAGGAGGGAATGGGAGGATATGGGTCCTCGACAGGCCTAAGGAGACCCCTGCAGCATATGTGCCCACCCTAAGTGAAGGCGGGCCTAACTAATCATGAGAGGGCCTTGGGTGTCAATTTCGCATTTGGGGTCCAGGCATTTTCGTCGCACCAGTTGGTTGAAGGGAAACACAGGCCGAGCAGCGTGGAAATTCCCGGGCCCTCTAGGCCTTTCCAAAAGCACAGGTCCTGGGCGAGATTCGTAGCCTCATACACAGACAATTGGGAGGCCCAACCGAATGAGGCCCAGTGGCTGCACCAGAGACCCAGCATCCTGGGGCCTACCGGAAGCTTCTGGACCCAGGCCAGTCCAGCAGGCTGTCGAACCGAGGCACGCTCTTTCCATATAGGAAAGAGCTCGCTGCCTGGCAAGTCATTCGGGCACTCGCATGCTGGCGACAGTGCTGCTGGAGCTGAAGCTCGTGGGCTGCTGCTAGCACTGAGCGGCGAGGTGTAGGCATGTGCGGTCGTGCAGGGAGCAGGGCGCTGTTGAGGGCAGCGCCATAGCCCTGCCTTCATAGCTAGCAGGGCTTGGATGTACAGTGAGGCGCAGGGGTGGTCTTTGGGTGTACAACAAAGGAAGACGTGGGAGAGAGTCAAGGGAGAGAGAGAAGGATGATGATGATCATGATGTGAGGGCACATACCTGGTATTGGCAATGGTTCTGCATGGGCGACATCTTCAAGTACTTCGGGTGCTGCTGACGTCAACAGTTGCATTGTCAATTAGTAGGCTAGTAGTAGCTGTGTAGGGAGTAGGCTGGGCGTCGAGCGCCAAGTAGGGAGATAGAGACTGGATTCATATGTTGGTGGTGGCGAGAGCAAGCTCTCATTGACATTGACTTTCAATGCTACGATTCTCCATTGGTGTTATATTGGTGCAATGCTGCTTTCTGAACGATGTGTTACAATTTGGCTTTCAATGTGATTGTGCAATCTGAATATTGTTATCTCGCTTCCGTTCATTTTCCTTGCAGGAGGTTATGTTCTTCTATGGGAAGATTAGTGGGGGCAGGCAACATATTTACGGGTAGATATTATAATGATTATATATATATATATATATGGGGAACGTTGTTTGGCGATATATATACATTATATATGATATATATATATATATATATATCATCAAACAGAACTGCTTGGGAAACCGTACGCAGATTGGGAGAAGAGGACAACAAATGAGGGGCTGTGACAAACTGTTTCGTCGGAGTTTCACCGACTCATCATCAGGAGGCTGAACCCTCAACAATCTGCAGAATTCCCAAACTGATTACATTGTAAGTGATAATCCACCTTAACCTCGGTTGCGGTTAAGCACCAACAACTGCCCGGAAACTGATACCCTGAGGTGGGCACCAACCACTCCCCTCAAGGTTATATATCATCAAACAGAACTGCCCGGTAAACCATCGGCACAAAGGGAGAAGAGGACGACAAACGTGGGGATGTGACAAACTGTTTTGTCAGAGTTTCACCAACTTGTCAGGAGGCTGAACCCTGTTAATTCTGTATATTTTTTTACAAGTAGGTAATCATGTGTATTTTTGGAAGAGCGGATTTGTGTGAATGTCGAGTGAAAGAGTGAGAGACTGAGCAAGGGAGTGCGAGTATGTTTATTTTTGGATCAGTGTGTGTAGTGCGTAATGTGGCTGGATTAAAATATTTTATTTTAGGTGTCTTTTCCTCTGGGATTTTCTTATTCGATTGTTCTATGATTTATGGATTTACAGGAGTGAAAAATTTTGAAGAATTGGTCAAAATTTTGACTGGTTATGAAATGACTTTTTTTGGGACTCAATCGAGTGGTATTTTCATGGGAATTTTATTTATTGCTGTAGGTTTTTTATGAAAAATAATTGCAGTTCCTTTTCATATGTGGGCACCTGATGTATACCAGGGTTCTCTTACTTTTGTCACAACTTTCTTTTCTATAACACGTAAAATTGTTGTTCTTCAAATATGTTACTTGTGTTTCTTTTTAGTTTTTATGATCCAACATGGCAAACAATCTTCTTTTTTTGCAGTATTGCTTCCATGATATTAGGAGCATTAGCCGCAATGGCTCAAAACAAAGTCAAAAAACTTTTAGCTTATAGTTCTATTAGCCATGTAGGTTACCTTTTAATTGGTTTTTCATGTGGAACAATCGAAGGTATACAGTCTTTACTAATAGGTGTTTTCATTTATGTAATAATGACCATCAATGTACTTGGAATAGTTTTAGCTTTACGCCAAAATCGTTTAAAATATACAGCGGATTTAACCGCGTTAGCGTTGACGAATCATATTTTTCCTACACTCTCATTTTCTAGATTAAGTGCCATCCTTTAACACCACTGGAAAATTCGACCATTTCTCCAGCTTGAATCTTGTTCAATCCATAAACACGTGCAATTTCATCTCCTACCGAAACCACTCGACCGATTTCATCCACTTGTAATTTGATGTAATAATTTGCAAATCTTTGTTGTAATAAAGTAGATAGTTCCGCTCCAACAAATTTGTTCATAAATTTCTTGCTCTCTTCTCACCCGGGATTACATTTTTTTTAAATTAATTTTATCCATCTCCAGGGACCCAAAGACTCGAAAAATTAAAATAACGAAATTCTTGAGTCATTTCAATAGGCTCATAAATCACACGTTTCTCTGAATCATCGTATCGTATTTACACATACCCACTTAAGGGAAGTCTTTTCGTTACGGATGACCCTCAAAACCATAATCTGTTAATATACGACGTAAATTAGGATGGTTGGAAAAATACACACCAAACCAGCTGCCGGAAATATTTTGACTACTGAACAGATGGGAGTTATTTCATCTACACGTGTATGTACACAAAGACGTGAGTTATACTGAATACTCAGTAAGTTATACACCACTTCAAATCTATCTTTTCGATAAGGATAATCAACTCCACAAATATCGATTAAAACTCGAAATCTTGTGTTCGTATGATTTAAAAAAAAAAAACATTTGAAAAAGATTGTCTGGGTTGGTAGATATACAAATTTTTTTTTTATATATTTTATATTTGTTAATCCATTTTGATAAAGTAGCATTCAAAGATTTGAAAAAAATTGATTGTGCATAAGCTGCGCTCTTTTTTTTATTTTGGTTTTGGGTGTTTTGCACTTTTATTTAGTATGTATGATGAACTTCAATAAAATACGCTTTGGATGCAAAACAAAACAATCAAAATTGATGAAAATAAGAAAAACGCTTATTAAGAAAAGAACATAACATATTGAAAAAACATTTTCATACTATTTTGTTTCATTGTAGTGGTTTGACTAGCCTACAATAGCGACAATTGAAGAATATTTTATATGTCACTCATGGTCAAACTTTGTTTCAACCAAGTGCTTTCTCTTCGACCCTTAATGATAGCGCATGACCTACCTGTATTTTGTACTTGACTGACTGTTGCGAGCCTCCAGGCACAAAGTGCAGCAATTCGGACATCTCCACCGAATTGCTGGACACGAAGTGATGGTCAAAACTGCTTCAAAATGTATCCTATTTAGAATCTCAAAAGAATCTAGTCTTATTATACGGTCAATATCAGTATACTTTGGTTAATCACAAAGATATAAAAAAAAGTACTACTTTAGAAAATGTCTCTATATCTCAGCAATTTTTTGTTTATTTGTTATACCCAACTCACTCTTTATGTGGTTGTTTGAATCAATTAACTTAGATTCATTGACTTAAGTCAATGAATTACTGTCTTGACACCAGCTTTGGCTGGATTTAGGCTCGCAAGAGTTCAGATGCAAAAGGCGAATAACGAGAGTTGAACCCGTGTTTTCAAATTCACAATCTGACATTTTGACCTATTAAGTTATATTCGCCGTGGTCCCGACTCACTTGAACCGACGAAGTGTTTTAGTCTGTCGTGTTCACCATTTTCACCAAGTGAGTATGGTCAGTATCGGACTTGAACCGATAACCCGTAGGAACAAATTTTAAGTCTGTCGTGTTTACCATTTTCACCAAGTGAGCTTGATTTCAAACCAAACAGACTCAATCATGCAAAACACGGCGGGACGCCCATCTATGTGTTTGATGATTGATATTCAAGAGTTTCTATGGAATTAACTATCACGATCGTCAATAAATAAATAAAAATTGAAATATGCATTTACTTATTGTAGTCTTACCTCTACTCGATAGTTTAGTAGCAGGCGTGTTTGGTCGCTTTCTTGGTTCACGAGGGACTGCCTTGGTAACAACCACCTATGTTTCAATTTCTTCAGGTCTGTGTTTCATAGCTTTTTATGAGGTTGCACTTGGAGTCAGTGCTTGTTGTATCAAATTCGCACCATGAATTTTGTCAGAAATGTTTGATGCTTCTTGGGGTTTTCTGTTTAATACTCTAACTGTGGTTATGTTAATTGTGGTCACTTTTATCAGTAGTTTAGTTCATATTTATTCAATCTCATATATGTTTGAGGATCCTTTTTTGCCTCGATTTATGTGCTATTTATMTATTTTTACTTTTTTTATGCTCATGTTAGTTACCGGGGATAACTTGATTCAAATGTTTTTAGGATGGGAAGGAGTAGGTCTCGCATCATATTTGTTAATTAATTTTTGGTTTACACGACTTCAAGCAAATAAAGCAGCTATTAAAGCAATGCTTGTGAATCGAGTAGGTGATTTTGGATTAGATCTTGGTATTATGGGTTGTTTTGCTATTTTTCAAACAGTAGACTTTTCAACCATTTTTGCTTGTGCTAGTGCCTTTGTGTGGGGATCTTCTTTCATTTTTTTTAATATGAAAATTCATACACTAATCCCGGAGAAGGATTGAGTTTGTGAGTGAAGTGAGACCCGTGACATTGTATTTACAATACAAATACAATACATACTCCAATTGACAGCTATCTATAAATAGTAAGTCATCGTAGTGCGATCGATATATATCTCATCGATACGATATATGTGGGACGAAATTATATGCGGGATGAAATGTATTTGATCCATATATTAAGACCATATAATCGCTACAAATAATAAAGGTATGTATTCCATTCTCCATTCGGCGGACRTGCTTTATTTATGCATCTTTCTACGCTTCGTCTTAATGCGCAGCGAGTGCCTTACCTGTACGCTTTCTTTTCATTAAATTCATGATCCAGACCGTTCAGACTTTACCACTTTTCTTCCTTCTGGCGTATATATATATATATATATGGATTTTCGATTCCTATCCGGTTGGTTGGTTCGATCGAGCATATGGTCGCTTTATCTGGATGATACTATACATAATACCATGATCGATTGTGTCGAAGAATTGTGCCCTTGGCCTTGGGCTGCGTGTGCACTTGCTTGGGTCTAGACGAGAGAATTGAGATTCGTGGTTCACTTCTTGATTCTATCCTGACACTTACTTCGCTCGTTAGAGCAGACGCGAAGCCAGAGTCGCCTGGTTTAGGGCGCCGCAGCGTCTCGTCGCCAAACTCACCTGACTCTCGTTTGTAACTTACAAACACGTGTGGTATTGTCAGGTTCAGGCGTCTGGCTGGTTTACCATATATAGCATATAGCTACAATATTAGAAGATTGTGGTATGTAAAACCACGATTTCGAAAACTTGAAGTCTAAAGATCCAATATTAAATTTCCCCAAGGCGGGAGTTGTCTCTATGTCGTAGAATGAAATCTGCGTTGTGCAGATGCATAGAACCCTTCCCGATTACTGATGAGATTATCAGTGCTTTCCTATTACTAGGTCTCTTTCGGGTTAGGCAGGTACTATGGGTCCTCTGACTTTCAATAGGCACATCAAACAAACCAGTTGGATCTCGTCGGCATCACTTATAGGCTTTAACGTTGTAAGTTGTTGTTTAGTCACCTGTCCCCCAATCAATATCAATAGATGGGTAATCAACTCCCATACGTTCAATATCCGCCAATTTGGACCTTACCACTTAGTTTCAATGGCAGGGAGGAAGTATAACAAACAGTGTACGTACTCGCGCTTCCCCACGTATAGTATAATATAAAATACGGGTTAACTGTAGGACGCTTTGATCCGAAAGTGACTCCAATTCGCCAGAACAGGCTCAACTCTGTAAATGTCAGCGGGCTCGCACTGTATTCTTGAGCAATCTTATTTTATTTATCAAGATGGCGAAGCAAAAACCTCAACAGCGCTTTTGCAACATGCTATGTTTTCTCTTCCCTTGCGGGATTGTGATGAGTCCCATGCCCTACACACGAAATACGGCCACGTGCGTCTTTGTACAATAGGTGACCTAACGGCCGCCCGACTAAACATGCCAGTAATGACAAAATTTATGTGAGCTACTGAAGAATATACAATGATTTTTTTCAGATCGATTTGTCTTCATGTAGTTTAGGAAGTATATATTATAACAATCACACTAAGAGTATAAATGAAAGGAGTGAAATAAAGAGTAGCTTCTGAAAACATTGGTATTGAAAATCTTAAAAAACCATAAGTTCCCAACTTTAAGAAAATTCCCGCTAAGATAACAGATCCAGCGGTGGGTGCTTCTACATGAGCTTCAGGTAACCAAATATGAATTGGTACCATAGCTACGTTCACTGTAAAAGATGCAAAAAAAACAATCCATAGCAATATTTGACGTCGTTCTCGTGTTGTGTTTGAAAATTTAAAGTCGTATTTCATTCATAAGTTCTTCGATTTAAACAGAAGAGAATTTTTCATATTTTTACCTTTTGTAATTGAAGTTGTTTGGATGGGTGTTTGTCCTGAGGTATTCGTAGAGTGTATGCATACCTCTGTAAGTAATTTAGTACAAAATGGGAAATTTGGGCCCTAAAAGGCCTTTGTATTTGACCGGCCGCCGACCAAAAAAGACAAGATAGTCATGTTTGAGAATGATTTTTTAGCCATCTTTCAAGAAATCTTTCTTATAAATGCCACTATCTTATTACTTATCTATGGAGTGATTTTGAGCACTTCAAAAAGATATGATTATCCACCATTAGTACATAATGTGGGATGGTTGGGTTTACCGAGTGTTTTGATGACAATTTTATTGCTGATCAATAATCCTTTAACCACTGCTAATTTATTTTATAATAATCTAATCATAGATAATTTGAACTATTTTTGTAAAAATTTTCTATTGTTTGGTATTGCCAGCACCATTTTGACATATTTCGATTATTTCAAACAAGAAACTTTGTATGCTTTTGAATCTATGATGTTAATTCTACTCTCTGCTTATAGTACGTTTTTCATGATCTCATCTTATGATTTGATTGCCATGTATTTAACCATCGAACTTCAAAGTTTATGTTTTTATGTTATTGCGGCATCAAAACGAAATTCTGAATTCTCTACAGAGGCTGGATTAAAATATTTCATTTTAGGTGTCTTTTCCTCTGGGATTTTCTTATTCGGTTGTTCTATGATTTATGGATTTACCGGAGTGACAAATTTTGAGTAATTAGCCAAAATTTTGACTGGTTATGAAATGACTTTTTTTGGGACTCAATCGAGTGGTATTTTCATGGGAATTTTATTTATTGCTGTAGGTTTTTTATGAAAAATAACTGCAGTTCCTTTTTATATGTGGGCACCTAATGTATATGAGGGTTCTCCTACTTTTGTCACAGTTTTCTTTACTATAACACCTAAAATTGTTGTTCTTGCAAATATGTTACGTGTGTTTTTTTTTAGTTTTTATGATCCAACATATCAAACAATCTTTTTTTTTTGCATTATTGCTTCCATAATATTAGGAGCATTAGCCGCAATGGCTCAAAACAAAGTCAAAAAACTTTTAGCTTATAGTTCTATTGGCCATGTAGGTTACCTTTTAATTGGTTTTTCATATGAAACCTATCGAAGGCATACAGTCTTTACTAATAGGTGTTTTCATTTATGTAATAATTACCATCAATGTATTTGGAATAGTTTTAGCCTTACACCAAAATTGTTTAAAATATATAGTGAATTTAGCCGCGTTAGCGTTGACGAATCCTATTTTAGCTGTTACAATGTCTATTACTATGTTCTTATTGGCAGGAATACTTCAATTACCAGGATTTTGCAACAAATTTTATCTCTATTTTGCTGCTCTAGGTTGCGGAGCTTAGTTATTAGTCTTAATAGGAGTAGTAACCAGTGCTATTAGTTGCTTTTATTATATACGTTTTGTGAAAGTCATGGATTTTGAAACACCTAAAACATGGATTTTCTATAAACCAATGGATCGTGAAAAATCTTTATTGCTTGCTATTACTATCTTTTTTATCACTTTTTTTTTTCTTATATACTTCTCCTTTATTTTTGGTTACTCATCAAATGGCACTAAGTCTGTGTCTGTAAATTTCGAGTGGAGACGAAACTTTGTAGTAATAAAATACATACGCGCAACTAACTAAATGTCATAAAGACTGCGGGTACTCGGGCTTGGTTGGTGGTGATTTCTATATGTACATTCTTACCACCAACGATAATGAAAAACACTACGATTTGATTCAACTAATTTGTGAAGATCATCTTTTTTTTTTTTAACAAATCCTTATTTTTTCGAAGCATCTTGTATTTCAGCAGATAAAAATTAATTTAAACTTATGCTTTTTTTTGTCAAACATCGTCTCCACAAAGCGCCTTCAAGAATCCACCGAAGAGCTAAGGTTTCTTGACGACACTTTGGTATGATGGATGAGACTAATTGGGTGGTTCCGGAGATTCTGACTTTTCTTACTTCTAAAATAGGTTTGACATTTTCAATCGTGTTAACAAAATGCGTGATTACATTCATAGACAAGTTCTCATTAGCTAGACAATAGAAAGTTTTATAAACAATTGCACGAGATTTTGTTTTTTTTCCATGAATCATACAAATGTTGACAAATTTGTGTATCAATTGTTRTACCTTGCAATTCTCTAAAATCAAAGGCTCGAAGAGCAAGACTTGTAAGATTTTTCGGTTCATATTTTAATTTCGGTTTATTTGGTACCATATTTTGATCTGCCTCGACGTCGATTAGAAATTCCTTGTAAGTCTTTCACTCCTCGAATACATGGTATTTTACATCAGGCAAATCTTTGACTCTACCTCCTCGAAACCATAACAATAGAGTGCTCTTGTAAATTATGGCCTTCTCCCGGAATGTATGCAATAACCTCATTTCGATTGGTTAATCTCACTTTGCTATTTTGCGTAAAGTTGAGTTGGTTTTTTTTTGTGTTCTTGTAGAAACATGAAAGCATACTCCCTGCTTTTGAGGACATTGATTTAAATCTCGAATACGTTGCGTACGTCGTTTTGATTCTCTACCATGACAAATTAATTGATTCATTGTAGGCATATGTGTGATTTTGTTTTTTATTATTTAAATTAATGCAACTGACAGGCTTCGGTAGTGTGACCCGCATGACCTAGCCCTTTGATATGATAGATGTCATATCATATATATCCCTTACGGGATTTGAAGCCGCGTCTTCGCCATGAAAAAACAATGTCCTATACCCCTAGACGAAAGAGACGAATGAATGTGCTTTTAGCTCAATTGGATAGAGCACCAAACTACGGATTTGGGGGTTGAGAGTTCAAGTCTTTCCAAGCATGGGCCTATAACTCAGTTGGTTAGAGTTGTATTTGTCCAATTGATGTAACGTTATGTTACATAGTAGAGGCGTTCGCAAGAACGTAAGAGCATATCCAACACTTAGGGATTTTCAGACTAAGCTCATAAATTTTCTACAAGCAATTTCTTCTGAAAGAATTCATAGAATAACCTTGTGAGGCAGCCGCCAGGCTGTGGTAATGTCACCTTCTATAACCCAAGTCGCACTCTTGAATATTCGGTCTACCTGAAGTATTGCACGCTTCGCGTGAGAGCAGACCAAAAATTCCGGATTGTACATGTTGTCCAGCACCACGGTGAGGGTTTTTTGTACGATAAGATAAGGCCACGCTTGTGGCTCAAATTTACCAGCTTGTAATTGCTGACTCAATTTTGAGAACCAATTGATCGTGGGTGTCGCTCACAGAGTCATATTACCAGGATCACCACAGATGAATTCATAGCAGTATATTAGGAAGGATACGTCCGAAACAACCTCGATAAGGTTGCAAAATTTACCATGAACATATCGTTCTCTCAGCTAAGTTTCAAGCTTCGGCCGACATTTCCAAAAATCCAGTTGTGGAGAGGCCGCGCCCTCTGCCATCGATTCGTGACTGCCGCCCTTAAGTTCCCTTACTACGGCGGCGCTGTCGACCTTCTCATTACCATTATCGAGGGAGGCCGATCCCGTGATTGCATACTCGCCGACGCCAAAGGCGCCCTTGTTGGTGGTGAATGCTCGTGTAGTGTATTCTTCGTGCCTTACTGAGGCCGAAGGTGCGTTAGGGATTGCCTGTATCGCTATGATGTTATATGCACCACCAGAACCAATCCTAAGAGTCCATGCCATTACTCGCTGACTAAGAGAATCATGTCATTCATCCACTACATAATCGAGTTCGTTATCCTCATTCGTTCCGACTTTTATCTCCCGAGCCGGCCTCGGAGGTGTGAGCCTCCTGTTGCTCGGTTTGACCAAGTGCTTTTCCACGCGCATTTCGACAACGCTACCCTTCGTTGATTTATTCCATAATAAATACAGGAAGGAGAACGGACGCCCACTTCTTTGCGTTTTGCTTTCGTATCCAACATGTCTTGCTGCACTTCGTGCCTGCCTTCGGTCGGCGTCCGATATCGACGAAATACGCCTTACACGGCGCACCATAAACCATGCCCACATAGCCAAACACAGGCTTTGTGGAAGAAGAAAAAACCACATGATTGATAATACCAAATCCAGGAAGAATTAAAATATAACATTATTTTGGCTCACCGACGGAAGCGGAGCCTGGTAGAGCACACCGTCGCGTTATTCCCTCTAAAAAAACAATTATATATACAATTACAATCAATTCAATAAATACAGTCGCGAAATCTATTGAATTTAAATTAAATTAAAGACTTCCAAATAATACCTAAATCGCCCCCTAAGTATGGAAGGCGGAAGGCGCAAGAGCGCTCTTTTGTTTGATTGAGAGAATTCTCGCGTAAGGATCCCAAACAGCTCGGCGGTTGCTGGCTAGGGCGAGCGACCGTACTTTTTTGTGGTTTCTTGCTGATAACCTACTTGTCCCAATGTATATCATTCGCTTAGAAATCTAAGCGAAGAAGGACTTCGTTCTTCGTGCCTTCCGAGATGTTCCAACACATAGCGAGATTACGAGGCTCACATTCAAACCTCATGATGCTTTTTGGACTTTATCTTCATCTCTTGTGATTGAGAAATGAGAGATGGAATTTCTTCTTTCTCTCTCCAGATATAATTGAGTCTAAAGAGTAAGTAAGTAAACAAGATAATACGCCGCCGGCCAAATCCAACCATCCCAACTCTTATCTAGATTGAACCCTTAGCTAATGGGAATTKAAAATTGACGATGGCCCGGTGGGATTGAATTCATTGATTGCTCTAGCTTACTGAAACCTCGCGGAGCATAAGTTTTCTTTCCTTCTTTGCTCGATTATGTAATCATTCGCTTATCTTACTTTGCGTTCTACCCACTTTAAGAGTTTGAACTTCACAAGACTGAGCATACAATACATACGTAAAAGAAAGCCTCAACATCGATCAATCCAACAAATTAGAATTGAAAGTAAACGCAAAGTGAGTGGCTTGCCGCTTTCTTTCTTTCTTTCTTTCTTTCCGTCTCATTAACGAAACAAGTGAGATTCGTTGCGTAAAGTCTCTGAGGATCCCAAACAGCTCGGCGGTTGTTGGCTAGGGCGGGCGGCGTACTTTTTTGTGGTTTCCTGTTGATCGAACATTGCTTATACAATTTTCACTGGTTCGGCGCAAGCACTTAAAAACCAAGTACGAATAAGCGTGTAGTTGTTCCAGCAAACGGCAACGCTTTTCTTTAGAGATCACTCTCTAAGGTGGCCATCCCGACCAAAGAACCAAAGCAGATGTTGAAATACAACACGATCTCCTCCTCCTGCAGGATCAAAAAAAGTGGTATTAAAATTTCTATCAGTTCATAGCATAGTAATAGCACCTGCTAATACTGGAAGTGACGATAAAAGCAGAAAAGTTGTAATTAGCACAGACCAAACAAATAGAGGTAATCTATGCATGGTCATTCCTGGGCCACGCATGTTAAAAATAATCGTAATGAAATTGATAGCACCTAATATTGAGGAAACACTCAATAAATGAAGACTAAAAATAGCTAAATCCACAGCTCCTCCAGAATGACTGGTTATACCGCTTAAACGTGGGTAGACCGTCCACCCGGTACCAGCATGTGTGTGTGTGTGTGTGTGTGTGTGTGTGTGTGTGTGTGTGTGTGTGTGTGTGTGTGTCCATGTGTGGGCGTGCTGGCATACGTTTCTCTTGCAAGACCAAAAAGTTCCCATCATTCCTTGCAGTAATTAAATTACCTTCTTCTCCCAAACATAACACAACTTCATCAGGACTGCATTAGAGCAGAAAGATAACTTGTAGATAGTCCTGATCGGGACGGATTTTCTTTGGGGGAAGACGGTGGCAATGATTGCATCTAATCCCAAAGTTACCATCTGCGACAAACAACAGTGATGGTGACACTGAGCGGGGGAATGCTGTTGTTGATTCCCACTTTCCACATGCATTAATAAGACCTTTGTTATCCACGATTCATGTTCAACAAAACCTATCCGTTTCTCAGATAGGGATATCGAGGAGATGACAATAAATTGTTTGTGTGACTACAGATCACAATGGACACTGCCCATCATGCTTCGCATACCATTCCTTGCAGCTGGTGTGCTTGCGGCTAGTTTGGCTGCTGTGTTGGTATTGCCTTGTGCTCCGCTGAGCAGTTGTCTTTCTGCACATTTGCACGCCTTGCCTTTCCGCGTACTTAGCTTGTGTGCTGTGCGGTCTTTCCGTGCAATGTGCTTGTCTGTTGTGTAGTTTGCACGCTTCGTTTGCATTGCCTTGTGCTTTGCTGCACTGTTCCCTAGCTGCCTATACGCATACCGTGCCTTGTCTTCCCTCTCTGTGTACCTGTTTGCCTCGTAGTTTGGCTGCTCCATCAGTGCTGCCTTGTGCCTCACTGCATCATTGCTTTGCTGCTTGCTCAAGCAGTCCATTCGCTTTCAACAAGGGTCAAAGGGTGCATGACCCAAAGCATCAATATGGGGATTCTGGAGATTGTAAAGTGTTCTGCCTCCTCATGGGTCGGTGCAACTCCGATGAAACAATCTTCATCAGCTTTTTTTTTTTTTTTTTTTATCCAGTCGTTGTCTTGTTGTCGTACATATATTTCCTTTGGTTGCTGCTTTTACTTTGCTGTTGTTTGTCTCGCAGTCATTTCCCTCACTGCCTTGGCCTGCCCACCCCTCATGCCTTTGCCTTCCACACTATGTGCTTTGCTGCCTTCTGCTGTTTGCCTGTCCGCTCGCCTCCCCTGTGCCCTCCAGGCTCCAGCCTATGTGCTCTGCTGCCTTGTGCTGTTTGCCTTGCTCCGTGCTGCTTGTCTGCCCACCCGCCTTTCCCGTGCCCTCCAGCCTTAGTGCTTTGCTCCCACTTGCCGCTCAAGGCGCTGCCTCCCTGCTTGTTGCACAGCAAGTGTTCTGCCTGCCTTGCTGATTTTCCGCTGGCTGGTTGTATTACTTGGAGGGTGACTTGATTCACTCAGGGTGTAAATCACAAAATCGCAAAATGAGCCCAGATCGAGTCCGTCGTTTACAAGACCTCAATTGGGCCACTCATTTTGCGATTTTGGAATTTTGAGGGCCTAGTGTGAGTATGCCCTCAGATGCGTATTTTCCTCCTGAGGTGTTGAAATGGTATGTTGCATGGTTCAGTACCATCCTGGGTTCAAATGAAAATGTGATTCGCACACATCTACCACACACACACACATACACACAGTGAGAGAGTTTTTTTTTGGGGGGGGGGGGGGGGGGGGGGAGAGAGAAGAAGAGAGAGGGATAGTTTCATACACCTCTCAGTCTCAAGAGCTCTTTCCCTCACCCACAACATACAAAATCCATCCTCACCTGGAAGACAGAAGTGGAAGAGGAAGAGAAAGAGAAATAGGAAGAAGAACAACGAGCGGAAGGAGTAAGAAGTAGGAAGAAGCAGAGCCTGCAAACGGCTGGCCGTGCCCCAGCTCAAACTGGCCCCAGCCGGATTGGACAGAGGCAGGCAGGTTTGGCTACCTCCATGTTCCACGTGGGCGGGTGTGGCCAGGTGAAGGGAGGATGGCCCTGGACTGAGTTGGGGCCAGTTCCAGTGGAAAAGAAAAAAGGCCAGTTGTGGGTGGCTTTCTATAAAGGAAAAGCAAAATAGGCAGGTGTGCACGGGTCCACACCAAGTTTGGGTATGTATGTCTGTATGTAGGGGTCCACAGACTCTACACATACCAGGCCCCCTTGTTTTCATTCCTGCCTCCCTGGCCGCTGATCTTTCAGGCCTGACAGAAGCACCATTGCAGGCTAACACCACCAAACTGCACTGTTGGGGAAAATGTTTGAACAACGCAGTTTTGGCTCCTACAGCCTCCCAGTGCCTGGTGTGTGCCAAAGCTGCGCTGCTCGACGGGCAGATCTCAACATTGGTCGACACTGCAGTTTGCACTGCACAGCTTGCGCAGTTTGGCTGCTCAATGCAGCAAGGCGGATGACAAGGTAGGCCCATTCACTCTGCCAACCTCCGCCACCTCCTCCTCTTCTGCCCATTTTTGTCCATGTCATCCTGAAATCCTCCCTCCCGTTTGTGTTAGGTTTCCTCTATTCACCTTTGTTTCTACATTCAACATCATATTTATCTTGTTCCCCCTCCTCCTCTTCTCCTTTGTCTTCTTCTCCATCTGAAATCGGACGATGTCGGAGTATAGACAGATGTCAGACGATGATAAACTTTTTTCTTTTCCTTTTCAAATTTCCTCTACCAACCATTACCATCTGCCCCCAATCTGAATGCATGGTCAGCATCGCCGTACGTAGACAGAAAGTTGCCCCAAATGCAGCTTATAACAAACGTACGCTGGGTACAGGGGCGGGAACTTGGAAAAGCAAGGGCAGGTGCGGGCAGGTTTGAAAGAATGCCAGTTACGGATGAGTGCAGGTGAGATTATGCTTGGGGGTCTGAGCAGGGGCAGGCAGTGAAACATAAGTCTTGGCCTGGGAAGGTCCAGGGGCAATTCTTCTCCAAGGCCTCGGCCAGGCCGGGGCTGGGTTTGTATGCTAAAATTGGACCCAACTGCGGCCAGGTCAGGTTGTGGGGATTCTTAAACCAGAGTTATGGCTGGCTGCGGATCCAGGTTTGATATGGGTTGGGTGTGAGTGTGGGAGAAGTAGGAGTTTGCGATCTCTGGGAAGGAGGAAGAAGGAGGAGGAAGGAGGAGGAGAAAGAAGGAGAAGAGAAGGAGAAGAAGAAGGAGAAATGAGAAGCGAGAAGGAGGCAAAAGAATGAAGAAGACAAAGCAAAACAAAAAAAGGAAAAAGACGGAGGACGAAGACGAAGAAGACGAAGAAGACGAAGAAGAAGACGAAGAAGAAGACGAAGAAGAAGAAGAAGAAGACGAAGATGAAGACGAAGAAGAAGACGAAGAAGGAGGAGGAGGAGGAGGAGGAGGAGGAATAGTGAATAGCGAGGCCAATCGTTATTTGTCCAAGCATACAGTCGTTAATCTTCATTCCACCTGCTTAGACATAAACAAGCTCACACACATTCCGGGAGGCGTTTCGTCTGGCTGCACTCCAGGACTTGTCAAGGGGCTAGGAGAAGAAGAAAGGAGGAGGAGGCAGCAGGGAGGAGCAGGAGTAGTAGGAGGAGAAGAAGAAGGACGATGAAGAAGAAGAGGAGTAGGAGGTGCAGGGGAAGTAATCCAACAAGCCCCCTCTTAGCCAACTTTGGGCACCATAATCCACAGCAGGATAAGGATGTGGTGAAGTTACTCGGTTAAATCTGGATCATGATGCTTTGAAACATAGGCCTGGAAGTGCGATGCCTTGAGCATACAGAGAAAGCAGTCAAAAAAAGACAAAACCTGGAAAACATACCAAGCAGGGATATGTACGGGGACAACAAGAAAAAAGCAAGACTACCACCGCATGCCTCTTTGCCATGCTGATCATTAGCATCAGCAAAACTACAGTTACTACCAGAGATTCATGCTAGCATCTCTTTTGTGGATCACACAGCTACCTACTTTCCAGTTCTTCGGCCCTATTATCTGGTACCTACCTAGCTGCTGGTGTACACATATGCTGGTTCTTCCACATTTCAACCACAGGCAATCACAAAAAAAGGGTATAATGCCCGCTATAGAGATATACAGTTCCACAACGACTGCAGTCCAGTCTTCTCATGCATTTACGACTGTCAAAGAGAGAGAACACCTCAGCTGACCACAAACGGTGAACTTACTTTCAATCCACCTCCTCACACCAGTGGCAAGCATTCTGCAGGGATGTTGTCGACAACAAAGACTCTTGAACACTCGGGCAGAATTGAATAGGGACTGGTTCTTGTCTGAGGATCAGCTTCGCCATTCTTAACAAGCACACTGGATGCGCTTGGTGTCGGATACCCCTGTTCTTCACCTCCCTACTCAGGCGTTTCCTTCCAAGAGCTCGTGGGACCCAGAAAGGAAGCTGCACCTCATTTCACGTCAATCAGCCACTTGTCCTGATGTCAGCCATTTGGACTCCATAGTTTTCTGGGCAGAGCTACCTGCTGCACCTCTTTGCACATCTACGAGCAAACCTATCCTGATGTGGTCCATTGGGACGTCATAATTCTTTGGAAAGAGCTACTTGATACGCACACTGATGCGAAGGGCATAATTCCACATCTGCTTGTCGCCATCAGTTCGCAGCGAGAAAACTGGATGAGTGGGCCAGTCCAGGTAGGTCGGACCAGTCTGGTTAGGGTGGGAAATCCCAGGCAGCCCTGACTGCACTGTTCAGATGCATGACCAATGAGTGACCTGTATCTGCATATGAGCAGTCATTCAGGTAGATCATCACAGGCCTACCACAGGGGTTCCGTAAACCCACTGGATTAAGTTGGCCTTTGTGCCTAGAGTAAACCCGCTGGATTAAGTTGGTCCTTGCCATAGGCCCATAGGCACGAATACACCTCCCTCGCCAGGAACTTTGAAGCGGCAACAGTGTCTTGCTGCCTTACTGTGACTCTTTCATCTTCTGTAGAATACAATCTAGGGACTCTGCACCCTGCTTACCTCCCATTGTTTCCACATCAGGAATAAGAATGCTTCGTTTCTACGACTCCCACTTGCCTACTCCCTCTACACAGCTCTGCTCGCATGGACTAAAACCCTCCCTCCCACCCAGCTTCATATACTCCTTACCTCCCTCCCAGATTCTTCCCAGAGGGTGCACGATAACTCTTTCCTTCTTCCCTCTCAGTCTTGCATGGAGTAGTTTCTTACACCTCTAACACAGCTGTGGTACAATGTGGCCTTGCTTCATCATTTGTTAAGAAGCCATCAACTAATTCTGGAGGTAAAGAAGAAAAACGAAAAAAGCACTTCCGAAAAGCTAGAGAATCACTTTGAAAAACCTAGACCTGACAAGCTATGCTGAGCAAACAGCACTGTAATCAACCTTGTTGCACCCAATAAGAAGGAACTTTGATAGCCTGAAAGACAACAGAGAAAGTAAACTCGTGCACGAAAATGCACATAACCACTGCTTCTTCGTAACCACTAACCCACCTCTGCGTCTGCCAGTATTACACTGGTAGTGCTACACGCGGACTGACTGACCGACAGACATTGGGAGTGCTACACGCGGACTGACAGACAGTACGACACATAGGCAGAGATAGACAAACAGAAACAAGACAGGGACAAAGACAGAGGCAGAGACGGAGACGGAGACGGAGACAGAGACAGAGACAGAGACAGACAGACAGACAGAGACAGACAGACAGACAGGCAGGCAGGGAGGCAGGCAGGCAGACAGACAGATGGACAGGCGGGCATACAGACACCTAGTAGAGAGGCCCTCTATATTTACAACATAGGTAGGTATTGCAGAAACAAGAGACAAAAGAGCTTTTCCCTCCCACACTGTGCTTTGTTACAAAAAAAAATACTCAAATGATGGCAGCTAATGAACAAACGAACCACCAAAAAATGAATGAACTAACCAACCAACCGGAACAACCAAATGCACGAATGAATTGCCCACCAAGCAAACAAGCAAGTAGGGAAACAAGCGCCCGAATGAATACCAAACAAACAACAGAGTTCAAGAAGAGACAAACAAATGGAACAGAACAAAAAACATAGACAAACAGGCAAAAAACAACTGATGGCCCAAGGAATGAACCAAGGTAACTCAAGGTAACCAACCTAACCAACCAACCAAACCAACTAACCAACTAACCAACTAACCAACCATCCAACCGTCCAACCATCCCACCATCCGACCAAATGATGGCCCAAGGAATGAACAAGCGAACAAAGGTAACCAAGGTAACCAAGGTAACCAACCTAACCAACCAACCAAACCAACTAACCAACTAACCAACTAACCAACTAACCAACCATACAACCATACAACCAACCAACCAACCAACCAAGTGATGGCCCAAGGAATGAACATATGGACCAAGGTGACAAACCTAACCAACCTAACCAACACACCAACTAACCAACCAACCAAACCAACTAACCAACCAACCAACCAACCAACCATCCAACCATCCAACCAACCAAGCAACTGGCTGACCAACTACCTGACAAACTAGCGATCAATCCACAGACCAATAACATGGCTTGCAGTAGTACAAACACGAAGCTGATGCTTGCATGTCCTTACATGACTCTGGAAACCCTCCTTTTCCAATGAATCCAAAGACGTAACGAATGAGCAGATATGAAAGACAAACACTGAGTAGATGGACATACAGGCTAAGAGTGCTATCGGGCGACAGGCAATGTCATGAACATACTGGAATTCACAGGTGACGGTAGCGATCTGCGATAAGTTGCTTGCTTTGACAAGGTAAGAATTTCATCAAGGATATTCACCACCTTCACAATGGAGGGTCGCCTCCTTGGCTCATCCTCAGCACAAAGATGTGCTAACACTAGCATCTGCGCAAAGAACGACCAGACAGAAGTACCGACATCAGCAGAAAGTTCTCTGATTCCACAGGGAGATGTCCTTACAATCCAAGAGGGACGGAAGCCCTCGGCAACACCCTTGCCTCAAATTCAATGCATCCAGTTCCATCATCCGCGCTCCCAGCACTGTAAGGTCCTCATCGTTTCAAACTTTGTTACATGCATAATAGCACAGCGTTGCAGTGAACCCGGCTCTCAATGCCTACCTTTCTATCTTTAAGCACATGCACTCCGAAGACAAGATCATGAAGGAGGAGAGAAGAAGATGATGCGAAGGAGGAGGAGAGAAGAAGATGATGCGAAGGAGAAGAGAAGAAGATGATGCAGTAGGCAATGACAATGTGATGTCCCAACCAAACATGGACTGAAACACACAGCTGATTTCTGAGTTTGCTCATAGACTGAATGCCTTGCTGAGTTTCCCGCTTGCTACTAAGTTCTCTAAGTCTGTGTATGCACGCTTGCTGGACTGCATGTCTGTCTGAGTGCTGGTTGGCTTGAGTGTGTGTGTGGCCCGCAAGGGCACTTGTTCGTTCGTTGGGCCCTCAGGGCCAGTACTTACCTGTGGCCGTGACATTGAGGGATTGCAGCGGGGGAAAACACTCAAGTAGCAGGTAGGCCGGTACCGCACCCTGAAGAGGTAGATGTGCGGGTACTGGAGGCCGAGCAGAAGAAGACAAAAGTGGCATTTTGAAGAGGCCCAGTAGTTGTAGGCTAGGAATAGGCGGGTACCAGTCCGACCAGTCTGAGTCTAGGGCCTGCACGGGCAATAATGAGTCTGCAATGATGTTTCCCTCCGAAAGGGAGGAGGTACCGGTTGCTTGGGAAGGCCGAGCGGCCTGGAAGTCACTGCCCAAGAGGCAAGCAATCCGCTATATCTCCAGGCCGGTCGAAGAGCCCAGCCTCATTGTCGGTGTGCAAGTTTGGCGACACACTGTTTGGAGCGCTGGCTGGAGCGCTAGCTTGGAGCAGCGCTGCTGGGGAAGAAGCAAGGACTTGGAGGAGGAAGAAGGACAGGAAGGGGGAGAAGCGCCAGAGGTACTTACCTGGCTATGGTGGCAGTCATCTTCATCACCTTGGTGGGCGCTGCAGCAGGAAGGCCCCATGTTACATAATCGTGAATGAATCAACAAGTATGGGGCAGAACCAAAGATCAACCAATATAGGATGAGTATGTATGCAACGGAAGTCTGATAACGGACTGACTCACATAGACTGACTCACACGAATATCACTCCACACACAAACAATCGTGAGATGATGGGGTCTGAGCCATACATGGAAGATGCTCAGGCCCAGTACACACATACACAGATGAAAGGTAGGAGGAGAGACGAAGGAGGTGGGGGAGGTAGACAGCACCGGAGGTCACCGAGATAGAATCCGATAGGTCACCGATATGGTAATCCAAAAATGTCATCCAACAAGATCAAAATGTCGAGGACAATAAGTCACCAATGTCGGAGATACAGAGTCCTAATGTATACGGTGTCCGAACGGTGATGCCGCTGAGTATCAACCCCAACAATCTCCAAGTCTCGAATCCGGTAAGTACCACAGCCTCTTACCACCGAAGTCCAACACTGATCTCTGTCCAACTAGTATGAAGTCTCCAATCTGAAGAAGAAGAAGAAGCAGTCTGAAGAAGAAGAAGAAGAAGTCTGAAGAAGAAGAAGAAGTCTGAAGAAGAAGAAGAAGAGATGAGATGGCAGAGGAGGAGGGAGTGAGAGAGGGGGGCTGGCGACGAGGAGGGAGGAGGAGAACCTCGCCTCTTGTACCTCAGGCGGCTATGGCCGCCGTGCTACGAAGCCGCCGCTGCCGCTGCTCCCTGCTGCTGCTGCTGCGCTAAC
>BFEA01000076.1:406770-434468 GCA_003427395.1 Chara braunii | reverse complement strand
AAAAGAGGACCCCAGGAAAATAGGGAAGGAAGGGACAATGGAAGATCGAGTCCTCGAAACTCAGAAGGGACTACGCCCAAGAAAACGAAGGTCTCGGACGCCCGCCGTAAGCTGGCAGAGATAGAAAAGCGAACCGCAGAATATCTGTCTCTTATACACATCTAGATGTGTATAAGAGACAGGGTAAAGGGATGGCGTCGGAAGAAGAGGCTGAGGAACTGCGAAGCAAAGGAAGTCAGGGCACGGGTAGGGGTACGGAATGAAACGAAGCATCAGTAAAGGATCGAGAGTCAGCGAAACCAGAGGGAACCAGGGAAGATGGGAAGGATCTTTCGACAGGCGAAAGATACACATCTAGATGTGTATAAGAGACAGGGCAAACACAAGTTTTTGGTACCCTGGGAACCAAAATGAGCCCGGATGCCTTGGGAAAATTAACGCTTTATTTTCCTTGGGCATGGGGCATGACGTGGGGCTGTGGGGCTAGTAAATTGGCTGTGGCTGCAGTCCGAGAGATAACGGACAGCATGAGGATGCCTGGGCCAAGGGAAAGTGAGTCGCGGCATGTTCAAAAAGCTAGAGAACGGCGTCGCGGGCCTAGGGGAGTGTGACGGTGAGACGGCGACGGCAAGGCGGGGGTCCCGCGGCCGAGAAATTATTGACGATACTTGGGGCACGTGGGAATAATAAAAATGAAGCTGCCGAGGGCACGGGAAGTCCCAAATAAAAATTGGGCATCAACCGGGGTGACGCCGGGGGCCAAGTGGACCCAAATAAAAATTGTCGAAAGTTGGGCTTTGTCGGCCGGGTACCGCCGGCGGCACGAAAAATTGGAACTAGTATGGGCAAATGGCGGGGACTTGAGGTGTCCCACGGAAGAACCACTAGCCGATAAAGGGAGTGGACGTGCAAAGCAAACGGCACCGCCGAGATCGAAGATCTCGACGGTGGAAAATATTAGCACCACTAGTGCAAGCACTAGTGGAGCCCAAACGGGTGAAGAGGAAGCGAAAACAAATAAAAATAAAATAAGGGGAAGGTTGCCCAGCAGTCCGGGGTATTTCAGACAAGCTAGGCATAAGAAAACAAGAGCCCAAGGGGCTCCAAGCAAGAAATAGGCTGACCATGAAAAATCGGAGCCAAAGGGGCTCAAAATGGATGCTAACGGGAGTGAAATGGGCCCCCTTGGGGCATGGGTATGCCAATTTGGTGGGCCGGGGTGTAACGGCCAACAGCCGGCCATGAACCTGGCCACAATCAAAGTTCTAAGGCCTAGAAAGAGAGTGCACAGCAATTTGACACATGTCACAGTAGAAATAAAAGAAAAAGAAAAGAAAAAGGAGAGAAAAAAGAGGGAGAATGAGACAAAATAGGAGAAATGGGTGGAGGAGAATGTGTCGGCCATTGGGATTGCTGCAGTAGGGACTGCCAGGTCCCAATGATGACNGGGTTAGTTGTGGGGCACTAGGACAATGAAAACAGCCCCTACTGCTGTCCAAGTTACAACGGACTGCATAGGGAGGGGCAAACACAAGTTCTTGGGGCCCCGGGAGCCAAAATTGAGCTCGGATGCCTTGGGAAAATTAACGCTTTATTTTCCTTGGGCATGGGGCATGACGTGGGGCTGTGGGGCTAGTAAATTGGTTGTGGCTGCAGTCCGAGATATAACGGACAGCATAAGGATGCCCGGGACAAGGGAAAGTGAGCCGCGGCATGTTCAAAAAGCTAGAGAACGGCGCCGCGGACCTAGGGGAGTGTGACGGTGAGACGACGACGGCAAGGCGGGGGTCCCGCGGCCGGGAAATTATTGACGGCACTTGGGGCAAGTGGGAATAATAAAAATAAAGTTGCCGGGGGCACGAGAAATCCCAAATAAAAATTGGGCATCAACCGGGGTGACGCCGGGGGCCAAGCGGACCCAAATAAAAATTGTCGAAAGTTGGGCTTTGTCGGCGGGGCACCGCCGACGGTACGAAAAATTGGAACTAGTATGGGCAAATGGCGGGGACTTGAGGTGTCCACGGAAGAACCACTAGCCAATAATGGGAGTGGACGTGCAAAGCAAACGGCACCGCCGAGATCGAAGATCTCGACGGTGGAAAATATTAGCACCACTGGTGCAAGCACTAGTGGAGCCCAAACGGGTGAAGAGGAAGCGAAAACAAAGAAAAATAAAATAAGGGGAAGGTTGTCCAACAATCCGCGGTATTTCGGATAAGAAAACAAGAGCCCAAGAGGCCCCAAGCAAGAAATAGGCTAACCATGAAAAATCAGAGCCAAAGGGGCTCAAAATGGAGGCTAACGGGAGTGAAATGGGCCCCCTTGGGGCATGGGCATGCCAATTTGGTGGACCGGGGTGTAACGGCCAACAGCCGGCCATGAACCTGGCCACAATCAAGGTTCTAAGGCCTAGAAAGAGAGTGCACACAATTTGACACATGTCACAGTAGAAATAAAAGAAAAAGAAAAGAGAAAGGAGAGAAAAAGGAGGGAGAATGAGACAAAATAGGAGAAATGGGTGGAGGAGAATGTGTCGGCCATTGGGATTGCTGCAGTAGGGACTGCCAGGTCCCAATGATGACCTCGCTCCTCCTCAATCCAAGGAGAGTAGGCCGGAGTGCTGAGATATGGCCCTTGGGGCTACTGCAGTAGGGACTGCCAGGTCCCAATGATGACCTCGCTCCTCCTCAATCCAATGAGAGTAGGCCGGAATGCTGAGATATGGCCCTTGGGGCCATATCTCAACAAAATCCGAATTAAAGAGGCGAAAAAATTATAGGGGCCAGGGGTTGGGCGGCGTCGTCGCACCCCGAGGATGCCGTAGGAACTATCTTGAACTATTACGCTTAGTGAAAAGGTGTGTGGCCCAATGGATGACGCTTGGCCTGCACACGAAAGAAGACAAGTCTCAATAAACTCCCTGGACTGCCTGCGTATTGGAAGGAGCAATTGCTTGGTCACACTTAAATGAATCGAGGAAACGCCACGAGTGATCAAAGAGTTACCATCTATCGCGAGAGCGGAGCTACATCCCCCAATGTAAAGCCCTCTCGCAAAAGACCCTTCCCCATCCATCTCATAGCACTAGGTGGGGGTGCCCCTGGGACGAACGACCCGCGCCTTGAGCGTGAGCGTGGGCGGGTCGAGCCAAATAGGACCCGCAGTGGGGTCGACTTAGGCTCGAAAGTCCTTCAGGGTACGGCCCCTACAAAAATGGTGGAGGTGCCGGGTATGGGTTAAACTGACCCATACGATCTCGAGGAGGGCGCCCGACGCATGACCGTGTACACAACCAAAGATAAGGAATGAGGACTTGTGTATGCTCTGTTCCCCTGAGTGAATCAGATTTGAGGGCGGTTGGGCGCATGGCAAGGCCAGGCCTGGAGGAATAACATGCATGCTTGCACACTTGATCAGCCATCTCCCTTGGAGGTGACTCTAGTCCTCCTTCTCTCGGGCTGATGTTCGCTAGACCGGGGAAGCCTTGGGCAAGCCGCAGGTCGACCTTTCCTCTTCGTGTGAAAGAAGGGTTCCGGTTACCTGGCAGGCGGTTGGGGTTCCGGGCTAGTCCGGGTTCCGATGAAAATCCCGCGGCGGAGCGATCCGACCGACATGGGTGCTCTCTCTCCTCTTCTTCGGAGCCCAGCGGGCTCCTTGCACTACACTTGAAATGCCTGAAGGAACCTCATATGAACAAAACGGTAATCGAGAAGGAACAATCCTGCCCTATGAACGGACACACAAGCGAAGATACGAAAATGAAGGGAGTTGCTAGACTCCGAAGAAAACTAGCTCACCTTTGAAGATGCTCACGAAAAGGAATTGGGCACTGTGTATGGGGGTTAGGGGGGAGTGGCACGCACTGTCCTGAGAGAAAAATTATGAGCAATGGGTAGAAATCGCTGGGTGCACCAAGGGAAAGGCACTTGTACTATGTGTGTCCCACTTGGGACTTGTGTTTGCATGATGGGGATATTGAGTGTCCTGCCTTTCGGAAGGAAAGGAGGGGTCTGCACCGGCCGGTGCGGGTTGCAAAAACGTCGCTCCCTGTTGTAGGTTGTCGTGGGTTCGTGTGTGGAGGTCAGGCCACCGAGCTGTCGAACGGGAGTTTGTCACGTCGGTTGATTAGTAGCATTCTCGTTCGAGCGGTGATGAGCTTTGCTCGATGACCTGCCGGACGGGGTGTGAAATCTCCTCAAGCGGGGCTTAGCCTGTTGGCTGGTGGAGGGAGTACCACTACATGCGGGCACAGACGGAGCCTCGGGGACGATTAATAGCTTCTCGTAGCTTGGTTTGGGAAAGGCTATTCCTTATCGGACCGATGGAAGTGAATGCCCGAATGGCTGACTTTTGTCCCTGTATTTAGGCACACGGGGTAACCCTCGGTGTCGGTATGGATGAGCAGAAGCGGCAATACTGGATGCGGTATTCTGGGCAAGAAGGTGAGGGTGACCCCCCACTGGAGTCTGGGTACCGCGCTCGCGACGGTTGAGCTGTGCTTGAGGTACGGGATAAAACTCTGCCGATAGTAACAGTGGAGAGACCACTTTTGGGAAAAAGGCCGGTGAGGAGATGACCGGCCTGTGTGCGACGTTTGCATGACTTTTTCTTTTTGTGCCCTCCTCTGTAAAGCTTGCTTGAGAATGTTGGGAAGGGAACTGAGCCTCTAAGTCTATTCTCGCCCCTGCCTAAGTCCGCACGAGTGAGAGAAGATGTGGGTAAGCATGGATAGGAGTCGGAAGGAAATGGAACCAAGAGAAAGGAATGCCGGATGATGGTGACCGATTGGGGGTACGACGGGGCAGTGACATCTGGGAAATGGGAAGGGAAGGTTAGGGAGACCCGGATGAGGGGTCTGAAAACTATTCTCATCTAGACAGGGAGACGGTTTGACCAAGAGGGGCCGTGTAGTGCTCTCTTGTGGAAACAGGACCAGAGCCGGAAAACGGAATGGCGTGGTGGTTCTCATCTCCTACCTATTCTAGTGGTACGGAAATGCCAATAGATGTTAGGGAGGGGGTATCAGTCGTCCTCCCGGAAGAAGGAACGTGGACAGACCTGGAACCAGCCTACGAAACTATGATGCAAGACGAAAAGGACGCGTTCCTCTGGATAGAGACAATCTTGACCACGGTTAGCCTGACGAGACTGTCGCCGATCTTGATGGATTTAGAATTCCGAGAAAAGGTGGAAGCCCGAGGGTGGGTCTACTTATCCCAAGAGATGGAAAATGCAATGGTAATAGAATTAGTGCTGGGAACGGCGCCGGATTCGTTGTTTAGACAAGCGGAACGAGAAGTAGTATGGGCGGCGTGTCAGCGGGCGGAAATGGAAATGGATAAGATGGAGGTGCGAGTAGAGCTCGGGGATAGGGGAAAGGTGAGGTGGCCTCTTAGAACTATGAGGTGCGTGCTACCCCCGTTTCTGGTGGATGCAGTCTTTGGAACCAGGGGCAGATTAGAACAAATATGCCAGTCAATGACACACTTGAGGTTGTACCAGTGTGCTCGGCAGGACTTCTTTAGGCTGTCGGTAGAAATGGGCCTGTTCGGAGGAAACTGGGCGGAGGAATTGGCGGAAGTATTGAACCTCCTCAGCGCGGATGATGTCTTTGTGCCTAGTTCAGTGCATTGGCAGATAATCTATCGAAGTGTGGCAGTAGGGGAGACCTTCCTAGAAGGACTGGAAGAGTTGTTCTTTGATGGGGAGGAGGATTTCAGTGATGATGAGGACGAGGACGAGATGGAAGATTCGGACTTCTGAAAGGGGGGGACTTACCCGAGGAATGGGCTGTTGACTATGTGCAGGTAGGAAACGATGGCCCGGGAACTCCAACTATGGGACTGCACGTTCAAAGGGTGGGAACCAAGGCGAATTAGAGGGGGAGTAGAAATGCCCTTGCCGACGGAATGTGAATGGAGGGGGGCGACATGTGACTGGGTCGGGCTTGAGATCGCAGCAGAGCTATCGTATCTGTGGATATAACGCATCTGGAATCCCATTAGGGAGGAAGATGGATGGGAACATATCGCAAAAGGAAAGGTGGAATCGGTTGGGACGGTTGTCTTGTCGGAACAGGGGTGGCATCTGTTCTGAACCACGCTAGCGGTGGGGCAAAATCCGATGTGGCTTCTGGAGGGAGCAAAGACAAGGACAAGGAAGGCGGGTAAGAGGTTTGCCAATAAGGGATGGGACGAAGTCCACAGCAGGGTCGTAATGGGGGGATGGAAAGAATTCATGCCACCTTGCCTGCGAAAGAGGATCTGGGTCCCCGAGTTCATAGTGGACTGGTTTGGGGGGTTCGACCATGTTGCGGAAGTGGCTGGCACTATGGAACGGATACACATAGACTATACATGGTTGTTGGAGGAATTTTATAAAACATCACTGAAGCACGGGCCTTTCCATGGCGATAGAGCCTGGGAAGTCCTCATCATTTTGAATATGGATAGGTACGACCAACTAGAGGTAACTCCGGAAATAAGGGATGCCATAATCCGCCACGAGGTAGCAGCGGCACCTTGTTATGTGGATGATGTGTTTAAGCTGTTCGAAGTATTGTGGTTCGACTAGGGGCAGGGAAAGCCGCGGGCCAGGCAAGCGTGAAAGATTATTGAGATAAGGGAATGGGGTGTCTGGCCATTGTAGGGTTCGTTGCCAACTACGGAGTGAGGAGACCAAGGACAGGCGAGCGATGGCACGAAGAAGGACGTTTCTTGAGGACCGCCCGCTGGGCATTGAGCCGCCAAGGGAAGTGGCTGGTGGAATAGAAATTAGCCTACCGCCGGCACCCGGTGGTAGACTGGGTTGGGGTGGAGCTCATGGAAAACACGGTTTACTTAGTGACGAGGATTGAGTGGCGCGCGAATGAAAACGGGGAGTGGAACCCCGACCCGCGGGAGCATGTGCGTGCAGAGGGTCGACTGTATATGTCTGAGGACGGGTGGCGAGCGTTCGGAGTTCTGTTGGCATCAGGGGAAGATCCGTTAAGTATGTTCGAGGGAGCATGGCAACTAGTGTGGCAGGCGGGGTTCGAATTCGCAGACCTGGAACTTGATGACGTGACAGCGAACCTTAGGGTAGCCATGGCCGGAAGCTTCGAGCTGCCCAGTGAAAATGTTCGGATGAGATTGCTGCCATTCTTGCTAGAGAGGTTAGGTGGGGTGGAGCTTGTCAGGAGGGTTGTGGCCGACCTCGCCTGCCTGACGTTTGAGGACGCAATGGCTCACCGAGAATATTACCGGACCTTCCTAGAAATGGGGCCGTTCAGCGGGGAGCAGAGGTATGAAGCATTGCGAATCCTGCGTGCCGTATTTACCGCCAGGCCAAGGGCTCCGGTCGTTAGCGACGGGGTTCTATGGGGCGTTGTCCGACGAGAGATAGGCCAGGGAATGACTTACGTAGATGACTTGTACCGTTTGTATGAGCCAACGGGGGTAGGGGCGAATTGATAAAAGAGACAAGGAAAGAGAGGAGATAAAAAGGGGGAAGGGATATCGACTTAAGGACTGGAGAGTTGTTCGGGTAGAGTCGAGGGATGAATGAAATAAGCAAAACTCGCTGGCTGTTTAAATTGTGCAGGGGACCGCTAATCAACAATGGCAATGAGACGCGCCCGGATGTCGCGGCGGCCCACGCACCCCCGGTCGCCCATGAAAAGTGGAGGCGGATGGGAGGTATCGCTCCCAGGCTCCCAGCAAGCTACGTGGTCCGAGGGATTGATACTGAATGGTGAGCTGTGACCTTGGGGAGGGACCAGGCGTTCATGATGGTAGAATGTTTGTGGAATGGTATGAGGATCGATAGGGGGCCAGGGGACGACCTGTATACTGACCTAAAGGTGATCGGGACCGTGTACTTGCCGGAGGTCGGATGGCACATGCTAGGGACGGAATTGGCACTAGGGCATGGGTTGTTGCCGGTTTCCCAAAGGGCTACTAGGATACTGAACCGAGTAGGCCAGGAAGTGCGAGGGAGAAGGAATGTGGGGCTGAGAACCCGAGTGGAGGTAGGAGGTTGGCGAGAGTTTAAGGCACCAATGACAGGACTGCGGTGCCGAGTGCCTCGTTTCATGGTGGACCTGATATTTGGCAGCCTCTCGAGGGCAAGGGATCTGGTGGATTCGACCCTGGTCTGGATCCACCGCTTCCGGCCTCAGACGACGGGAATGTTTTACGATGTGTCGGTCAGGCATGGGCCGTTTTGGGGAAACCAGGCCCAGGAGCTACTTGAACTTATCGAGATTCTGATATTTGAGTTGCCATGTTTAGCATTTGAGGAATATGAACCAATAATCATCAGGGAAATAGAAATGGAAGAAAACTACCTTGCCGGGGTGGCTGACCTGTTCGAGGAACCGGACGAACAAGGCAGGCCTGAGGGACTGGCGTGAGGAAAGGGGCCAGGGAAAAGCAGAAAAAAGGAGGGGCTGGAAAACTAGGATGAGAAGGTAGCCGTCCGCAAGAAGGGGGCGGTGGTCGGAGTTCCGCCGTACCTAAGAATGAGGCAGGAAGGAACTAGGAAGACCACCCACACTGAGGACGCTGGGGTAGGGAGTCGAAAAGGGCTACCACTCGAGAGGAAAGCCGCTATCTTCAGACACCGCCCTAAGAACCGGGGCATGGCAATGACAAGTTGCCAAACCTCGACAGCAAGCCTCCCGGCGGAGGAAAGGAACCAAGCGGCGTCCTGTATGAGGAAGGTCAGGAAGATTGTCCCGAATAATATAAGACGGTGGTGGGGGGGGGGGAACACGGAAATAAGCAGATCTTAGGACCCGGGGATTGGGGAAGCCTTGAACAACCGGCCGTTTTTGCAAAAAACAATTTCCATATGCAGGGTAGGTAAAGGGATGGCGTCGGAAGAAGAGGCTGAGGAACTGCAGAGCAAAGGAAGTCAGGGCACGGGTAGGGGTACGAAACGAAACGAAGCATCAGTAAAGGATCGAGAGTCGGCGAAACCAGAGGGAACCAGGGAAGATGGGAAGGATCTTTCAACAGGCGAAAGTTCGGGGAAAACCGGGGGTAGCAAAAGAGGACCCCAGGAAAATAGGGAAGGAAGGGACAATGGAAGATCGAGTCCTCGAAACTCAGAAGGGACTACGCCCAAGAAAACGAAGGTCTCAGACGCCCGCCGTAAGCTGGCAGAGATAGAAAAGCGAACCGCAGAATATAAAGCGAGGCTTATGGAGGAAATGATGGCTGGGAATGAAAGGGACTCCCTGGGAGAAGGGTCGCGAGAGGAACGTAGGGTTGGCCAGGGCGAAATCCGACACGGAGGGAAGGATAACAACCATAAGGGAACGCCCAACAAGAAAGGGAAGGAAAAGGGGACGCTCCGGCTGTGGAGGCAGAAAAGGCTACGACCCCGCCTGCTATGGACAACGGGGCTAGCCGCCTGCCCGCCACACCGAAAGTAACAAAGGGTTGCGACGGACTTTGGAGTCTCAGAGAAAGGGTGTTAGGATGGATCGATCCTGAGGGTACGCCAAAGGCTGGGGAAAAGCAGGGGGATAGCAAGGAAGGAGAAGGGACCAGTCCGGCTGGTGAAGCAGGTAGCTCTGAGGGAGGTCTTAAGAAAGTAGTAGCTACCCTCACCCGGGCTCTGAATAAGAATTAGGGGTATCTGGCCGATGCCAAGAAGAAACTCACTTTTGATGGGGCGAACATTACGGAGTTCCTGATAGACTATGAGAACCTGGCAGCCTTGTTGAAATGGAGTGAGGAAGAGAAGATGGACCATTTGGGGCAGCATGTGTCACTGAGTCTGGGTAGAGACATTATGGCCATCGTCGCCACTAGTGGATCCTGGAAGGAAACCAGGAACGAGATGATGAGGAAGTACCTAAAGGCGGAGAAGATGGCAACAGAAGCCGAGTTGGCGGCAGTCCAAAGGAAGAACTATGCGACTTACAACGACTTCCTAAGGGCCTTTACTCTAGTCGCGCTACGAATTCCCGGGGTAACAGACCAGATAATGAGTGAGTATTTCCTTAGGCAGTTCTCCGAATTCGACAAAGATAAGATTCTGTCAGCTTACCATCAGACTAGCAAGTTTGAGTACACTAGGGATGTGGACTTCAGCACGGTAACAAACCTCGCAGAAAAGATAGTGGTGACCGATACGCTAGCCCTGCTTAAGGAAGGGGAGGTTATAGACTTAACTGGGAAGACGGGGGATAAGGTCAAGAAGGGGATAGAGAGCCCGCACGAACGATTGCACGGGGTTGACAACAAGATAGAAAGAGTGGAAAATGCGCTATTAGTAATGCAGGCACAGGTGTCCCAACCCGCCCTACCGCCCCAAGAGGCCCTAGTTCCGACAGCGGTAGCGAATCGGGGTTATGGCAGAAGGGATCCGGCCAATGAGCAATGCAAGTATTGCACAATGGTCGGACATTTCGTGCGGACCTGCCCAAGACTCAACCATGATATCATGAGACAGAGATGCAGCAGGTCCCTTAAGGGTGAGATTCTCGGACCCCAGGGAGAGCGCGTAAATTGGAATTCACCAGGAGGGATGCGGCATGCCGTCATCCTCCTGAATAACTTGGATATAGCCGCCGTAGAAGCAAAGCCGGTAGCCAATATTGTCTGGGACCAACCGAGGGGACGTGGACCACAGGCCAATTTCATCCTAGAAGGCAATGGACAGGATAGGGTAAACATCACCACCTGACGGGCCGGTGCGGAAAAGAAGCTTATTCGAGATACACTAATGGAAGAAGTCGGAGGGACTAGTGCAGATCAAGGGGAAACCGAGGCCGAAGAGCCGGAAAAAGTCTACGGAAAAGCCAGGGAGGAGGAGCCGGTAGACAAAGCAGTGGCGGCAAAGAAAAAATTCAGATACCAAATTCCGATCCTGACCGTGCCGGAAGTAGACGGTACACTGAGCAAACTGTTAGGTACCATGGTATCGGTATCCTTTCATACCATGTTACAAGCAAATCCGAGACTGCTTAAAAGTCTCAGGCAATTGCTAACGCACAGACGCGTGGAGGTGGAGGAGGCCCCGAAACCGCAGGAGTAGGAGACGGAAGAGGCAGAGGCACCCCAAGGCGTCTCCAACCTCCAAAGGATTCCTGGGGATCTGGAGGACCTGGAAAAGGCCTTTGCAGACATTCGCCTAAGCCTACCGGACCGAGAAGGGGGTGAAGTCATGAGGGCGCCGCCCGGGATGAAGCTCAGCTTCCATGCATTGCCCGTAGGAAAGCTGAAAGTCCAAATCGGAACCCACCACACGGATGCATTAGTGGACGGCGGTGCGGAAATTACCCTCATACGACGGGACTTTGCAACAATTACCGGCTGCACCGTAAACAAGGAAGTGACGGGGAGTATCCGGGGAGCTGGCGGGGAGATTCCCTTTGAAGGGTACGTTACGAAATGCGCAGTCAGGGCGGGGATCAGGGAATCAATCTGGTCCTTCCAGTGGATGACCGTGATGGAAGAAATGGACCATGACATAATTCTCGGAAGAACGTGGTGCGCCAATGTAAAGATGATAGGTATGCATCTGCATGATGGAACATACATGGTGGATATAGAGGACCCCGTGACCGGCCGCGGAGAACTCCTCCGACTCCTTGGGACCGGAGGGGATCCTCCGAAGTGCAAGTTGGCAACTTGGTCGCCGACGTTCGAGGAGAGTGCGCGAAAGGGGGCATTCGCACGAATGGAAGGTATGAGGGAAAGAGTAGAGATCATGATTGAGGAGGCCTTTAGCACGAAGGAGTGGATCAAGATGGGTCTACCTCTGAAGAAGAGGAGGCAAGAGGACAAGGCCCTGGAAGATATGGTGGCAGAAAGAGAGTCGGAAGTCGAACTTGGGGCCAGCCTGCCCAAACCAAAGGAAGGCCGGAACGAAACGTCGGAGGTGGTGCTTGAAATCCCAGATTTGTTACAACTCGTTAAGGCCATCAAGTACCACAAGGTGGGGTGGACCCCGCAGCGCTTGCTAAATTTGAAGACGGGGTCCGAAAGGGCAACTGTCTGAACTGGAAGCTAGTCAGCATCCAGCCCCACGTCCTAGAGGTAGCAAGGCCGATCCCGACCGTTCATTTTTTAGGAGAGCAATCCCAGAAGGAAGTGTGCGAAAATACAAACCTGTAGGGAAGAAAGCCAAGCCGGTCTCGATCCTAGTCGAAACATCAAGGGAAGAGGCCATGGAAAAGGAGGAAGAAATCCTGCGGATAAGGGAGAGGCGAGCAACAGAAGGGCACCGGATACCTGATGAGATAGCGGATACCATGAAGATAGGGGTAGAAGGGTTTCTAACGGCGGAAGGGACTCAACTGATAAGGAAAGTGTGTCAGGAGTTCCATTTAGCCTTTGCCTTCAATGACCACCAGAAAGGTCGATTAGACGCAAAGTTGATCTCCCCCGTTAGAATCCACACAGTGGAACATGAATGCTGGAACGACAAAGGGCCTGCCTACGAGTTCAGAATAGCGGCGAAAATCACTGGTTGCTTAGAGCCAAGATAGATTCATTCGTGGCCGAACCCACCGCGTCCCCCTACGCCAACAAGTGGTTCGTTTTTCGAAAACCGAACAAGACGCTCAGATGGATCCAAGACTTGCAGAAGTTGAACGCAGTAACAATCCGGGATGCGGAATCGCTTCCACAAGTTGACTTATTGGCAGAGTCTCACGTCGGACGAAGCATTTACTCCCTGATAGACCTGTACTCAGGATACGACCAATTGTCGCTCGATGCGAGAGATAGACCGTACACCGCCATGCACACCCCTGTAGGACAGTTGCAGATGCAAGTGACCCCTATGGGCTTCACAAATGCTGTGGCAGAGGTGCAAAGGAGGATGCTTGCGGTCGCGGGGGACATGTTCCCGGAAAAATGCGAACCCTACATAGATGACAATCCCATAAAAGGTTCGCAGGACAAGGATGAGACAGAGGTTCAAACGGGCATACGAAAATTTGTCTGGGATCATTTACAGGATATCAAGGATCTGCTCCAACGATTCCTGATATATAATATCACCGCAAGCGGACCAAAGAGCATCCTGGCAGTCCCAGAAGTGACTATATTGGGGTTTCGTTGTGGGGCCTATGGAAGGAAACCGGACCCGGCAAAGACGGATAAGATCTCCCAATGGCCGACGCCTTTGCGCACCACGACGGAGGTACGAGCCTTCCTAGGGGTAGTCGGATTCTGGAGGATCTTTATCAAAGGGTTCGCAAAGATAGCAGAACCTATCCGCGCAATGATTAGGGCAGGAGGGACTATGGAATAGACTGAGAATAGGGAGGCGGCAGTCCAGACTCTCAAAGATATCCTGTCTTCCGATCGAGTCACCTTGGCAGCGCCTTGCTTCAATGACGAAGTAGGGCGACCCTTTATCCTAGAAACGGGCGGAGGACCCTTGGCGGTAGGGGGAGTACTGATACAGAGAAGTGAGGAGGGTAAGGAGAGGCCTATCAGGTTTGAGAGCAGGACCCTGAATTCGGCAGAGCGGCGGTACTCACAGTTCAAGAGAGAAGTTTTAGCCATTCTACATTGCCTTAAGACTTTTCAGGCATACCTATTCGGGAGACGGTTTATCCTGAGAATCGATCCGACCAATGTCGCTGGGGCATTAAAGAACTACAAGCCTATAGACCCGACCGTTGGGAGATGGATAGGCTTCATATGGCAATTCGACTACAAGGTCGAGCGAATTGCAGGCCTCCGAAATAGGGCAGACGGACTAAGTCGGGTTTGCATTACGCCGGAAGGGGTAGAGGATGCGGAACCGATCGACGCCTTCCTAGCATACGAAGGGGGGGACCCTTATCGTAGATAACGAGATGGCAGACACCACTCCTACAATGGACGAACTGCTGATTCAGACCCTAGAAAAGGGCGCGCCCGCCATAGTTGCGGAACTCAGGGAAGGACCAGTCATCACGTTTAGACGCAAGGATGAGAAGGATTCATGGGGAGCAACGATGGGCCCAAAGAAAGAGCTGATGGCAATGGCCGTTGAAGGGGGTCGAGATGTTGTGATGAACCTACTAGAAACTTGGACGCGAAGAGAGCGGCAATATCTAGTATATCAGGCTCAGGAAGAGCAAGACACGGATCAGAAGGGACGAGAGTTCCTCCTTATACAGATGTATGATGGCATCTTTAGAGAAATCGGTCTGCTGCTTATAGGAAATAAGCAGCCTATGGAAGTCAGTCTCAAGGCAAGGGAGGAAACCGAGAAGTATGTTTTGAGGAACGGTCACCTGTTCAAGAAAGAAGAAGGAATGATGTCTAGGCGTGTTGTATGTGGAAGGTCAAGGCAGTTGGACATAATCCAGGCGATGCATGATGGGCTAGCCGGAGGGCACCGGTCGTCTAAAGGGACGCTCGCAGAAATCGCGCCCCTTTACTTCTGGCCAGGTATGGCAGGCATGGTGGCTACGTACTGTCAAACGTGTCTGATATGCCAAGAAAGGAGCTCCGCGCGCGTCTTCGAGCCCCTTAGACCCACCCGGGTACTAGGGCCGGGGCACCTGGTCCACCTCGACGTGGCGGTCATGCCTGTATCGACGGATGGATAGAGGTACATCTTGGATGTGAGAGATAACCTCAGCAGCTACGTAGAGGCGGTAGCTCTTAAGAAAAAGACGGGAAAGGGAGTGGCCGATTGGATAGAAGACTTCTACCTTAGGCACCCCTTTGTGAGCAGGTTCATAGCGTACAATGGAATGGAGTTCGTTAACCAGGAGGTGTTGGGCAGGCTTAAGGCGCTATGCGTACCTATCAAGATCATCGAATCATATCACCCTGAGGCCAATGCACCAGGAGAAAGGGGACACCGGACCTTGAAGAACACAATTGCTAAGTTGGCGGCGGATGACCTGGGGAACTGGCCTCGATACCTTAGGCAGGCGGTCTTCTTTGAGAACATGACGCCGAAAAGGACGACGAGATGCATTCCGGCAAAACTCTAGTATGGGAGGGAGATCGATTTCCCGGTGGAAGCCCTGGTTCCTACCTGGAACAGGCTAGATGACAATCCACATATGTCTACGGAAGAACTAATTGTCGCACGTTGCCAACAGGTCGTGAGAAATGAGGAAGCCTTGGAGGATGTGGTCAGGCGGGTGATGGATAGTCGAATGAGGGACAAAGCAAGGTGGGATCAGGTAAAGAACATCCGCAAGGAGCCGCTCCAGGTGGGAGAGAAGGTACTAGTTAGGAACTCGGCTCTTAAAAGCACGTGGTCTGCGCAGCTGGGAAGAAGGTTCAAAGGTCCCTACAAAATCGCTAAGAGGATGGGGCTGAACACGTTTGAGCTTGAGGATCTCAATGGTACTCGGATGAAAGGGCCATTTCCGGGGCAGAGGCTGGTCAGGTTTTTTAGCAGAGCAATGGTTACAGGAGGCTCAGGATAAGGAAACGGAGGAATTGACAACCTGAAAGGCAGGCAGCTGGCTATAATTCTACACCGCCTCCCTGCGAAAGTGATCATGACTGCAAGGGTTGTTCGTTATGTGCATTCTTTCCTGTGGAACATGGGGTGACTGCCTATGCGGAGTATGGACGAAGTTGGGAGTCTGGGACAATGTACCATAATTTTTGTGGGGCAATTCTGGGGACTGTCTACATGGGGTACCTGTGTGCTGGGACAATGTTCCATAATCCTTATGGGGCAATTCTGGGGACTGTCTACATGGGGTTCCTACGTGTCGGGACAATGTGCCAAGGGTTCTGAGGGATAATGGGACTACCAATTATATGGGGGCAAGCAAGGGTTCTGGGGAAGCCTGCAATTCTGCAAGTGGGAGTGGAGGGGAGTGTGTGTGCGTAGGGGGGGATGCCGTGACTGTTGTGTGTGGACAGGACCAGGGAAAAAGAAAACAGCAAGAAAGAATAAAGATGGAGTTTGGAAATGAGAATGACAGCAACACCATCAATCGGCCTATGTGGGATTTGACCACATTTTGGTTGTGAACAGAGGGGGAAGAAAGCAAGGGACCAGGGGACCGTCGCCCCTGAGAGAGGGGGAGTCGATAGTTCTCCCATTTGACAGTGACACTAGTAGTGAGGAGGAGGGGAGCCTAGGGAAAAGGCAAAGAATGGAAGAGGAAGAACCCAAAGAGGTCATAGACCTCAGCAATGAGGAAGAGGAGGACGAAGTCACGACGCCCACGAGAGAAGTAAGGGGAAGGGATGAGGACCCAGGCGAGGAGAAGGACAAGTGGATAAGAGAATTTGGGTCGTCTTTCAGTGACTGGTTCGATCAATGGGTCAGTATCATGAGGTATGAATGGGCGATGAAAGGGAAGGAAAAACTAAGCAGAGGAGAGGACATAGCGCCAACAACATTTTTCACAGAAGAGGAGCTCCTACAGATGCAAAGGACAAAGAGAAAGATGCATCAGGAGATCGACAATCGTGCAAGGGAGGCTCGACCTAGGGCAACTGGGCAATAAAGGGGTAGTAGACATAACAGGGAATATTTAGAAAATGGGCAGGGCTGGAACCTGGGCAGGCAGAACTGTCATTCTGAATCTTGCATTTGAACTTTCTGAGAATGGACTACAATGGGACAACTTTCTGTTTAGAATGACCTAAGACTGGGTAACTAGTGCTACCTTCCATAAGTAGTTGCTTCTTCAGAAGGACATGTGGGTCGATGAGCTTGGGACTAGGACTATGAAGCACTGGGTTTGAAAGTGAAGGGAAGAAAGGGGAGGGCCTAGATGAGACAAGTCTGTAATGTTGCTTTCGCATTCAAATTTGTCTTTTCTTTTTGAGAAAACCGCGACGGAACTGCTTTTTGAACTGGCAAGGTAAACAGGGACTAGGTAGCCAGTGCTACTTTGCATAACTACTTGCTCCTTTGGAAATACGGGGATCCTTGATGGTGAGAGATGAACTGGGAATGGTTCACTCTGTTTCGGAAAAAGCCCAAGAGCGTGTGGATTATCGAGATGGAAGAAAAATCTATGACAGAGAGTTTTCTTTTGAAAATTGTGCAACCCTGGTTGAATGAGTTATGGTACGAGTCGCTGTGAGAGGTTAGGGGACCTATGGGTAAAGAGGTATGAAGAACCCTCTTCCCTAGGAGCCTAATCCAACCTATCCCGGATAAGTCCAGAGCAGTAAAAGGCATGAGAGGTCAGAGAGAGGAAAACATTGGTTGAGCAAGCATTCTCCGCAATGGTTGAACGACCGGGCGGGCTAGTACTGCTTGGGGTCGTGAGCCTCAAATTGAGCACTAGACGCTAAGTCGGGTGTATGAATGGACATGAGAATGATGAATGGCACGACACGAAAGGCAAAGGCATGCGTAAAACACAAGAGATGGCCACCTTCTAACCTCCGAGACAGAGATAGGATCCGTGTCCTCGAGGCCCACCCCCTCGGGCGCTAACATTGGAAATGGATAAGGATGACCCTAACTAGGTTGTCCGATGGAAATAGATAAGAATGGCTCTAACCAGGCTGTTCGACTTGGAATTCGAAAGAACGACCCTAACCAGGTTAATCGGAATGACCCCTGACAAGGGTCGTTCTTTGGAATTGGCACTGGGGTCCCCTTGCATGGCTGGCTAAGATGCATGAAATTGGGAAGAGTTGAGCCTTGGAAGAGATATTGGACTCCGCCTTGGAAAAGATCTTGGATTCAATCTTGGAAAAGATATTGGACTCAGCCTTGGAAAAGATATTGGATTCAGCCTTGGAAAAGATATTGGACTCAGCCTTGGAAAAGATATTGGAATGGGATTGAGCTTTGGAATGGGATTGAGCATTGGAATGAGATTGAGTATTGGAATTGGATTGAGTGCTGAAAATTGCATTGCATAAACAGGGGATCCTAGCCAACTTGAAATGGACATGGAAATAACCTTGAAATGGATTTCTCCTTTCTTCTAGTCCTTGGCCTCAGCAAGAGGGGGACACCGGTGCTTGCACCGCGACCCCAAGACCTCTATTCCTTGAAGGAAAAAGTCTCAGCGCGACCTGTTCCCCTTCCAAGGGAATGAAGGTTAAAGGACCAATGCACCTACCACTTGGATCGGTGCTGCCAGTCCGGAACCAACTCCGACAATGAGCTCTAGTCGGGGAGTTCAAACTGCGCCTCCTATTGAACGCCTAAACGTCAAAGGGTGAGAGAAACAAATGGGCGAGAGAGTCATTCTCATCTAGTCTATTTCGCTACTCTCCAACCACACGCCATATCATAGAGAGGTGCCATGGTCGTTTGGGTCGGACCTAGGCTGCCCGCACTAAGTTGGGTGGCACTGTCCAAGGGGAGAGGCTGGCGAGGTACCGGGTGGAGTCCGCCACCACCACAGGGCATTGACACTGCCCTGCCGGAACATTTCAACCGTTTCGGGTATATTGCGAGGTCCTCGTAACTGCACTCGCGGACTAGTTGAGAGCCCCAACTCTATTGAAAGGAAGAGGCCGTATCCAAAAAATTACCACGCGGGAGGAACGATTCGCGAGGAACGCTTTTACGGCTAGACGAGGCCCTGGAAGGCTTGGACTGGATCTGCCTGCCAGGTGTGAGGAGGAACCTCAATACTGGCGCTCGCCACGTAAGAGAAAAAAGGTCGGACCGAGTAGGAGGATGAGGCGCCACCCGCTGGGAAGGAACTAATCATTCTTCCTTTTGTGAAGCGGATGGGCTTGTGTGCTTGACTGCGGTTGGTGAGCCAAAGGTTTGCGTACCTCCGAGTGAGAACCAGTCGCGCGATGGGGACATCGCGTTTTGAGTGGGGGGAAGGTGTGCCATCTACCAATGAAAACACATGCAAAAGACTTGTGTAATTGAGTTTGCGTGGGCCTCAGAAAAGGGGGCCTGGCAAGATGCCCAGAACAGAAAAGACTTGTGTAATTGGCTTGCAAGGGCCTGAGAAAAAAGGGTCTGGCAAGATGCCCAGAACAAAAAAGAATTGTGTAATTGAAGTTGTCTATCTGAGTTTATTTATTTTGGACTGTGCACTTAAATTCATCCGTCCGAGCTAAGCAAACTTCACTATTCATTTGTATTTTGATCTCGTTTGTTTGAATTGCTCTCCTTATAATGGATAGAGAAGCTACGCAGAATCCACGTCCGACGCGGGTTCGGGGGTGAATGGAATGACCGACTCCTAGGGAGAAGAAATTCTCTCAAGAGGTGGTCAATGTGTAAATTCTATCCTTGGGGGGAGTTACAATCCAAAGTTATCCTTTCCCTAAACAGATGGCTTGAAGGAGCTATAAATCCGTCTTCTAAGGTAGTAGTGAGACCCGCGCCGGAAATATGTTCCTGGTCCATAATGGGGTGTTGTCACCTGACCCTTTGGGAAAATGGTGACTACATTACTACTGAGAAGGAGGAAAGTGTTTGAACCTTGTTAGATTATGGTCTATAATGGAGGCAACTACTGCATGCCGCAAGGAGGTAGGGGGTGATTCCCCAACTATCTTTGTATCAAGTGGGTTCATCATCACGAGAAGGGATAGGCCATCCTGGAAACGTGTGCGGTGAGGTTGTCTACTAATTGACCAGAGTTTGTAAGAAACAGATACTGGAATCGGAGGGTGAAGCAGTGAGGCTTGGTCCTTGAGCGGGGCTCGGGAGCCTAAGATGTTATCCCTTTTGGGGGATTAACACTGCCCCTTGACACAATATACTCCTGTCAGAGCCCAGGGAGTAGAATATAGTACTCTCATCCAAAAACATCTATTATTAAAAACCTTGTTAACTACAGCATGACTATTGCCTATGATCACCGTAAGTTTTCCATCATTACCAATGCATGCATATACTTATTAAGCTTGTCTCTTTGCTGCTAAAACTACTTACATACTCTACTATTATAACTAATGCAGTACTATCGCAATGTACTATTATGACTTGCTTGAATGATCTTAGGCGTTGAAAGTTAGCAATGATAGTAAGGTATGAAAATGGGCCGGGCAAGACGTCCGGAAAAGAAAAGACTCGTATGATGGACTTTGCATGGATTTGAAGGAAAAAAGCGGGCAGGCTGGGAAACGGATCAGTAATTGGTTTGCATGAGCCTGAGAAAAAGGTCTGACAAGGTGTCTGAAAAAGAGAAGCACAAGGGATAAATTGGGCAGCGTGCATGAAAAGTTAAAAATAAGCAAGGAACAAGAAAGGACAAAGAGTGATACGAATGCAAAACTGGCAGGACCTGAGGGAAGTCGGGCGAAAGGACCCGAGAGAGATGCATGTGGATTTGGCAAAGCCTGAGCATCGGAGAAGGGTGAAGGGAAAACATGGATTGCACGGGCCGAAAAGTAGATTATTTTCTGTTATAAGAATAATGAATGAGACGAAACCAAAATGGTTTCTGCTCGAGAATGTTTTCTCAATAAAATGGGAAGATAGATTTGAGATTACAAAGCACTAAGGGGGAGTTGTGCCTGTGTTCATTGATTCGAAGTGGGTATCACCACAGCAAAGGCGGCGGATTGCATTGGACGAACATCCCCCTTCCGGAGCAAATGCCTGACATTGAGTCACATCCGAAAACTTGCCTACAATTTGTTATCAACGATGCCAAGGCATATAATGAGAAAACCAATTGTGTTATGACAACAATATGTCATCCTCGGAATAAAGCCAGCATGCCAGTAGTTAAGTGCACCATCTCCGATCTTGACGGCCAAACATATTAGCACCACTAGTGCAAGCACTAGTGAGACCAAGGAGGAAGGCCAAAAGCAAAATAAAAATTAAAGAAAACAAGTGCTAGAGGCATGGGAGCAATCTGAAAAATATCAGATTGGCCTCCCCCAAGAAAATGGGGCCAAAAGAGTCAATGTGAGAAAAACGGGCCCCCGGGAGAAAATCGGTGCATAGGGGCCTACCGTTTTGGAGGGGGAGAGGCAAACGGTGGCTCCCAAGGGCATGGAAGGGCCACAACTGCAGTCCGAGAAATAACGGACTGGCCCTTGGGCATAAAAAGGGCCAAAACTAAGAGGAAGAGGCAAAAAAAGGGCCGAGAAAAGGGCCTTAACGGCTAGTTGACACTTGGCATGCTAAAAAAAAAAGAAAAGGAAAATGGGTGAGTGAGTTGGCCGTCAGTTGGGACTGCGGCAAGTAGGGACTGCCAAGTCCCAACTGTCCACAAGTGGAGGGAAAATAAAAGAAAAAGAAAAGAAAAAGAAAAAGTAAAARGGGGAAAGTCAAAARGGCRCTAACRGACGAAAACGGCCACCTAGGGRGGGCATTTTGRACCAGATTCATTTGGGCATATGGCGGTTACCAAGGACTTTGATTTTCTTTGATTTATGCAGAGAAAATCAAAGAAAATCAAGGCCCCTTGCAACCGAAAAATAACGGATTGCATGGGAGAGGCCAAACACATGTTTTAGGTGCACCAGGAGCCAAAATGGAGACCGGATGCACTTGGGACATGACCGTTTTATTTTCTTTCAGTTGGGGGGTTAGTTGTGGGGCACTAGGACAATGAAAACAGCCCCTACTGCTGTCCAAGTTACAACGGACTGCATAGGGAGGGGCAAACACAAGTTCTTGGGGCCCCGGGAGCCAAAATTGAGCTCGGATGCCTTGGGAAAATTAACGCTTTATTTTCCTTGGGCATGGGGCATGACGTGGGGCTGTGGGGCTAGTAAATTGGTTGTGGCTGCAGTCCGAGATATAACGGACAGCATAAGGATGCCCGGGACAAGGGAAAGTGAGCCGCGGCATGTTCAAAAAGCTAGAGAACGGCGCCGCGGACCTAGGGGAGTGTGACGGTGAGACGACGACGGCAAGGCGGGGGTCCCGCGGCCGGGAAATTATTGACGGCACTTGGGGCAAGTGGGAATAATAAAAATAAAGTTGCCGGGGGCACGAGAAATCCCAAATAAAAATTGGGCATCAACCGGGGTGACGCCGGGGGCCAAGCGGACCCAAATAAAAATTGTCGAAAGTTGGGCTTTGTCGGCGGGGCACCGCCGACGGTACGAAAAATTGGAACTAGTATGGGCAAATGGCGGGGACTTGAGGTGTCCACGGAAGAACCACTAGCCAATAATGGGAGTGGACGTGCAAAGCAAACGGCACCGCCGAGATCGAAGATCTCGACGGTGGAAAATATTAGCACCACTGGTGCAAGCACTAGTGGAGCCCAAACGGGTGAAGAGGAAGCGAAAACAAAGAAAAATAAAATAAGGGGAAGGTTGTCCAACAATCCGCGGTATTTCGGATAAGAAAACAAGAGCCCAAGAGGCCCCAAGCAAGAAATAGGCTAACCATGAAAAATCAGAGCCAAAGGGGCTCAAAATGGAGGCTAACGGGAGTGAAATGGGCCCCCTTGGGGCATGGGCATGCCAATTTGGTGGACCGGGGTGTAACGGCCAACAGCCGGCCATGAACCTGGCCACAATCAAGGTTCTAAGGCCTAGAAAGAGAGTGCACACAATTTGACACATGTCACAGTAGAAATAAAAGAAAAAGAAAAGAGAAAGGAGAGAAAAAGGAGGGAGAATGAGACAAAATAGGAGAAATGGGTGGAGGAGAATGTGTCGGCCATTGGGATTGCTGCAGTAGGGACTGCCAGGTCCCAATGATGACCTCGCTCCTCCTCAATCCAAGGAGAGTAGGCCGGAGTGCTGAGATATGGCCCTTGGGGCTACTGCAGTAGGGACTGCCAGGTCCCAATGATGACCTCGCTCCTCCTCAATCCAATGAGAGTAGGCCGGAATGCTGAGATATGGCCCTTGGGGCCATATCTCAACAAAATCCGAATTAAAGAGGCGAAAAAATTATAGGGGCCAGGGGTTGGGCGGCGTCGTCGCACCCCGAGGATGCCGTAGGAACTATCTTGAACTATTACGCTTAGTGAAAACGTGTGTGGCCCAATGGATGACGCTTGGCCTGCACACGAAAGAAGACAAGTCTCAATAAACTCCCTGGACTGCCTGCGTATTGGAAGGAGCAATTGCCTGGTCACACTTAAATGAATCGAGGAAACGCCACGAGTGATCAAAGAGCAACCATCTCTCGCGAGAGTGGAGCTACATCCCCCAATGTAAAACCCTCTCGCAAAAGGCCCATCCCCATCCACCTCATAGCACTTGGTGGGGGTGCCCCTGGGACGAATGACCCACGCCCTGAGCGTGAGCGTGGGCGGGTCGAGCCAAATGGGACCCGCAGTGGGGTCGACTTAGGCTCGAAAGTCCTTCAGGGTACGGCCCCTACACCGGTCCCGCCAATTGAGCAGCGGACGCCCTCTCACGACGGCCCGATTTTTGTGCCCTTGTCACCACGTCGTTCGACCTCGACGACGANCCCTACACCGGTCCCGCCAATTGAGCAGCGGACGCCCTCTCACGACGGCCCGATTTTTGTGCCCTTGTCACCACGTCGTTCGACCTCGACGACGATCTGCAGCAGCATTTCGTCAACGGCTACAAGTCCGATCCGACGTATTCTAAGCTTTACGCGGATCTATCATCGGATCACCCGCCGGCTCGTCATTATCATATCTCCGACGGATTCCTACTTCTCCACACGAGAGGGAAGGACTTGTTAGTGGTGCCTCAAGATCGCATCTTACGGACTCGTCTTCTCGGCGAATTCCACGACGCACGACTTTCGACACATCTTGGCGTGAACCGCACATTGGCTCGCCTCCGCTAACGTTTTCACTGGCCCGATGTTCTTCACGACGTAACGAGGTATATTGAGTCATGCGCAGTTTGCCATCGCAACAAAGGTCGATCTACGGTCCCTTATGGCGAACTGAAACAGATGCTGATTCCTCGGGCACCTCGCCTCTCCATTGCTATGGATGTTACAAGCCCGTTCCCCCGCGATCGCCTCGATCATGACGACATTCTCACGATCGTTGACCGTTTGAGCAAACACGCTCATTTTCTTCCATGCAAGTATCACGCTACAGCTCCCTAGATCGCCCGACTCTTGCACACCGGCTGGATTACATGCCACGGTGTTCCGGAAGATATTGTGAGCGACAGAGACACTCGCTTCATGTCTGCCTTTTGCACGTTCCTCATGACGAAGTCCGGTTCGACTATGAAGCCGAGTTCCATACGGCACCCGCAGACGGATGGACAGTCGGAACGAGCGCATCAAACCGCTCAAATGATGTTACGTACACTCATCCGTCCTGATCAGAAAGATTGGGTTGACCGGCTTCCCGACATCGAGTTCGCCTATAACACTTCGGTGCATTCGGCGATCTGCATCACTTCATTCGAGTTGCATCACGGTGGAGAGAAAGCCCGAGTCTTTGCCTATCTTCTTCTACCACGGGCCGCCGACATAGACATCGCTTGCTCTCCCACTTCCGTTCGGAAGTACCGAGACTTGCTGATCAAAGCCCGCGCAAACATGCAAAACGCTCAAATCCACATGCAGCAGCAAGCCAACCGACATCGACTCCCATGTCCTTTCCGCGAGGGATACCTTGTTTGGGTCCTCGCTGAGGACTTCGCGCTCGAGCAGGACGTCTCGCGCAAACTCCTCCCGAAATGGTTTTGACCATGGAAGATAACTTCTGCAGCAGGCGACGACCCTGCAGGTCCTTCCTTCGTGATTGCCATTCCCCCACACCTCCGTGTGAACCCAGTCTTCCATGCGTCGAAGCTGGCCATCTACACGCCACCATCCGCAGAGGAGTTCCCGAGCAGACGATCACAGGATCCGCCCTCTATGGACGGCCATCAGGAAGTTGACCGTGTCATCAGGCACCGCAAGTTTGGCAACAAGCCGATGCAATACCAAGTCACTTTCAAGCAATGTGACCCAAATGACACTTGTTGGATCTCCCGTGCAGACCTACAGGCATCTGCACCTCTCATCTTCTCCGACTATGAGACTCGAAAACTTGCCAAGGACAAAGCTCGTCCCACCCGACCCAACCCGGTATCGGACAGACAACTTCGCCCTCGCAGGTAGCTCGATCTTTTAAGGGGGGGAGTGTGTTACATACCATGTCACACGGGCCCGGTTAGGCCCGACAGATATGGGTTCGGAGGCCGGTCCAGGCCCAAGGCCGGACCTTTAAACCGGTAGCGCCATTCAAGCCCACCGGTTGGCCTTTAGGCCACATTTTTGGACCAGACCTGACGGGCAGGCCCAAACGACATTACCGTTTGGGCCTGGCGGCGCTCTTGAGGCTGCCGCCCGCCGGTTTGATCTGAACCGCCGATCTTGACGGTTCAGGTCACGGACAGGCCTCGCAGCATTGAGGCCGGCCTTTGCCCTACCGGTACTTAGAGACCGGCCGGCCTCACTTACAGGCATCGAGCGACTGGACGCTGCGTGAGCGCCAGTCCGTTTCGGTTGCAGAGGAGCAGTAGCGCTGCGCTATTCTCAGCGCAGCTCGGAGGTGCCGCAGCAGCGTGGCGAGAGCAGCAGTAGCAGCGAGCGAGGAGCCGGGCAGCGGGCAGCCATAGCCGACTTCGGTTTCCGGCAGTTGCAGCGAGCCAGGTATTCGGGGGCGAGGTCTTTCTCCTCCCTACACAGTCACTGGCTCCCCTCCTCCTCACCTCTCTCCTCCTCTGCCATCTCTCCTTCTTCTTCTTCTTCTCCAGACTTCTTCTTCTTCTTCAGACTTCTTCTTCTTCTTCAGACGGGAGGCTTGACACTCGTTGGACAGAGATCAGTGTTGGACTTCGGTGGTAAGAGGCTGTGGTACTTACCGGATTCGAGACTTGGAGATTGTTGGGGTTGATACTCGGCGGCATCACAGATCGGACACCGTTTACATTAGGACTCTGTACCTCCGACATTGGTGACTTATTGTCCACGACATTTTCATCTTGTTCGATGACATTTCAAGGTGACCTACTAGATTCTATCTCGGTGACATCTGGTGCTGCCTACATCTCCCACCTCCTTCGTCTCTCCTCCCACCTTTCATCTGTATATGACTGTACGGGGCCCGAGCATCGTCTATGATTGGCTCAGACCCCACCATCTCACGATTGTTTGTGTGTTGAGTGATATCTGCACGAGTCAGTCTATGTGAGTCAGTCCATTTGTCAGACTTCCGCTGCATACATGCTCATCCTATACTGGTTGATCTCTCGGTTCTGCCCATACTTGTTGAAGTATTCACGAGTATGCAACACTCGAGCATGTGTTTCAGCAAGTCTCACTCACATGTATGGCTGAACTCTCACATGATGATGTTTCATGACATTCTTGGTTGCATTCATGAGCTTCAAGCATCACATGCATGACCCATCTCTCACATAACAATACCACGATTCACACTTGGTTGTTCTCCTACTCATGTGCATGTGTTCTCACTAGTTCTACCTTCACTTTGTCAAGTTCATGCATGTGGTAGTGTTCCGTTTCACACTTGGTTGTTCTTCTACTCTTGTGAATGTGTTATCACTAGTTCTACCTTCACTTTGTCAAGTTCATGCATGTGGCGGTGTTCCGTTTCACACTTGATTCTTCTACTCATGTGAATGTGTTCTCACTAGTTCTACCTTCACTTTGTCAAGTTCATGCATATGGTAGTGTTCCGTTTCACACTTGGTTGTTCTTCTATTCATGAGTTCTACTTTCACTTTGTCAAGTTCATGCATGTGGTAGTGTTCCGTTTCACACTTGGTTGTTCTTCTACTCGTGTGAATGTGTTCTCACTAGTTCTACCTTCACTTTGTCAACTGTTTCACACTTGGCTGTTCTTCTACTCATGTGGATGTGTTCTCACTAGTTCTACCTTCACTTTGCCAAGTTCATGCATGTGGTAGTGTTTCGTTTCACACTTGGCTGTTCTTCTACTCGTGTGAATATGTTCTCACTAGTTGTACCTTCACTTTGTCAAGTTCATGCATGTGGTAATGTTCCGTTTCACACTTGGCTGTTCTTCTACTCATGTGAATGTGTTCTCACTAGTTCTACCTTCACTTTGTCAAGTTCATGCATGTGGTAGTGTTCCGTTTCACACTTGGTTGTTCTTGTACTCATGTGCATGTGTTCTCATTAGTTCTACCCTCACCTTGTCAAGTTCATGCATTCGGTGGTGTTCCGGTTTACACTTGGCTGCTCTTCTACTCATGTGCATGTGTTCTCACTAGTTCTATACTCACTTAGTCAAGATTCATACATATGGTAGTGTTCCGGTTCACACTTGGTTGTTCTTATACTCATATGAATGTGTTCTCGCTAGTTCTACCTTCACTTTGTCAATTTCATGCATTTGTTAGTGTTCCGGTTCACACTTGGCTGTTCTTCTACTTGTGTGAATGTGCTTGCACTAGTTCTATCGTCACCTTGTAAAGTTCATGCCTTTGGTAGTATTCCGTTTCACACTTTGCCGTTCTACTATTCATGTGCATGTGCTTTCACTACTTACATTCTCATATTGTCAAGTTCATGCCTTTGGTTGTGTTCCCCCTGCTTCACACTTGGCTGTTCCACCGCTCATATGCATGTGTTCGCACTACTCGCACCCTCACCTTGTCAAGTTCATGCTTTTGGTAATGTTCCGATTCACACTTGGCTGTTTTTCTACTCATGTGCATGTGCTCTCACTACTTCTACCCTCACTTGGCAAAATCATGCACTTGGTAGTGTTATGTTTCACATTTGGCTGTTACCGCTGTGGGATGGGTGACCGGTGTAGTGGCCGTACACTAAAGGACTTTCTAGCCTTGGTCGACCCCACTGCGGGTCCCACTTGGCTCGACCCGCCCACGCTCAAGCTCTCGGCGCGGGTCGTTCGTCCCAGGGGCACCCCCACCTAGTGC
>BFEA01000076.1:380788-400257 GCA_003427395.1 Chara braunii | reverse complement strand
ATCCTAGGATGAAGCGCAACATACATAGGCATCCAAATCAGCAAAATGACAAGTTGGAGATCATCTACACTAGGGGAAACATCACCGAAGTATCAGAAGATGCAGCGCAACATGTACAAGCACCCAAATCCAGAAAAAGACAAGATTGACGACTCCTGCACTAGGGGAAACATCACCGAAGTATCATAAGATGCAGCGCAACACATATACCCTCCCAGATCAGCAAAAATCGCAATTTTGACAGAAAGGAGGAGGGGGAGAAGGGGAAGAGAAAGAAAGAACAGGAAAAGGAAGAAGAAGAGGAAGAAGAAGAAGAAAGAAGGAGGGAAGAAGGACAAGAAGAAGGAGAAGAAGAACAGGAAGAAGAAGAAGGAGGAGGCCTCCCTCCTTTATCACTCACCTTTTGCTGGTCTCTAGGCAGTGGAGTCCCAATGCTTGGTTCTAGCCTCCTGAGAATGGCCTTTTCTCCCTTCCAAGCTCTGTCCTCCTTCCCTCACACTTCTCCTTTAGCTATGGCACGGTCTTACCTCTAAGGCTGGGGAGTCCTTCCCTCTAGAAGGGCTATGGGGACCCCTTTCAGCCTTTCCTCCTACCTCACAGCCTGGGGGCTATGGCGGACCACTCTCCTTGCTTCCTCCTAGCCTCCGGGTCTTCTCCCTCAGCCCTATCACCATAGCCAGGTTCCAGGCTAGCTCCGGCTCCCACTCCTTGCTCTACTTCCACTAGGACTCTCTCCTAGACTCATTTGGGCAGCATGGGCTCCTCTCATGCTCAAATGGAAGTGGCGTTCTGCACCTCCAGCTTATGTAGGCTGGAACTGGTGCACCGCCCCACCCCTAGGCCTCCCCAAGTGCCTCTAGGTGGAGCGAGGTACCCCCAAGGCCAAATTTCCGGTTTTGGCCTACTTGGAGGTACCTGGGCCTCATTTTGGCCAAGTACATGCAGTCCGAGGGGCTGGTACCCTCTCGGACTACCCCTTGGCCTACCCCGGCCTGTTTTTACTTCAAAAAGTGCTGCCTTTAGGGGTACCCTTTCCCAAAATGCAGCCTTTACTGAAAATTGAGGGCCTCAAGGCCCATTTTTCGTCTTTTTCTTGGTCTAAGCCTCCTTTGGGTAGGCCGTTGCATTTTCCTAAGTGGCGGCACAGATCTCAGCCTTGGATTTGGCTGAGATCTATGGTTCTCATCATTCCGAGTTACTCCAAGGTCCCCTTGCTCCAAATTTGAGTCTTTTGCTCCAATTTTTAATTTTTTTGATGTACCTGGCCCAACCTTGGGCCAAATTCGCAGTTTTGTCTTGTTCCTCTCTTTGTTTTCCCTCCATTTTGCTGCCAACTCATTCCGGAGCTAGCCGTTTTGTGTCAGCCCACAAAAAACGGCTACATCTCCTCCTTCGCAAGATTAGAATTCAGATCTAAGGCCCAAAAATGAGCCGGCCAACTCACATCCACATTTTCCCTTATTTTTGTTGCTTAAATTCAGATGTTGCAGATATAATGCCCCAAGGACCTTATCTCTGCAATCCGGACTGCCCACCTAGGATCTAGGAGGGATGAGGTCATCATTGGGACCTGCCAGTCCCTACCTCTGCAGTTCCAACCTGGCGGCACTTTTTCCTCCACTCCTTTCTCCTCCTTTGTCTCATTCTCCCCCCTTTTTTTCCTTTCTTTTCTCATTTACTGTTGGGACAAGTGTCCAACAGCTATTTCTCCTCTTTCTAGTTGTTGGACCTTTCCCAAGGCCTGATTTTGCAGCCGACATATGGCCGTTAGACCCCGGACTGAAGTAGTGGCAACCCCAGGGTCCAAGGGGGCTCCTTTTTGCTGCCGCCACTCCCAGTTTGCTCCGATTTTCTCTGGCCAGCCTTTTCTCCACGTGGAGTCCTCGGGACTCCGTTTTTCTTGGCCTGGCTGGTCCGGGATAGCCTGGACCGCTGGCCGGCCCCTCTTACTGCCACTATTCCATCTTTTCTTTCCCCTCAGCACCTTCCGCCGGCGCCTGCCGCAGCGGCACTTAACGTTTTCATTCGGACTCCCCGGCCCAGCTGGTCCCGTCCACCTGACGTCATGCTATTTTATTTCTGTTGTCGTTGCATTTGATCCAGGACCCCTTGGGTTGCCCTAGGTGCCCTCCGTTTTTCCCGCCTCGTTCCCGTCTTCTCCGTTCCGTTGACAATTCCTGTCAGCGCTCGACTTCTCCTCCTTTTCTTATTTCTCCTAGCCCCTTGACGACCCGCTCTCGCGCGTCCCCCCTTCTTGGGCTGGTTGCCAACTACCTTGCTGACGGCATCCGACCTTCGGCCCCTGTCCATGGCTCCTGACACTTTTATTCCGTCGATACCCAATTTCCTAGTGGTTCCGCGGGTGCTGTCATTTTGTCTGGGCCCATGCGGTCCCTGGCCCTTCGGCCTGCCTGCACCACGTCTATCCCTTGGTCTCACGCAGTTCTTGGCACTTCGTCCCGCTTGTACCATGTCTTTCCTTGGTGCTTCTGACGTCCTTCCGCCTTACGGCGGTCTTCGCTCCCCGTTCCCCCTTGCGTCCCACACGTTGTTCCCCTTCGGATGCCGGTTCCCACTTATCCTGCGATCTCCTTGGCCTTCCTGCCGCAGTGTCGCACCCGCGCCTTGCGCCCTCCCTTCCTACTTTCCTTCCTTCCCTTGTTGCGCACCCCCTATGCTACTACCGACTTCCCGGTGGCCCTTCTCCGTCCTTGGGGAAACAGTCGCCCCTGCTATTCTCTCACAGTCCCTTGTCGCTCCCTGCTTAGCCAGTCCCTTTCTAGTTTTGGCGGTCCTGACGATTCTGGGCAGCCTCTAGCTTCCTACCGTTCGTGCCCACGCTTCCGATCTTTTCAACATTCCTGCCTCTGTTTTTTTCTGCCGTGCACAAACTGGTCATATACAGTCTCTCGAGTGACGGGAAATCATTCGGGACTCACCAATCCCGACATATTCCCCCCACTCATTCGCGATGTCCTCATCACGCACTAATCCATGGTTAGTAGGGATTTTGGAGTGATAGACAGACAAGGAAGGGGAGTGGGGTGGGATGCGTAGTTAGCTTGCCAGGGTTCTTTTTGGCTTTCCCACTCTTTTCTCGGGTCCTTCTTTAAGTTTCCGCCCCTTGGGCGGGGGAGGGTATGGAGGGGTCAAGATTTTGTTTCGGGTTCCCTTTGGATTGCGTAACGTCCCCAAGCTCAATAATGTCTTTGTAACGAGTGTGTAACACTCCCTGTGCATCAATGTCCGTCTCACAGCTGTATCTCTTTCTCATTGGAACTCCCAAATACCCAAGAGCTTCCTTACAACTTCCCGTATCGTTCCACCCGAGAGAGGACGACGCGCCCATCACCCTCCCCAGGGACCAAGGTAAAAGGGGGATTTTGGTGACGGATGTTACAAGGATCATTTGCCATGGCTTCCTCCAGGTGCAAGCTAGCAACACGCCAAGGAGCTTAAGCAGTTTGATGTCTCTTTCCCTCATCAAGTTCACTAGCATCGCCCCTTGGAGGGGTCTGACCACAGACATGTCCTGCAGGTAGTTTTTCATTGTACGTTATTTCTCGCTCTCGACAATGTCTTGAAGGCTGCATTCATAATCTAAGATCTATCTTCCCATTTCATTGAGAAAACATTCTCGAGCAGAAATCCTTTTGGTTTCATCTCATTCATTACTTCTTAGGACGTCCACTCATTTTCAATACAATTTTTCCTCTCCCCGAAGCTTCTTGCCAGGCCCCCTTCTGTAAGGCTCATGCAAAATCGATTACAAGTCTTTTTCTGCCCTGGGTGTCTTGCCAAGTTCTCTTTTCTCAGGCTCATGCAAACCAGTCACAAATCTTTTTCCCATGCGTATTCTTTGGTAGATGGCACGCCTTCCTCCCACTCAAAACGCGATGTCCTCATCGCGCGACTGGTTCTCACTCGGAGGCACGAGAACTTTGGCCCACCAACCGCAGTCAAGGACACAAGCCCATCCGCTTCACAAAAGAAAGAGTGATCAGTTCCTTCCCAGCGGACGACGCCTCATCCTCCTACTCGGTCCGACCTTTCTTCTCTTACGTGGCGAGCACCAACACTGAGGTTCCTCCGCACGTCTGTCAGGCAGGTCCAATCCAAGCCTCCCAGGGCCTCGTCTAGCCGTAAGAGCGTTCCTCGTGAATCGTTCCTCCCGAGTGGTGATTTTATGGATTCCGGCCTCTTTCTTTCAAGAGAGTTGGGGCTCTCAATTAGTTCGCGAGTGCAGTTACGAAGACCTCGCAATTAGTCCCAAAGCGGTTGTAATGCTCCGGCAGGGCAGTGTCAGTGCCCCGTGGTGGCCGCGGACTCCACCCGATACTCCGCCAAGCCTCTCCCCTTGGACAGTGCCGCCCAACTTAGCGCGGGCAGCCGTGGTCCGACCCAAACGGCCATGCCACCCCTCCATGGCATGGCGTGTGGTTGGAGGGTAGCAAAATAGACTAGATGAGAATGGCTTTCCTGCCCATTTGGCTCTCTCGCCCTTTGACGTTTAGGCAATTAACAGGAGGCGCAATTGGAACTCCCCGACTAGAGCTCATTGTCGGGGGTGGTTCCGGACGTCCCGCACCGATCCAAGTGGTAGGTGCTTTAGTCCTTTAACCCTCGTCCTCTCGAAGAGGAACAGGTCGCGCTGAGACTTTTTCCCCCAAAGGGATAGAGGTCTTGGGGTCGCGGTGCATGCACCGGTATCCCCCTCTTGCTGAGGCCAAAGACTAGAAGAAACGATAAATTCCATTTCAATGCTCTTTCCGAGTTCATTTCAAGTTGCCTAGGGTCCCCTGTTTATGCGATGCAATTTCCAATTCTCAATCCAATTCCAATGCTCCGTCTCATTCCCATACTCAATCTCGTTCCCATGCTCAACCCAATTCCAAGGCTCAATCCAATTCCAATGCTCAATCCAATATCCCTTCCAAGGCTGAGTCCAATATCCTTTCCAAGGCTGAGTTCTTCCAATCTCTTTTCCAAAGCTCAGCTCTTCTTTTCCAAAGCTCCGCTCTTCCAATTCCATGCATCACAAGCAGCCATGCAAGGGGACCCCAGTGCCAATTCCAAAGAATGACCCTTGTCAGGGGTCATTCCGAACAACCTGGTTAGGGTCGTTCTTTCCATTTCCAAGTCGAACAGCCTGGTTAGGCCATTCTTATCCATTGCAATCGGACAACCCGTTTAGGACCATCCTTATCCATTTCAATTGGGCAGCCTGATTAGGGTCATCCTTGTCCATTTCAATTGAACAGCCTGGTTAGGGCCATCCTTGTCCATTGCAATGTTAGCCCCCGAGGGGGTGGGCCTCGAGGACACGGATCCTATCTCGTCTCGGGGGTTAGAGGGCGGCCATCATCTTGGGTTTTTACGCATGCTTCTTCCTTTTCCTCATGTCTTTTGTCATTCTTACATCCATCCATACATCCAACTTAGCGTCTAGTACTCAAGTTGAGGCTCGCGGCCCCAAGCAGCACTAGCCCGCCCGACCGTTCAACCATTGCAAGGGGTGTTGCATCATTTCATTGTTTCCCTGCCACTTTTCTGACTTCTCATATGCTTCTCAATGCTGTGGGATTGCCTGGGGTAGGTTGGATTAGGCTCCTAGGGGAGAGGGTGCCTCTCTACCCATAGGTCCCCTAACCTCTCACAAGGACTCGTGGAGGGACTCATTCAATCATGGATACATAACTCAAAGGAAAGACTTTCGTCATGAATGTTTCTTCCAACGCTCAAGAGTTCACATGCCGCTGCCCATTAAGTCAACCAGCCCCCAATCCCTTTCTTACTACCCAAAAAGCTCATATTTCCCAAACGGAGCGAATACTTATACAAAGTAGCCCTGATCACCCACCCTCTACTAGCTCCCTCAATCCAAAAGTAGTTTCATTGCAGCCCTTACAAGGAAAAATAAGGAGACAGAGTTCGAATGCGAAGCCAACATTACAAACTCGTCTTCATCTAGATCCCTGTTGTTTCCCCTTTTTCTTTCCCTTAATCTACCCAGCCATCCATAATTATATTCTAAGTGCAAAACCCTCATGCCTTTCCCTAAAGAGGCAACCATTCGTACGAAGTAGCGCCGACTACCCAGTCCTTAGTCACTTCGAGCTTAGAAAATTCATTCACGAAAAAAGTTCAAATGCGAAGTCCAAAATGGCAGCTCTGACTGCCCAGGGACCAAACCCTCCCAACTCCTAGCTATTCCTCATTACGACTGTTGTGCCTCTATCGTCCAGGTGGCCTGCGTTGAGCCTCCCTCCTTGCGCGATCCTCCATTTCCTGCTCCATTTGCCTCTTTATTCCTTGGAACTAGAGGAGTGTCCGTTCAGTGAAGAAGGTTGTTGGGGATAGATCCTCTCCCCTGCCCAACTTTTCCCTTGCCTGCATAATCCACTGATATCGCAAGATAGTGCCCCATTGATCAAACCAATCGTTGAACTCAGGTCCGAACTCTTCTATCCATTTGTCCTTTTTCTCACCCGGCTGCTCCCCTCTTCCCCGTTCTTCCCTTGTGGGCGTTGTTACCTCATCTTCCTCCTCGTCGCTGGTGAGGTCGATAAACTCCACGGGCACGTCCTCCTCCAACCTTGGCCTTTTCCCTGGGTTCCTTTCTTCCTCACTGCTGGTGTCACTTTCTGATGGGAGGACTATTAGCTCCCCTTCCCTTAGTGGCGATGGCCCCCTGGTTCCTTGCTTTCTGCCCCCCCTGTTCACAACTAGGTTGTGATCGAACCCCACATACAACTTCCTTTTCCTGGAGCTTGACTCTCCAGCTTGCCTTGACAAATGTCCCTCTTCCGGCCTGTTAATTGCATTGCTGTCATTTTCATTCCCAAACTCCATTTTTTCGTTTTCTTGTTGTCTTTCTTCTTCTTGTCTGGCCCTGTTCATACATAACAGTCATGGTACCCCTCACACACACGCATTCCCTTCCACTCCCATTTGCGGCTTTGGAGGCTTCCCTAGAACTCTTGCTTGCCCCCATATAGTTGGTAGCCCCATTATCCCTTAGAACCCTCGACACATTGTCCCAACACATAGGTGCCCCATGTAGGCAATCCACAGCATCACCCCACAAAAACTATGGTACATTGTCCCAGCACATAAATACCTCGTGTAGACAGTCCCCAGCGTTACCCCACAAAACTATAATACACTGTCCCGTGCTCCCAGGCCCAGTCACAATTAGCCCAGGCAGTCTCCACACGTTCCACAAAAGTCAAGACACACAAACGAACAATCCCTGTGGTCATGATCACTTCCACAGGGAGGCGGTCCAGAACTTATAGTCAGTTGCCTGCCTTCTAGGCTGTCAATTCCCCAGTTTCTCTGTCCTGGGCCTCTTGTAGCCACTATTCCACCGGGTCCCTGCTAAAAAATCTGACCAGTCTCTGTCCCGGAAATGACCCTCTTATGCTAGTACCATCGAGATCCTCAAGTTCAAATGTGTTCAGTCCCACCCGCTTAGCGATCGTGTAAGGCCCTTTGAATTTTTTTCCCAGCTGCCCGGACCATGTGCTTTCAAGAGCCGAGTTCCTAACTAGCACCTTTTCCCCCACTTGGAGTGGCTCCTTCCGAATGTTCTTGACCTGGTCCCATCTTGCTTTATCCCTCATTCGGCTATCCGTCACACGATTGACTACTTCCTCGAGTGCCTCCTCATTTCTCGCGACCTGCAGACAACGTGCGGTGATTAACTCTTCCGTGCTCAAGTGTGGGTCGTCATCTAGCCTGTTCCAGGTAGGGACCAAAGCTTCTATCGAAAAATCGATCTCCCTTCCATACCAGAGTTCTGCTGGAATACATCCCGTTGTTCTTTTTGGAGTCATGTTCTCGGCGAAGACTGCCTGCTTGAGAAACCGTGGCCAACTTCCTAAATTATCTGCTGCCAACTTTGCGATTGTGTTTTTCAAAGTCCGGTGACCCCTTTCTACTGGTGCATTTGCCTCAGGATGGTAGGGCTCGGTGATCTTGATCGGTACACACAGTGTCTTAAGCCTGTTCAACACCTCCTGGTTAAAGAATTTTGTCCCATTGTCTGCTATAAACTTGCGCACGAAGGGGTGCCTTAGGTAGAAATCTTCCACCCAGTCGGCCACTACTTTCCCCGTCTTCTTCTTGAGGGCTACGGCTTCTACATAGCCACTGAGATTATCCCTTGCATCCAAGATGTATCTAAACCCATCCGTTGATATGGGCATAACGGCAAGGTCGAGGTGAACAAGGTGTCCGGGTCCCAGTACCCGGGTGGGTCTAAGGGGCTCGTAAACTCGTACGACACTCCTTTCTTGACATATCAGACACGTCTGACAGTACGTTGCGACCATGCCTGCCATTCCTGGCCAGAAATACAGGGGCACAATCTTTGCAAGTTTCCCCTTTGACGACCGGTGACCCCCAGCTAGCCCATCATGCATTGCCTAAATTACGTCCAGCTGCCTAGACCTCCCACAAACGACGCGTCTAGGCATCATCCCTTCCTTTCTCTTGAACAGGTGGCCATTTCTTAGGACATACTTTTCTACTTCCTCCCTTGCCTTGGGACAGACTTTCGTGGGTTGTTTGTTCCCTACAAGCAGCAGACCGATTTCTTTGAAGACGCCCTCATACATCTGTATGAGGAAGAATTATTGTTCGTTCTGATCCATACCTTGCTCCTCCCGAGTGAGGTTGACTAGGTACTGACACTCCTTCTGCGCCCAAGTTTCGGCCAACGTCATTACGACATCCCGTCCCCCTTCCACGGCCATCGCCATCAGCTCTTCCCTCGCCCCTACTTCTGCTCCCCACGAGTCCTTCTCCTCTTTACGCCTGACCGTGGTGGCTGGTCCTTCCCTGAGTTCTGCAACTACTGGAGGCGCGCCTTTTTCCGAGGTCTGAATCAACAACTGACCTGTTGTAATTGTTGGATCTGCCATCTCATTATCCACCACAAGGGTCCCTCCTTCATACTCCAGGAAAGCGTCGATTGGTTCCGCATCCTCTATTCCTTCGGGCGTGATACATACCCTGCTCAGGCCATCTGCCCTGTTTCGAAGCCCCGCAATCCGCTCGACCTTATAATCAAATTGCCATATGAAGCCTATCCATCTGCCAACGGTCGGATCTATAGGCTTGTAGTTCTTTAGGGCCCCGACAACGTTGATGGGATCGATCCTTAGGATAAATCGCCTCCCAAACAGGTATGCATGGAAGGTCTTAAGGCAATATAGGATTGCTAAGACTTCCTTCTTGAACTGCGAGTACCGTGTTTCTTCCGGTGTTAGGAATCCTTCCACTCCTATTTTCATGGTATCTGCTACCTCATCTGATATGCGATGCCCTTCCATTGCTCGCCTCTCCCTTATTACCCGCAAGATTTCCTCCTCTTTCTCCATGGCCTCTTCCTTCGACGTTTCTACTAGGATCGAGACCGGCTTGGCCTTCTTGCCTACGGGTTTATACTTTCGCACACTGCCTTCTGGGATCGTTCTCCTAAAAAATGAACGGTCGGGATTGGCCTTGCTACCTCCAGGATGCAGGGCTGAATGCCAACTATCTTTCCGTTCAGGCAGTAACCTTTTCGGACCTCATCCTCGAACTTGGCAAGTGCTGCTGGGTCGACCCCCACTTTGCGGTACCTGATCGCCTCAACAAGTTCCAACACATCTGGGATTTCGAGCGCTAGCTTGGGGGTCTCATTATGGCCTTCCTTTGGTTTGGGCAGACTGACCCCGAGCTCAACTTCCAACTCTTTTTCCGCCACCATAAACCCCAGGGACTCGTCCTCTGGCCTCCTCTTCTTTACGGGCAAGCCCATCTTGATCCATTCCTTTTTACTAAAAGCCTCCTCAGTCATAATTTCTACCCTTTCCCTCGTGCCTTCCATTCGTGCGAAAGCCCCCTTCCGCACTTTCTTCGAATGTTGGAGACCAGGTCGCCAATTTGCCCTTTGGAGGGTCCCCTCCGGTCCCAAGAAGTCGGACAAGTTCTCCACGACCGGTCACTGGGTCCTCTATGTCTACCATGTATGTGCCGTCATGCAGATGCATTCCTATCATTTCTAAATTGGTGCACCATGGTCTCCCAAGGATTATGTCGTGGTTCATTTCTTCCATGACGGTCATCCGTTGGAAAGACCAGATGGATTCCCGAATTCCTGCCTTAAACGCGCATTTGGTGACATACCCTGTGAAAGGAATTTCGCCACCGGCTCCCCGGATACTCCCCACAACTTCCTTGTTTACCGTGCACCCCGTGACCGTTGTGAAATCTCGTCGTATGAGGGTAATTTCTGCACCGCCGTCCACTAACGCGTCAGTGTGGTGAGTTCTGATTTGGATTTTAAGTTTTCCTATGGGCAGTGCATGGAAGCTAAGCTTCGTCCCGGGTGGCGCCCTCATGACTTTGCCCCCTTCTCGGTCCGGTAGGCTTAGGCGGATGTCTACAAAGGCCTTTTCCAGGTCCTCCAAATCCCCGGGAATTCTTTGAAGGTTGGAGACACCCTGGGGTGCCTCTGCCTCTTCTGTCTCCTTCTCCTGCAATTCCGGGGCCTCCTCTACTTCTACACGCTTACGCGTTAGCAACTGCCTGAGTCCTTTAAGCAGCCTCGGGCTGGCTTGCAGCATGGTCTGAAAAGACACCGATACCATGGTACCCAGTAGCTTACTCAAGGTGCTATCGATTTCTGGCAAAGTCAGAATCGGAATTTGATACCTAAACTTCTTTTTTGCCGCCGTAGCCTTGTCTACTGGTTCGTCCTCCCTTGGCTTCCCATAGACCTTCTCTTGTTCCCCGACTTCGGTCTCTTGCTGGCCCATGCTAGTCCCTGCGAGTTCTTCCATCGTCAGGTTGCGGTTACCCTCACACGCGTTATTACTGTATCTTCAATAAGCTTCTTTTTTGCGCCGGCCCGGCGAGTGGTGATATTTACCCTATCCTGGCCATTGCCTTCTAGGATAAAATTGGCCTGTGGCCCCCATTACTTGGCTGGTCCCAGACAATCTCGGCTATCGGCTCAACTTCTACGGCAGCTATCTCTAAGTTATTCAGGAGGATGACGGCTCGCCGCATCCCTCCTGGCGAGTTCCAATTGACACGCTCCCCCCTGGGTCCGAGGATCTCGCCTTTGAGGGACCTACTGCACCTCTGCCGCTCGATATCGTGATTAAGTCTCGGACAGGCCCGTACGAAGTGCCCGATCATGGTGCAATACTTGCATTGTTCGTTGGCCGGATCCCTCCTGCCAAACCCCCGGTTTGCTACAGCTGCCGGAACCACGGCCTCTTGGGGCGGGAGGGCTGGTTTGGACACTTGCGCCTGCATTACTAACAACGCATTTTCCATTCTGTCCATCTTGCTGTCAAACCCCGTGCACCTGTTTGTGCAGGCTCTCTATCCCCTTCTTGACCTTATCCCCCGTCTTCCCGGTCAGATCTATGACCTCCCCTTCCTTAAGCAGGGCTAGCGTCCCGGTAACCACTGTCTTTTCCGCAAGGTCTGTTACGGTGCTGAAGTCCACATCTCTCATGTATTCGAACTTACTGGTCTGCTGGTATGCTGACAAAATCTTATCTTTATCAAACTCGGAGAACTGCCTGAGGAAGTATTTACTCATTATGCGGTTCGTTACCCCGGGAATTCGCAGAGCCACTAACGTGAACGCCCTTAGGAAATCGTTGTAAGTCGCATAGTTTTTCCTCTGGACTGCAGCTAATTCGGCCTCTGTTGCCATTTTCTCTGCCTTCAGGTATTTCCTCATTATGTCATTCCTGGTTTCTTTCCAGGATCCACTGGAGGCGACGATGGCCATAATGTCCCTTCCCAAGCTTAGCGACACGTGCTGCCCTAGGTGCTCCATCTTTTCCTCTTCCGTCCATTTCAGTAAGGCTGCTAGGTTCTCATAGTCTATTAGAAACTCCGTAATGTTGGCCCCATCGAACGTGAGTTTCCTCTTTGCATTTGCGAGATACCCCTGGTTCTTGTTTAGTGTCCGGGTGAGGGTAGTGACTACCCTCTTGAGACCATCTTCACAGGCACCCGCTTCTCCGGTTGCACTGGTCCCTTCCCCTTCCTTGCTTTCCCTCTGCTTCTCCCTGGCTTTTGGCGTTCCTTCTGGGTCAAACCATCCTAGCACTCTTTCCCTAAGGCTCCAGAGTCCGTCACATGCCCCTGTTGCTTTCGGCGTGGCGGGCAGTCTGCTAGTGCCGCTGTCGATGGCGGGTGGGGTCATAGCGTTTTCCATCCCTTCCGTCGGGGGGTCGTCCTTGTCCTTCCCCTTCTTATTAGGCGTTCCCTTGTGACTATTATGCTTTCCTTCATACCTGGCCTCGTCCTGACCGATCCTGCGCCCTTCACGTGACCCTGCGTCCTGGGGGTCCTCCTCATCCCCAGCCATCATCTGCTCGATAAGCCTTGCCTTAAATTCTGCAGTCCGCTTTTGTATCTCTGCCAATTTACGACGGGTATCCAAGACTTTCGTCTTTTTAGGGGTGGTTCCTGCTGAGTTCTGAGGGCTTGTTTTCACATCGTTTCCCCCTTCCCTGTTTTCCTGAGGTCCCCTTTTACTACCCCCAGCTTTCCCCAAACTTTCTCCAGTTGAGAGGTCCTTCCCGTCTTCTCGGGTTTCTTCCAGTTTGGTTGACTCTCGATCCCTGGCTGATCCCTCGTTTCGCTCCCCATCCCCATTCGTGCCCTGATTCCCTCCGCTCTGCTGGTCATTGATCCCTTCTTCAGTCGCCATTCCTTTACCTAGCCTGCACATGGGAAAAATTTTATTTGCGAAAAATGGTCGCCCTAGCCCCGGCCCTAAAACCCGCCTATTCCCTTGTTTTCGCGTCTTACATTAATCAGTACGACTCTTCTGACTTTTCTCTCCCAGGGCGTCCTTCAGGTTTTCTTCTACCGGAGCCTTGCTGCCGCCACTTGGCATTTCATTATTGTCGCGCTTTGATTCGTAGGGCGGTGCCTAAGCCCAGTGGCATTCCTATCGGGGATGACCCTTTCGGCTTATTGGCATCCAGGTGCCCCGAAATCTTTGGAGCGGGTGGTCTTCCTGGTTCCTCCCTGCCGCATCATTGGGTCGGCCGGAACTCCAACCACTGCCCCTCTTTTGCTGATGGCTGCCTACTTATCTTAGTACCCATCCTTTATTTCCTTACTTCTCCCTGACACGTTTTCTCATGCGGTTCCTCGAACAGGTCAGCCAACCCAGCAAGGTAATTTTCCCCCATCTCTATTTCCCTGATAATTATTGGCTCATATTCTTCGAACGACAGGTGGGGCAATCCGAATATCAAGATCTCGAGTAATTCGAGTAGTTCCCAGGCCTGATTCCCCCAGAACGGCCCATGTCTGACCGTAGAACATGCTCGTTGTTTGTGGCCGGAAGAGGTGGATCCAGACCAGGGTCGAGTCCACCAGGTCCCTAGCTCTCTTGAGGCTACCGAATACCAAGTCCACCATGAAACGAGGTACTCGACACCTCAACCCGGTCATTGGGGCCTTAAACTCTCACCACCCTCTGACCTCCACCCGAGTTCTTAATCCCACGTTTCTTCTCCCCCGCACTTCCTGGCCCACCCTGTTCAACACCCTAGTAGCCCTCTGGAAGATTGATAGCAACCCGTGACCTAGTGCCAATTCTGTTCCTAGCATGTATCATCCAAGTTCCGGCAGGTACACGGTCCCCGTTACCCTAAGGTCGGTGTACAGATCGTTTCCCGGTCCCCTGTTAATCCTCATACCATCCCACAAACATTCCACCATCATGAACGCCTGTCCTCATCCCAGGGTCACGACCCTTCATTCGATGTCCAATCCTTGGATCATGTATAGCTTGCTGGGAGCGATACCTCCCATCCGCCTCCACTTTCCGTGGGTGGCCGCGGGTGTGTGGACTGTCGCAGTATCCGGGCGCGTCTCATTGTCATTTTTGACTTAGTAGTCCCCTGCACAGTTTAAACAGCAAGCGGTTTTACTTATTTCATTTAGTCTTCAGCTCCCGCCCGAACACTCCCCGGTCTCTAGCTTGAACCTTCCTGTTCTTTCCTTGACCTCTTTTATTGGCTCATCCCTACGTCCATCGGCTCATACAATCGGTACAGATCATCCACGTACACCATCCCCTGACTTATTTCCCGTCGGATGACACCCCACAGGACCTCACTTCCCGCGATCGGAGCCCTCGGCCTGGTGCTAAACACAGCATGTAGGATGCGCAACACCTCATACTTCTGCTCTCCACTGAACGGGCCCATTTCTAGGAAAGCCCGATAGTATTCTCGATGTACCATCGCATCTTCATATGTCAGGCTTGCGAGGTCGGCTACCGCTTGTCTAACAAGTCCCAGACCGCCCAACCTTTCCAGCAGAAAGGGCGGCAACCTCATTCGTACATTTTCACTGGGCAATTCAAAGCTCCCGACCATGGCTACCCTAAGGTTTGCTGTTACATCATCCATCCCTGGGTCCGCGAACTCAAACCCCGCTCGCCACACAAACTGCCATGCCCCTTCAAACATGCTCAACGGGTCTTCTCCTGACGCCAGCCGAACTCCGAACTCCCTCCACCCATCCTCTGACATATACAGTCGTCCTTCTGCACTCACATGCCCCTGCAGGTCCGGGTTCCATTCCCCATTCTCATTCGCACGCCACTCAACTTTCGTCACCAAGTAAACCATATTTTCCGCAAGCTCGACCCCGACCCAATCTGCCACCTGGTGCCAGCCTTCATTTGCCGCCGGCAAGCTAACCTCTTTCCCACCCGGTACTTCTCTAGGCGGTTCAATGCCCAAGGGGCGTTCCTCGAGGAACGTCCTTCTTCGCGCCATCGCACATTCGCCTTTGATCTCCTGACTCGTGCTCCGCACTGAACCCTACAACGACCAAACATCCCATTCCCTTATCTTAGCAATTTTTCCCATATTTGCCTGGCCCCACGGCTTTCCCGCGCTTAGTCGAACCACAGTACCTCGAACAGTTTGAACACATCATCCACATAGCAAGGTGTTGCTGCTACCTCACGGCGGATTATGGCCTCCCTAGTTTCCGGGGCCACCTCCTGCCGGTCATTCCTTTCAATGTCCAAAATGATAAGGACCTCCCGGGCTCTATCACCGTGGAAGGGCCCGAATTTCAAGGACGTCCTATAAAATTCCTCTGCCAGCCATGTGCAGTCCACGTGTATTCGTTCCATCGTGTCGGCTACCTCTGTTATGTGATCAAAGACCCCAAACCAGTCTGCCACGAACTCGGGCACCCAGGTCTTGGTTCAGGTGCCAGGCGGTTTAAATTCCTTCCACCCTCCCATTACGACTCTACTGCCGACCGTATCCCAACCCTGGTTGGCGAACTTTTCCCCTGCCTGCCGAACCCTTGCCTCTGCGTCCCCTAGAAGCCACATCGGGTCCTGTCCTGCCACGAGCGTTGTGCAGAACTCGTGCCAGCCTTGTTCAGAGAGAACGATCGTCCCGATTGATTCCACCCTTCCTTCCGCAATCTCTTCCCATCCGTCCTCCTCCCTCAACGGGTTCCAAGCACGTTCTATCCATAGGTACGACAATTCTGGCACAATTTCATGCCCCCGCCAGTCACATGTGGTCCCCTTCCATTCATAACTCGGTGGTATAGACATCTCTACTCCCCTCCTGACTCGCTTCGGTTCCCACGTGCAGTCCCATAGTTCGAGTTCCCGGACCATCGCTCCCTACCTGCACATAGTCGACAACCCGTTTCCCAGACAAGTCCCTCCATCCTTTTCAAAAGTCCCAGTCCTCTATCTCGTCCCCGTCCTCGTCATCACTGAAATCCTCCTCGTCCAAGAACAGCTCTTTCACCCCTTCCAAGAAGGTCTCCCCCGCCGCCACATTCCGGTAAATTATCTGCCAATGTACCGGGCTAGGAACAAAAACTTCGTCCGCGCTGAGGAGGTTTAACACCTCAGCTAATTTTTCCGCCCAGTTTCCTTCAAATGGCCCTGCTTCCACCGACAGTCTAAAGAAGTCTTGTCTAGCACACTAGTACAGCCTCAGGCGTGTCATTGATTGGCATATACGTTCCAGTCTATCCCTGGTCCCAAAGACTGCATCCACCTCATTGTCCTAAGAGGTCGTCTCATTTTCTCCCGGTCCTCGAGTTCCACTCGCACCTCCATCCTTTCCATCTCCATTTCTGCCCGCTGACACGCTGCCCATACCACCCCCTGTTCCACTTGCCTAAACAGCCGATCCGGTGCCGTGCCCAATACTAGTCCCACTACCATTGCATTTTCCAATTCCTGCGACAGATAGACCCATCCTCGAGCTTCCAATGTTCCCCGGAATTCTAGATCCATCAAGCTAGGTGAGAGTCTCGTCAGGCTGACCTTAGTCCAGATTATCTCTATCCAGAGGAACGCGTCCTTCTCGTCCAGCATCACGGTTTCATAGGCTGGTTCTAGGTCGGTCCACGTCCCTTCCTCCGGGAGAACAACAGATTCCCCACCCCTTACTTCTATAGGCATTTCCGGACCACTAGAGTAGACAGGAGGTGACAACCATCGCGCCATCTTGTTTCGCGGCGCTTGTCCTGCTTTCACATGAGAGCACCACACGGCCCCCCCATGGTCAGATAGTTTTCTTTCCATTTCTAGATGAGAATTGTTTTCAGACCCCTCATCCGGGTCTCCCTACCTTTCCTTATCCATTTCCCAGGTGCCATTCCCCTACCACACCCCCAATCGATCACCAGTGGTTCGCATTCCTTTTTCTTGGTTCCACTTTCTTCCGACTCCTATCCAGCCTCTTCCTCATGTTCTCTCACTCGTGCAGACTTAGGCCGGGGTTGAGAATAGACTAGAGACCCGGTCCCTATCCAACATTCATCAGGCAACTTTACAGAGGGAGGCACAAAAAACAAAACTCAGGCAAACGTCGCACACAGGTCGGTCATCTCCTCACCGACCTCTTCCTCGGAAATGGTCTCTCCACTGTTACTATCGGTAGGGCTTTACCCCATACCTCGAGCGCAGCTCAACCGTCGCGAGCACGGTACCCAGGTCTCGGCAAGGCATTTGCCCTTTCCTCCTTACCCAGAATACCCCATCCCGACTTGCCACTCGTGTACCCACCGTTAATCTCGGGAATCACCCCGCACATCTCGGTAAGGCCATTGGAGTCGGCCGTCCAGACATTCACTTCCATCGGTCCGACAAGAATCAACTTTTTCCAAGCCATGCTACAAGAAGTTTTTAATCGCCTCCGAGGCTCCTTCCTTGCCCCATATGCAGTGGTCCCCCTGCCGTCTGCTGACAAGCAGCCCCCACCTGAAGACGTTTCACACCCCGCCTGGGCAAGGTCATCGAGCCATGCTCGGACTGCTCGGGTGAGAATGCTACTAATCAGCCGACGAGACCAACCCTTGCCTGACGGCCCAGTGGCCCGACCCCCACACACGAAACCCGATGAACTTCAAAGAGGACGACCTTTCGCATCCCGCACCAGCCGGCGCAAACTAATCCTTTCCTCCCGAAAGCCAGGACGCTCGAATCCCCATCATGCAAACACAAGTCCCAGGTGGGACACACATAACACAAGTGCCTTTCCCCAGGTGAACCCAGCGCTTCCTACCCATTGCTCACAGGTTTTCACTCAGGACAGTGCATGCCACTCACCCTTAACTTCCATACATAGTGCCCGGTTCCTTTTCGTGAGCATCTTCAAAGGTGAGCTAGTTTTTCTTGGAGTCTAGCAACTCCCTTCATTCCCTTATCTTCGCTTGTGTGTCCGTTCATAGGGCAAGATTGTTCCTTCTCGATTACCGTTTGTGTTCATATGAGGTTCCTTCAAGCTTTTAAGTGCGGTGCACGGAGCCCGCTGGGCTCCAAAGAGGAGGAGAGAAAGCACCAAGGTCGGTCGGATCACTCCGCCGCTGGATTTTCATTGGAACCCGGACTGGCCCGGAATCCCAACCGCCTGCCAGGTGACCGGAGCCCTTCTTTCATACAAAGAGGAAGGGTCGACCTGCGGTTTGCCCAAGGCTTCCCCGGCCTGTCGAACATCAGTCCAAGGAAAGGAGGACTAAAGTCATCTCCAAAGGAGATGGCTGATCAAAAAGTGCAAGCATGCATGTTCTTCCTCCAGGCCTGGCCTTGCCATGCGCCCAACCACCCTCAAATCTGATTCTCTCAAGGGATAGAGCATACACAAACCCATATTCCTTATCTTCATGTTTATGTTAACGGTCATGCGTCGGGCGCCCCCCTCGAGACCGTATGGGTCAATTTAACCCATACCCGACACCTCCACCATTTTTGTAGGGGCCGTACCCTGAAGGACTTTCTAGCCTTGGTCGACCCCACTGCGGGTCCCACTTGGCTCGACCCGCCCACGCTCAAGCTCTCGGCGCGGGTCGTTCGTCCCAGGGGCACCCCCACCTAGTGCTATGGGATGGATGGGGATGGGCCTTGTGCGAGAGGGCTTTACATTGGGGGATGTAGCTCCGCTCTCGCGTCAAGATGGTAGCTCTTTAGGCACTCGTGGCGTTTTCTTGATTCATTTAGGTCTGACCAGGCAATTGCTCCTTCCAATACGCAGGCAGTCCAGGCAGTTCATTGAAGTCTCATCTTCTTATCGTGCGCAGGCCAAGCGTCATCCATTAGGCCACGCACCTTTTCACTAAGCCTAACGGCTCTGGGCAGCCCCGGCGGCATCCTTGGGGTAAGGCGGCGGCGCCCGGACCCCTAGCTGCTATATTTTTTTGCGAGAGCCACTAGCATCGCATCACCTATCCAAGACCACCCTTAGTCTTTTTAGGGGTCGCATTGCACATGAGAGAGACCTTTCATGCAACCTCCACACAAACCAAGTCCATGCATAAACCATCCACCCAAGCGCCCGGCCTCAACTCATCCCACATCCAAGTCCTTTCCTTGGCCAATCTCCCACCCTAGTCCTCATCCGCGGGTCCAGCCCCGTCCAAATCGCCCCTAGCTACTCACCTGCGCAAGACCACACAAGGCAAATGACCAAGCACAATCCCCATTGGGGTCAACACATCGCCCCTTCCCGCAATCCTAAGTTGCCTTTGCCTTCCAATTCCCCTTATGAGTTCCCTTCCCTTTCCCACAGGCAAGCCATGTGATCGCCTCAGTCATGCTGGGAGGATGGTTGAGTCAAACTGACCTCGTCCAAAAACAACACTCCTTTTCGGTTTCACAAATGTTCTCAATAGTCTCGTATCCTTTCCTTCCTGGTGGCACAAGGGAGCGACAACCCTTCCCTTGCCCTCGCTTTCCACCAAGTGAGGACCAAGTTCCTTTCCGTTCGTTCCCTGGCAATGTAACAAGTGAGGGTAGAGGTTAGTCACATGCCATGGAGAGGGAGGGGTGACGAAAGGGTTAAGGGTTAAAAGAGTTTTGAAAGAATGGAGGAAGACGGAGGGAGAGGGAGAGAGAGAGAGAGAGAGAGAGAGAGAGAGAGAGAGAGAGAGAGAGAGAGAGA
>BFEA01000076.1:315308-327880 GCA_003427395.1 Chara braunii | reverse complement strand
TCTCTCTCTTTTCCTCTCTCTCTCTCTCTCTCTCTCTCTCTCTCTCTCTCTCTCTCCTTCTCTCTCTCTCTCTCTCCCTCTCTTTCCTGCCTTGCTTTCTCTCTCCCTCTCTTCATCTTACCCGTTCTCCGTTCCACCATTTGGCATATAACTAACCCTTCACCATTGCCAGAGAACGAACGGTGAAAATAATTTGTCCTCATTTGGCGGAGAAAGTGGGCAAGGGGGGGCCTGCCGGTCCCTTGCGCCGCCAAGAAGGAAAAAGGAAAGACACGTGATCTATTGAGACGAGTCAAGTCTGGAAAAAGGACTAGATCAAGTTGGTAATTAAAGCAAGGTCAGTTTGACTCAACCAATATCAGAGTCTGCAATGATGTTTCCCTCAGAAAGGGAGGAGGAACCGGTTGCTTGGGACGCCGAGCGGCCTGGAAGTCACCGCCCGAGAGGCAATTCAGCCACTATATCTCCAGGCCAGGCGAAGAGCCTAGCCTCATTGCCGATGTGCAAGTTTGGCGACACACTGGTTGGAGTGCTGGCTGGCGCAGCGCTAGCTTGGAGCAGCGCTGCTCGGGAAGAAGCAAGGACTTGGAGGAGGAAGGAGGATAGGAAGGGCGAGAAGCGCCAGAGGTATTTACCTGGCTATGGTGGCAGCCATCTTCATCACCTTGGTGGGCGCCGCAGCAGGGAGACCCCAACTGGGGAGAGCTACACCAAGAAGCTTCGAGGCAGAGTCCGACATGGTGGCCTGAGCTAGAGCAGCCATAGCTGCTTTGCGTTGTCCTTTGCACAGCAAGGCAAGGCCCAAGTAGTCCGCCATAGCCTCGGCCTATGAGAGTGAAGAGTGAGGGAGGCGGCCATGGCTATGGTGGACCTCAAGTGATACCGACAGTACAAGAGGGATTCAAACATTGATTCTGGTTCAGCCATTCAACATTGTATTATTATTTCTTGTGTGAATAAGAGAGGAGGAGATAAGGAGGAAGAGAGAGTTGGGCGAAGAAGAAGAGCTTTGTCATTTATCTATGTTGGTGTACATCATTGTTATGATCCTGGCCAATTTCGAGATACACATTCATCATATAGTACAATGTCGTCCAATTGCAGAAACAAATGAATGAACTTGAGAGGAGAGAGAGGGTAAGAAGAAGAAGAAGAAGTAAGAAAGAAGAAGAAGATGATGTACACCAGCATAGACAAATGACANGAGGAGAGAGAGGGTAAGAAGAAGAAGAAGAAGTAAGAAAGAAGAAGAAGATGATGTACACCAGCATAGACAAATGACAAAGCTCTTCTTCTTCGACCAACTCTCTCTTCCTCCTTATCTCCTCCTCTCTTATTCACACGAGAAATAATGATACAATGTTGAATGGCTGAACCAGAATCAATGCCCGAATCCCTCTTCTACTGCTAGTATCACTTGAGGTCCACCATAGCCATGGCCGCCTCCCTCACTCTTCACTCGCTCATAGGCCGAGGCTATGGCGGACTACTAGGCCTTGCCCATATGCCCAAAGGACAACCCAAAGCAGCTATGGCTGCTCTGGCTCATGCCGCCATGCCTGACTCTGCCTCGAAGCTTCTTGGTGTAGCTCAACCCCCAGCTGGGGCCTTCCTGCTGCAGCGCCCACCAAGATGATGAAGCTGGCTGCCACCATAACCCGGTAAGTACCACTCGCGCTCCTCCCCCTTCCTGTCCTTCTTCCTCCTCCAAGTCCTTGCTTCTTCCCCAACAGCGCTGCTCCAAGCTAGTGCTGCTCCAGCCAGCGCTCCAACCAGCGTGTCGCCAAACTTGCACACCGACAATGAGGCTGGGCTCTTCGCCCGACCTTGAGATATAGCGGCCTGCTTGCCTCTTGGGCGGTGACTTCCAGGCAGCTCGGCCTTCCCAGGCAACCGGTACCTCCTCCCTTTCGGAGGGAAACATCATTGCAGACTCTGATATTGCCCGTGCAGGCCCTAGACTCAGACTGGTTGGAGTGGTACCCGCCTAGACCTAGCCTACAACTACTCGGCCTCTTCAAAATGCCACTTTTGTCTTCTTCTGCTCGGCCTCCAGTACCCGCACATCTACCTCTTCAGGGTGCCGTACTGGCCTACCTGCTACTTGGGTGTTTTCCCCCGCTGCAATCCGTCAATGTCACGGCCACAGGTAAGGACCGGCCCTGAGGGCCCAACGAACGAACAAGTGCCCTTGCGGGCCACACACACACTCAAGCCAACCAGCACTCAGACAGACATGTAGTCCAACAAGCGTGCATACACAGACTTAGAGAACTTAGTAGCATGTGGGAAACTCAGCAAGGCATTCAGTCTATGAGCAAAACTCAGAAATCAGTTGTGTTTCAGTCCATGTTTGGTCAAGTCGTCACATTACTCCCCCCTCGAGAGCGAGGTCCCTTCGAGCGAGTAACTCATTCTGAGTCCCCGACAAACGCATCATTGGCAAACAAGACAAAGAGATTTCGAGAATACTCTGTCGCAGTGAACTTGGCTGAGATTTTAGGTGCATCATTAGAGGCTATTTGTCGCTCGTAGGCTTTAACAACTCGCGGTGCGCTACGCAGCAGCTCCTTCTTGGAAATCCAGTATAGATCATCCAACGGGTGATACATGAAATGGACCTGGTACTGTCTGTTTCGTCCCTTCCCTACGTGCTTTTTAATCCTGTCTATCTCATGTCCGCCATTGATTGCACGAGGAATCATGTTGTCACGGTAATCGAACGATTTAGCGTCATGATGTAGATACAACTTTGATGCATGAAACACGGGATATGTGCGCAGATGAGGTGGCACAGCAACTACATATGAAGGGCCAAAGCTATCTTCGCCAATCACATCCAGAACTTCCCACGGACCATAATACAGTGGGAAAAGTTTGCGTGAAACTCCCTCTTCTTCTGAAAATTCAGAGATCTTGACCCATACATAACTTCCCACTTCAATATCTGAAGGAGGGCGCTTCTTGTTTGCATGGCGTGATGTCGCTCGGTCATTGCTGCAATGGCAACTTTGAGCAAGTGATCGTACTTGGCCCTGAAGCCAAGCCTGCCGGGCGTTAAACCAGCTGGCTGCTCAGGGAATAGGTAGGAGAGCCGATTACGAATCTGCCAACCGTAATGCAGTGTGGTTGGTATCATGCCGGTGGCAGAATGAATGGAGTTGTTGTACAACCCCTTGACGGAATACAACTCTTCATCCCATGTTTCCTAATCCGGAATGATTAAGCGCGAAGAAGTTGGAAAACCGTCTGGTTGATTTCCTCAGCCAAACCGTTGGCTTCGGGGTGTCGGTCAGATGTCATGCATAGCCTGAGGCCAGGGAGTTGGGCCGTGAATTCTTTCTATTCCGTACTGATGAAGTGCGGGTCCCGATCACTCACGAGAGTTTTCGGGGTTCCGAACTGCAGAATGTACTTCTGTTTGAACTCACGGATCACCAATTCAGTTGCATCATGAGATGGCATAGGAATCAAATTAAGAAATTTAGAGAAGCGGTCAACAATCACCATAACTTGTGAATAGCCGTTCTTACTTACCTTTCCGATCTCGGTGAAGTCGATCGAGACAGGCTCCCCGGGACCATCGGGAATGGGAAGGGGTGTAAGTAGCCCCATGGGCTTTTGTCTACATCATTTGATTCGTTGACAGATTTGACATTCAACCACAAACTTTTCAGAAGATCCCTTCCCGCCAGGCCAATCAAACTGTCTCAATAGGTTTCCGTAAGTCTTTGGCATGCCGAAGTGTCCACTCCGTCCATGAGCCAAGTCCATAAAGTGCATGCGGAGAGGCTCATGGTTGGGCACAGACAAACGATCGTAATTCCCGTAGCGACGGAAAATCAGTCCTCCATACTCGTGAAAATCAGGGTGACTGCTGGGGTCAGCCCACAGCTCCTCAAGGATGGGACTAAGGTCCGGATCCTTGGCAGTGTGCTCTACGATCTCCTCCTTCAGTTTCTTCCGGAGGTCGTAGGAATTCACAAGGCAAGGCATGTACTCAGGGTGGCGAGACAATGCATCAACAACTCGATTATAACAAGCATTTTTGTGCCTTAATTCAAAGTTGAAAATGTCAATTTCATGGAACCAGCGAAGTAAGGTAGGGGACAGGGTAGTTTGCTCTTTGATCCACTTCAGAGTCTCATGATTTGAGAACAATTTGAAGTGGCATCCCAAAAAATAGTGCTTCCAATGGTCCAAGGCCATATGCAAAGCATAGAGCTCGCGCATGTAGATGGAAGTGGCTACCTTTTCACTGGGCATGCGTTTGCTGTAGAATTCGAGCGGCCGCAAGCCATCGCCGTCACTTTGTTGCAGCACTGCGCCAATTCCATACTGGCTTGCATCCGTAGTAACTACGAATGTAAGTTTGGAATCTGCAATGCGGATAACAAAGTAACTTACCAAAGGTTCGTTTAAAGCTTGAAAGGCGTCCTCGCATGCGGTATCCCAAGCGTAGGGGACATTCTTACTTATTAACCGGGACAACGGGCGAGCAACAATAGAGAAGCGGGGCACAAAATTCCGGTAGTATGACGCGAGACCAAGGAAAGAGCGCAGTTCGTGGATGTTCGCGGGCTGAGGCCAATTGCGTATGACCTCGACCTTGGTTGCCTCAGGCTCTACGCCTGCAACAGACAACCAATGCCCAAGATAGATGACACTATCCCTCCCAAGCTCAGATTTCTCTAAGTTGAGATGGAGTTGCGTCTTCTCGAGGATGGTGAACATTTCCTCAAGATGCTTTATGTGTTCCTCCATGGATTTGCTGAAGATCAGTATATCATCAAGGTATACTACCACGAACTGGCCAATCTGTTCGCGGAGGACCTTGTCCATGAGGCTTTGAAAGGTGGCCGGTGCGTCCGTGAGACCGAAGGGCATTACGGTAAACTCGTAAAGCCCATCGCGTGTTTTGAACGCAGTCTTGTGCTGGTCCGAAGGATCGACTTCATTCTAGTGGTAGCCAGACTTGAGGTCGATCTTGGAGAAGACCTTGCACCCACCTGCAGCATCAAGCAAGTCTCTATGCGAGGCAATGGATAGGCGTTCTTTCTTGTGATGCGGTTTAGACCGCGATAGTCACTACACATACGAAGCTTGCCTCCTTTCTTCGGGACAAACAAAACAGGGGCACCAAATTCAGACTCACTAGGCTTAATCCAACCCTTGTCAATCATTTCATCAATCTGCCGCCGGAGTTCCTCCAACTTGTCGGATCCCATTCAGTATACGCAACCCTTTGGAGAAACAACACCTTCGACCAACTCGATGGTGTGTCGGACCGATCGCGTGGGAACTCCACGTGGTTCGACCAGAACTTCTGAGAACCGATCAAGTAGGTTTTTGATGTTTGTTGGGACCGGTGGGGGTGAAGGGTCAGCAAAGGGTCAGCAAAGGGATCAGGTCGCAGATTGCGAATGGATGCAACCGAATCCGGAGTAGAATCATTTCGATTAGGGGTAGGTAAAGAAGTAGAAGGGCTAAAAGTAGAATCACTAGATGTAGTATTGGTACTAGCCGCAAAAGTAGATGGCACATGAGTAGTGCGAACAAAGGCAACATACAACTGTTCATCCTCCTTATGCTTGCGCCATTTCTTGCAGAATTGCATGGCATTCAAAAAAGTCATTGGGGACTCGTGTTTCTCATCCAACGGGAAGCTCGTTCCCTTGAGCATCTTTGACCATGAAAAGTGACTCCTTCCACTTGGTCCATTCGCATTGGGGCTGCAGCCAGCCCAAGCCAAGGACAACGTTGAACGGACACTTGTCAAGGACATAAAAGTTCAAAGCGTGCGTGACGGTTTTGTCCTTGTCAAAGGTAGTGCGCACACCTTTGACTGCATGCGTAGAGGAGACAACTTCCTTGTTGCCTATTTGGGTCCGGCAAGGGTTCTGCAAAGCCACTTGCTTCATTCCCAAGCCCACTTTGCGTATCCCGTGTCATGACATAAAGTTATTAGTCGCACCACAATCAATCAAGACACGGAGATAGCGCTGGTTTATAAGAAGTTTGAAGAAGATCAACTTCACTGTCCCTTGGGCACGCTGATGTTTCATCTCAGCCCAATGCTCCAAGTGGTAGTGGAAGTCAACCGTCTCAGACTCCTCCCAAGGCTCGATATACAAAGCATGGCACACTTCAACCTTGAAATCAGCACATGATTGGGCTTCAAGGGAGGACTGCTGATTTGCATCAGATTCAGTCTCCCTTGCCGTAGAGGATGCTGAAGTCAACTCTACGCCCGGTTCTGGTACCTTATGGTTTGGTTTCTGGCAATGCAGGCATACCCCTTTCTTGAGTCTAGCCCTCGAATCATGTCAGTGATCCGGAGGTCAACCCATGTTTTAGTGGCTGCATCCTCCAGCTTCGCTGGGATTTTGACTCCCTTGGGAAGTTGGACATAGTTCTTCCAAAATTCTGATTCGGTCCCTTAGCATGGGTAGTCTTTTTGAAGGCAGTGAATTTTTCTTCTTCATGATTTGCATCAGACTCATGGGCTGACGAGGAACAGGTTGTATCAGCGTCCTGTTCTTGGTTATCACCAAGAGTGGGGTCATCTACATAGGCCTCCTTTTCAACCTCAAACAGGTCATGCACAGCAAAGCGGCTGCTGCCTCTGAACCGCCTGCCGCCCATGGGCTTTTTGATGCCTGCTGTGGAAATGAGGTCTATAGCCTCGAGACTGACTATGTCCTTCATTAAAGCGAACGAGTCAGTGTACCCAATGAAGTCCCTACCTTGGCGATTGGTAAAGTTAGTGGGAACCGCGCCTTTCACTACATCCAAGCAAGATTGATCAGTCATTTCTAATCGTGGGGTAACAAACATCTTGCCGAGGTAAGTTTGAAGGCTTTTCATGGAGCCCGACCGCTTGCTGCGTTTGATGTTGTCAAGTTGGTTCCTTGCCCTTGCTGCAGCATGTGGATCCATATACTGTGTGATAAGTTCTTCGAGGGAGGCAACCGGGGTGGTCTTAAGCCACCTTGTTAGTTCTATCTTTGGAACCCCAGCTCGCGTAGCTTGGACTTCTAGGAAGCCCCGTACAACCGACTCGGCATTCATTCCCATGATCACGGACTGGGTCTCAGGTTGAGTCCCTAGAACCTCAAAGTATGCCCTCATGGAGCTGATCCAAGATTCAACGTCTTCTTTGTCGTCATACTTAGACGATATTTGCACCGCCATTCAATCCACATAGGGACAGGCGTAGTTGGGACCAGCACCTGCTGCTTTCGATCTTTGAGCTGCAGCAATTGCAGAATTTCCCGCCTCGTCGCTTGTTACAGCAACAGCGGAGTCTGCACCTGCTGCAGGTCCCGAGGGGTTTGCCATCACACTCAAAGAAGAAGAAGAAGAAGAAGAAGAAGAATTAGACGAAGATACCCTAAGAGGGGCAAGATTAGTTACAATCGCAGCTCCGAAACCAGGGGGTAGAGGAAGAGGATTGGCCACTTGGGCTTGTCGCAGCTCAACAATCTCCATCGTCAAATCGCGGTACTTGCTGGTCATATCAGTCAGAGTGTCCACAATTTTGCGAAGACTTCGACGATCTGAGTGGTATGATCTTCAAGGTTCCGGACTTGCACGATAGCGGTGAGTATAGACTGCAGTTGTTCCCCACACTGCTCTCCGGTCAGCGAGGGAACAATTTCCAAGATGGCCACTTGACTCTTGAGCAGCAACTCCTTCCTCTCCTCCTCTGTCTTTTATTCCCTTTTAACAACACTATCTAGGAGTGTTTGTAGATACGGTTTTCCCGCATTGCTGGCTGCATCCAACAGGGCCCACCACTGTACTGAGGTTAGCTGTGGCTAGGCCATTTTCGGACCGTTTTTGTCAACAGGTGGATTAGAGAGACGCCAATCAGCAAAAGAATCAATCAGACCCTCAAAAGGTACACTCCCCTTTTTGCTTGGACGAACACTCCATTTCCCAATCTTTGCCCCCTCCAGATGGTCACTTTCTCTCTCTTTCCTCTCTCTCTCTTCTTTCTGGTTGCGAGTCTCCACGACCATCGAAAATGGATTCAGAGAAAGAAACAAACTGAAAAGCTCAATGACAGAGAAGGTAGAACTCCTTGCCGGAGCGGCATTACATTTGGACTAGAGAGCAGCAAACCACAAAAGAAAACAAAAGCAGATTCACAGGAGAGGTCTGATCCAGCGACTTGGTCTGATCAGACTGCATACGAGGTCTTCTCGAGTCCAGTCTAACCAGCTCCGTGACCGTACAGCAAATCAGACAACGAGTGACTAAATGAAGCAATGGAGAATCGAGTGGTATATAGGGTGAGAGTCGAGCCACAGACGGTGTGATCAAAAGCATGCGAAACGTCTCAGCCAAGATCCCCTCGGTGGGTGTCCTAACCAACAAGAATAAAACTCCGGATCTCAGTCAGGAAGAGCATGGACTAATGTCTAACAGATTCGAGTCCAAGGGCTCTTCTTGTTTGGGCCCGGTCCCACTGGGTCCCCTGGGGTCCCACGTAGGTCGTGACCGAGTCCCAACCAAGAGGAGTCCCACTTGGACTAACTTTCTGCCTCTACCATCTTGAAAACGAATATCAACTTCCGGCAGAACCAACAGACTACAGCCGTTCAGAGATGAAAGGACAAAGCACTGTAGAAGGAATCGGCATTCAAATCGAGATACTTCGTTTCTCCATCCATCTGGTGAGTAGGTAGATCACACACATTCAATCACACAATCAAGACCACAGAGGAGTAGGAAAGAAACCTAGAATAACCCCAGCAGGGAAATCAATTCCATGCACACATACATGGGCATCCCGTAGGTGCACAACACTTACCTGAGTGGCCTGAGCTTCGAGATGAATAGAACGCACCCCCCTCTCATATGATCCTCCTGACCCCTTTAACGCTACCCCTACACTAGTGTCCTATCTCCTAGGAGGGTCTGACTCCAACACCCAAGTGCAACGCCGGATTCCCCGCCGATGCTGAAGAACAAAGTAGCAACTTGCAATCTGTAGATGCTGAATGGCTGTTGTCCCTCAAGTTCGCCTACTTGAGGGCATCCCTTAAGTTGCCAAGTGTCTCCCTTAACTCAGATTTCCAGGTGCGAGTGCCTCTCACTGTCGCCTCTCTCAACTTGTCGGATGAAGTCTCCACGAAATGTCTCGCCACCCCAATCTCACTCTCAAGCAACCTGGTTAGGTTCAATGCCGACCCCACATGACCTAACCAGGTGGGGGCAGCTTCCCTTAGCCACGCTGCCCCACTTCCCTAACATCCAACCCTAACCCTAAGTGTTGCCCTCAACCACTTAGGTTAGGGTTAGGGCAGCAAAGTCAACTCTCACCAGCAAGTAGAATCCACTCTGATACCAACATGCTGCGCCTGCAACAGGCTGCATGGGCCATTTCCAGGCCCGTGACATTTTCAGGCCAAAAGCCTGAAAACAAGGGCCTACAGGCCCTGTGTCGTTTCAGCCTGAAAGCCTGAAAACAAGGGCCTACAGGCCCTGTGTCGTTTCAGGCTAAATCAGGGCCTTTCCGGCCCTGAGCGTTTTCAGCCYRAAACTGAGGGCCATTTWCGGGCCCTCATCGGTTCGACYTGCCCTGAAACTCAGGCAACAAACCAGGGTTTTAGCACAGGCCATTTCGGGCCTGTTTTCAAGACAACCCCTGGTTGAGCTTCAACGCCAGGGTCTGGCACGTTTCGGCATTGGCAAGAGCAGCCTCCTGGACGGGCCAGCACTATATAGGACTGGCCCGCCCTGCAGGGAGGCAGGTAGTTCCTAGGTACTTCCCAGGCACTTCACGTGCAGTTCAGGAGGCAGGAGGTAGTCTTCAGGATTCGGCAGCAGCACTCTGGAGGAGCGCTGCAGGAGTAGTAGCAGCGCTAGCAGTAGTCTGCAGCGCTGGGCGCTAGTAGCGTTAGCTGTAGTCTTCAGCGCTGGGCGCCATAGCAGCTAGAGTAGTACTAGAGAGAGAGAGATTGGGCGGACGCCAGAGGGACTTACCTGCAGCGCCATTGCTCCAGCTTCGTCTTCGAGGTACCTGCAGCACAGCGCCATCTTCACAGGTTTGTACCTGGCACATGAGAGAGAGAGAGTTCTTCTTCCTCCTCTTCTCAGTCCACCATCTCCTTCTCACCCTCTCGCTATCTGACTTCACTGCATCAGCAGACTAAGAGAGAGAGAGAGAGAGAGCTTGGTGACATTTGGATCCAGACTCGACGTTGGACTTCAGACATTTTGAAGAGGGATTATTTGGGACTTGTAACGAGACTTGGTGTTGACGACTTTCCCATCTCCCCCTTCCTCTTCTTCGTCTGATCCCCTCCTCTTCGTCTGTGTATGACTGGACCTGGCGCCTCTTTCCTGTGTATAGCGCCAGGCCTCTTCACACCTTGTGATGAGCATGATGTATGTTTGGTCTGCGTTGAAACATTGATTGGCTAGTCATTAGTATTCTAGCATTCTGCTTCGCTATCTGGTACTACGTGAAAGAGGTCAGTCCCAGTCAGGTCAGGACTTGTATCTAAATCTTCCACTGCGCTATAAAACACCATTTTGTATGTGTCGGAATGCACATTGCTTGTTGAGATTCCACTTGCACTGCATTGTCCATTCAGTCCTTTTTATCACATTGCGGATCCTCGGTTTATATGTACATCACCCAACTGGGCATGTAACATCCAGGCCAATTTCGAGGTACACATTCATCATATAGTACAATGTCGTCCAATTGCAGAAAGAAATGAATGAACTTGAGAGGAGAGAGAGGGTAAGAAGAAGAAGAAGAAGTAAGAAAGAAGAAGAAGATGATGTACACCAGCATAGACAAATGACAAAGCTCTTCTTCTTCGCCCAACTCTCTCTTCCTCCTTATCTCCTCCTCTCAAATCCACACGAGAAATAATAATACAATGTTGAATGGCTGAACCAGAATCAAAGCCCGAATCCCTCTTCTACTGCTGGTATCACTTGAGGTCCACCATAGCCATGGCCGCCTCCCTCACTCTTCACTCTCATAGGCCGAGGCTATGGCGGAATACTAGCCCTTGCCCAGATGCCCAACGGACAACCCAAAGCAGCTATGGCTGCTCTGGCTCAGGCCGCCATGCCTGACTCTGCCTCGAATCTTCTTGGTGCGGCTCAACCCCCAGCTGGGGCCTTCCTGCTGCAGTGCCCACCAAAGTGATGAAGATCGCTGCCACCATAGCCAGGTAAGTACCTCTGGCGCTCCTCCCCCTTCCTGTCCTCCTCCCTCCTCCAAGTCCTTGCTTCTTCCCCAGCAGCGCTCCAACCAGTGTGTCGCCAAACACACCGACAATGAGGCTGGGCTCTTCGCCCGGCCTTGAGATATAGCGGCCTGCTTGCCTCTTGGGCGGTGACTTCCAGGCAGCTCAGCCTTCCCAAGCAACCGGTACCTCCTCCCTTTCGGAGGGAAACATCATTGCAGACTCTGATATTGCCCGTGCAGGCCCTAGAATCAGACTGGTTGGACTGGTACCCGCCTAGACCCAGCCTAGAACTACTGGGCCTCTTCAAAATGCCACTTTTGTCTTCTTCTGCTCGGCCTCCAGTACCCGCACATCTACCTCTTCAGGGTGCGGTACCGGCTTACCTGCTACTTGAGTGTTTTCCCCCGCTGCAATCTGTCAATGTCACGGCCACATGTAAGTACCGGCCCTGACGGCCCAACGAACGAACAAGTGCCCTTGCGGGCCACACACACACTCAAGCCAACCAGCACTCAGACAGACATGCTGTCCAGCGAGCGTGCATACACACAGACTTAGAGAACTTAGTACCAAGTGGGAAACTCAGCAAGGCATTCAGTCTATGAGCAAAACTCAGAAATCAGCTGTGCGTTTCAGTCCATGTTTGGTCGGGTCATCACATCATCTTCTTCTTCTTCTTACTTCTTCTTCTTTTAACCTTCTCTATCCTCTCAAGTTCATTCATTTCTTTCTGCAATTGGACGGCATTGTATTATCTGATGAATGTGTATCTCGAAATTGGCCAGGATCATAACATATAAGAGATTGCGGACGGTTTGGTGTGGCAAGAAAACAACATCATTATGGAGGAAATCAGTAACATCAGTCATGGCATGGACCATGACGATGTTGTCCTACAGCTCCTAGTGGTCCGAGGCAAGTAAAATGGCCATGTAATGGCCAGGTCCATGTACAATGCAGTCTGAGATGTGGGATGGAGGATGAAACCACTCGCCTGCTTGACAATTGTATAGTTCAAATTGGCAGTCCATCATTGTTAGTTGAACGACAACAATGTAAAGCCTCTTTCCCTGGTATACTTACAATCCTCTGGCTGTAGATGGGGAAGATCAGCATCAAGCCGAAGGCCAATTACAAGGAAGTCCGACAAGTGTATAAAACCAGTGGTGGAGAAAGTGAAGGCAGATATTAGTTACAGTCAGACCACAGTGATTGGCGTGGATCTCAGGCTCGGATGCTGACCAACAAACAGTACGCAAAAATGATGGCAGTGGAATGTCTGCAGAAAGGTCCTGGCGGGCAACAGGGAGAAGGGGCACATGAGAGTTGGGGTCAAAGGGCATAGTGAGCGAG
>BFEA01000076.1:287370-309640 GCA_003427395.1 Chara braunii | reverse complement strand
AGAGAGAGAGAGAGAGAGAGAGAGAGAGAGAGAGAGAGAGAGAGAGAGAGAGAGAGAGATGAGCGATACAAGTTTGGCTGTTACGTACCTGTGAACTGTGCCGTGCAGTTCCACGAAGAAGAAGATTGCGGTCATAGCCGCAGAGCTTGACCACGGAGTGACGAAGGAGGGAGAGAGAGTTGACAGAGGGAGAGACTGAGAAGGGGGAGAGAAGCCATAGCCGAGGAGAGGAAGAAGAAGAGGCGAACAAAAAAAAAAAAAAAAAAGAAAGAAGACAGCAGGGTGAAAGGAGGCGAGGAAGGTGAAGCAAAGAAGAAGGTTGGTGAGGGTAAGAGAAGCCGGCAGCCATGGCTGACCGAGGGGTTGACCGGGAGTGTTGACCGGAGGTGTTCACCGGCGTTGATCGGAGTTGACCGGGGGTTAACCGGGGGTTGACCGCAGCGTTGACCGGCGTTGACCAAGACTTAGACCAAGCGGGAGCCGGTAAAATCTCGCCAAGCCTTCAGCCTACCCCTCGCCCTATGGATGTGCACACGCCCTATGGTACTTGCTGAGTCCAGTCTGTCTGTCTCTTCTTTCTGCATCGAGTCTCTTCTGTCTAGGTGATAGTACTCTGTGGATGAAGGATAGGGCCTTGTTGACCAAACCCACACGGGCTGAGTAGGGCTAAAGACTGTGTCTGACGACTCGACTGTCCCGGAGGACACGAACCCTCCCAAGGAGCGGTACTGACCGGCGGGCTGCTTGGTGTGGCACGGTAGGCCCAAAATCCGAGTTGTGGGCTGCACAACAGGCCGTCTAAGTGTTGAGAGACCTGCTGATCGTGTCGTCCTGTCTGCGGCGTTAAATAATTCCTGAGGAGTTACGGGGGATCTCCTTAAATGCCTCCTGATCAGCAACAGGTCTAGTAGTGACAGCCATAGTTAGGTATAGGCTAGAGACCCTAGTTGGCAGGATCCCTGTCAGGATTCTGTGAGTCCTTAGATTGAGTCAGTAGGTGTGTCAGTCAGGGGTTAGGGTCTAAGTGGTGAGGAGTGGAATCATTCTGATTGTGCACCTATCACCATAGTGGACTTGCGTAGTGGGAAGAGCACTAGCCCCTATACCCAGGAACAGCAAGAGAAGATGGCCGCCTTAGTGAGAGAAAACAAAGAGAGGAAAGAGCTCCAGAAACAGGCGAAGTTAAAGACTATCGCAGAGGAGAAGGCGGCGAAGATTAAGAAACTGGAGGAGGAGATGAAGAGAGTTCAGCAGGAGGAGGAAGAGAGGAGAAAGTCTGCCGAAGAGGAAGCAGCAGCAGAAGAAGAAAAAGAGACGATGCGTATTAAAAGTAGAGAGGGGAGTAGTGGCACGAAGAAGGATGAAGACGCAGAGATGGAGAAAAAGATCAATGAGTGGATTGCTAATTTATCGCTGGGGGAGGATGAGGAGGCAGAGTTCTATGTGCCCCAGGATGAGAGCGATACGTTAGCCCAGGAGCTAGCAGCAATGGATGACCCCATGGAAGACAAGAAAGAGAGGAGGAGAAAAACTTGGAGTGGAAATTGAGAATGAAGAGGGAGAAGAAGAGAAGGAGGGATGAGGTTAACAGGTTGACCGCAGAGGTGGCGAAGATGAAGGATTGTAGGCAGGAGGTGGAGGCTCAGGCAGACGACAAGGCCAAATGGGATAAGGTGTTGGGGTACTTGGAGGTGTTGAGCGCAACTTGGATGGAGGAACGCCAAGCCAATACAGCTCAAGAGGTAGCCCTGAACGCCATGCGGTCCGGTTTTTGGGACTTTGCGCGCGAGATGGTTACCCACGTTGGAGGGGAAGTCAGGCGGTTGAGAGACAACGTGGGGAAGTTATGTGAGGGTGCCATTGAGGGCGCCAAAGTAGTAGCCGCTGCTGAGGGCGAGGCCACACCTCGCAAAGAACCAGTCAAACTTAAGTTCCCCGATGCATATGGTGGGAAATCTGACGAGAACTTCGATAACTGGGAGGCAAGTGTAAATAGTTACGTTTACTTACAGCACATCGTACAGGATGATCAGGTCCTGGTAGCCTTCCAAGCCCTCAAGGACGAAGCGGTTAGTTTCGTTAGGTCTCTCTCGCGAGCGGCCGGTTGTGAAAACAACATGGTCGCTTATTCAAAGGTTACCCCTCTCCCTCAATTCTTCAAGCTCCTTAGGGAGCGGTTCGCTGATCTTCGCAGAGGCGTTAGAGCCTCTGACAAGCTCCAAACTATCCACTCACGACAGTGGAGGAGTGCCAAGGCACTCAAGGCAGTGATGGGCGAACTAGTGGCCGTCCCGGACCATGGGGTGACTGAGTCCCAGTTGGTCCAGCTATTTTATCGTGCCATGCCAGAGCCCCTGCGGGGCCACTTCTTTGACAAATCCCAACAACCCACCATGACGTACGATGCGCTCAGTAGAGAGGTGGTGCTGTTTGAGGCCAAGTCCATGCCAGTTACCACTTTCTGGCATAAGGACTTAGACAAGGGGAAGAAGTGGAAAGGCCGTACCATCTCAGGTCAAGTCAGGGCCAAGGATCACATGATCCTTACCTTAGAGGAGGGTGGTACAGATGAGGTCCCATATAGTCAGATTGAGTTGGGCCTTGAGGAGGAGGACAGTAACGTGGGACAGGGGAGGTCCTATGCTGTTGTCGCAGCTGGAGGGAGGCCGCAAGGTAGAGGAGGAGGCCAGGGCCAAAGGGGCCAGGCCATGGGAGGCCGAGGACTGGGTGCACAGGGGGTTGGCAGGCAAGGGAACCGCCAAGTGGGAGGTAGGGGTCAAGGTCCCCCGCCAAATCATCAAGGTTCTTGTCGGTCCCCACAGCGACGAGGTGGAAGGCCACCTCAAAGAGGATGGCACCCAGGCTTGCCACAGGGCAGGCCCTAGGAAGACTTGGGCTTGGACCAGCGCGTATGGCAGGAACGCGTGAACTTGGGTCAGTGCGTGTTTTGTGGTGACCCGGCCCACGTAATCAAATTTTGTCCACAGTACCGACAGGCTCGATGGGCTGCTCAACAGTCAAAAGGCAGCCGCCAGTAGGGGTCGCAACTGCCCCTACTTCAAGGCCATGTGGGGAAGCGAGCGCGCGCGAACAGGAAACTCCCAAACCACATGAGCCTATGGCAGAGGTTGCAGGCCCGTGCCTAGCTAGCTGTCCAGAGACCACTTGTGTTAGCGTCTCTCTAGGCACGTCCCTCACAGGTGTGGCAGAAGAGTTGAAGGAAAGAATGCCAGCCTGGGCCAAAATGAAGAAGGAGAGTAAAGGACAACTGATCTTGGTAGATGTAGAAGTATTTAGAAGCAGAGTTGGGGCCCTTATAGACTCAGGGGCGACCCGTAGTTATATTAGCCGTAGAGCGCTGAAGAAGCTAAGGCTAGGATTGAAAGTCCAAAAGTTAGCAGACCCTATAGTCAGTGTCCTCGCAGACAACAGCACAATGCGTGTTGAGGACTATGTAGAGGGAGTCCAGGCGTACTTTCGCCTAGAGAAGGATGGGAAGGTGGAGAAAAGTCCTCGCAGACAACCGCACGATGCGTGTTGAGGACTATGTAGAGGGAGTCCAGGCGTACTTTCGCCTAGAGAAGGATGGGAAGGTGGAGAAAGTTCTCCATTCCCTGACTCTCCTCGTACAGGATGACCTTCCTTTTGAGATAGTATTGGGCATGGATTGGGGAGAGGCAGCAGGGGCCACACTTCACTTAAGAGAGCATGCGTGTAGGCTCCCTAGTCCATCAGGCGAGGTTGAGATTGCCTGCCTGTTTCATGTGTCAGGTGTAGACAACACTTTGGCACATTGTTGTCTCAGTGCTCCCGCATTCGCGCGACTAGTGAAAAAGGAGAAGTTAGAAGATCAGGTCTTCGTAGTATATGTGAGGCCTGTAACTGAGGCTAAAGAAGAGGTAAGCTCCACGGATCCAACCATTGCCAAGTTGCTGGAAGAGTTCAAAGATTTGATTGAGTCGCCGACAGGAGTAGTGTCGCGACCCATCCAGCACAGGATAGAGATAGAATCTGGCAGTAGGACTCCTAAGGGAGCAGTCTACATGATGTCCCCTAGAGAGTTAGAGGAGCTATGCAAGCAGTTGGACGAGCTCCAAGAGAAAGGTTGGATCAGGCCCAGTTCGTCTCCTTTTGGAGCACCAATTTTGTTTGTCCCTAAAAAGGAAGGAGAGCTGAGAATGTGTATAGACTACAGGGGTTTGAATGCTATTACAGTGAAGAATGTTGAGCCGCTGTCCAGGATAGACGATCTTTTAGATCGGGTGCAGGGTTGTAAGTATTTCTCTAAGATAGATTTGAAGTCTGGATATCATCAAATAGAGGTCCATCCTGATGACCAGTACAAGACTGCCTTCCGGACTAGATATGGGCACTATGAGTTTATAGTGATGCCCTTTGGACTGACTAACGCGCCAGCGACGTTTCAGCGATGTATGAACAATCTATTTAGGCCGTGGTTAGACAAGTTTGTAGTAGTTTATTTAGATGACATCTTAGTTTTCAGCAAGACCCTCCGGGAGCATCAGGGTTATCTGGGGCAGGTCTTGGAGAAGTTGAGAGAGTCAAACTTCAAGATCAACGTGAAGAAGTGCGAGTGGGCCAAGACACAAGTCTTGTACTTGGGCCACGTATTAGACGGAGATGGCATCAAGCCTGAGGACAGCAAGATAGCGACAATAAGAGACTGGCCAACGCCCCACACATTGACAGAGTTGCGGTCATTCCTAGGCCTAGCTAATTACTATAGAAAGTTCGTGAGGAACTTTTCTACTATCGCCGCTCCCTTGCGCAGGTTGCTTAAGAAAGAGGCAATCTGGCAATGGGATCGAGATTGTACGTCTGCGCTCAAGAAGTTAAAGCGCGCGTTAATAGAGTACCCTGTCCTCAAAGTAGCAGATCCGTCTTTGCCATTTGTCGTCACCACGGACGCGAGTCAGTATGGGATAGGCGCGTGTTACAGCAGGACGACGGCAATGGCTATAGACTCGTAGAGTTCATGTCAGCGAGGATGCCCTCAGAGAAGGTAGCCACCTCGACATACGAGAGAGAACTCTACGCTCTCAGGCAGGCTCTAAAGCACTGGAAGCATTACCTGCTTGGGAGGCACTTCAAAGTGTATTCTGATCATGAGACGCTTAGATGGTTAAAGACTCAGGCCAAGATGACACCTAAGTTAACTAGGTGGGCCGCAGAGATAGACCAGTATGACTTTGAGCTCAAGCCAGTGAAGGGCAAGTACAACATAGTTGCGGATGCTCTGAGTAGGAGATCAGACTATTTTGGAGCCATAGTACACTATCTGGATATAGGGAGAGACCTGCAGGAGAAAGTGAGGCAAGCGTATGCGCAGGACCCTATCTATAGTGACCTCCTCAAGAGAGTTAAGGAGGCCCCAAAGACCGAACCACACTACCGCACTACAAAAGGATTGTTGTTTGAGAAGACGGATTGTATTCGACCGCCTATGCGTTCCCAACAGTGAGGAAATCCGCAGTCTGATCCTAGGGGGAATGCCATGACACCGAGGGACACTTTGGTTGGAAAAAGACATTAGCCAATCTGATGCGTGCGTACACCTGTCCAGGGATGAAAAATGACTACATAGAGTATGTTCGCAGTTGTAAAGTGTGCCAGAGGAATAAAACTACTACGCGCGCCCCTCTAGGTCTTCTCAGACCTTTGCCCATTCCTGATCAGCCGGGAGAATCAGTGTCCATAGACTTCATGGATACTCAGGTCAAGAGTAGACATGGTAAGAGTCAAGTCATGGTCATAGTCGACCGATTTAGCAAGTATGTCGTTTTTGTTCCTTTGCCTGCAGAGGCACACACAGAATTAGTTATTCAGAAGTTTTTTTATCATTGGGTTAGTGAGAACGGAGTCCCATTATCCATAGTTAGCGATAGAGATAGTCGTTTCACCAGCCAGAACTGGCAAGAACTCATGAGAGTTTACGGGTCAAAGTTGTTAATGTCTTCTGGCCGTCATCAAGAGACCAACGGTCGGACAAAACAGATGAACAAGATCCTACAGCAAGTCCTGCGCATGTACATTAGACCTGACCAAATCAACTGGGATGAGATGTTGCCTAAGGTAGCTAGTGCATACAATAACAGCGTGCATCTATCCACCTGTCGCACTCCCAATGAGCTGCACAAGTCCTTTACACTGCGCAGACCGTTCGAAGGACTGAACCGGGATCAAATTCATAGGCTACCGCCCGGTACTAGGGAGTTCGCATTACAGCACGAGAAAGAGTTAGCAACTGTTGTTGAAAACCTGAGGAAGGCCCAGTAAGAATGATAGAACAGGCTAATAAGCACCGTCGCCCATCGCAGTTTCAGATAGGCGACTTAGTCTGGGTCAAGTCTAAAGAGTTTGCACCTGAGGAGCACATCTCACAGAAGTTGTTGCCTGCATACAGAGGACCGTGGCCGGTTCTAGAAGTCAAGGGCGGAGAGGATGGACCGTCCTACACTATAGAGATTCCAACACACCTCCACACACATACCCTGTGTTCCATGCTTCAAAGTTGTTGTCGTGTGTCACAAGTCAACAGTTCCCTTCAAGAAGATCCATGATCCCCCCGGATATGCATGGAAGTTATGACATTGACGGCATTGTAGATGAAGATATCTTTAGAACAGGAGGCAGAGGTCGTCTGCAAAAACAGTATAAGGTCCGGTTCGCTTATCAAGAACCGGAAGACAACCGCTGGTTTACTACAACAAAACTTCTAGAAACTGCTCCCAACATAGTCAGAGCCTATGAGCATGATAGAAAGGGTAAAGGTCCTACCTTGGACTGATATGTTCTCGGAGGACCTCGAATTTAGGACGGCGGGAGTGAAACGGTTTTCACCTCTTTGCAGTAGCAAACGCAGATCCCAGGGTTCGATCCCTAGACCTTGCCCTACCTGTGTACAGTATCTGTGTAGACCCCGAGAGTTGAACCTGTGACCTGTGTGTTCGTAAACAGTTGGTAGGCTGTCATAGGTCCCTAGGTAGCAGAGGGGTTCGATCTGTAGATCTGTAGGATAGAAGTCTTAGAGAGTTCCAGAAGTCTTAACTGTAGTCCTTCTAGAAGGTCAGCAAGTGGGCAAGTGGTGAGTCAAGTGGTGAGTCAAGTGGTGGACTAAACTGCAGTGCAATTGCAGTACGATTTCGGTAGGTTAGCAGTGAGTCCCCACTCAGTCAGCGGTAAGGTCCAGCCAGTCCCAAGTCCGGTCCAGCAAGTACCACAAGGGACTGTGAGCACCATGGGCCGATGGAAGAGGGCAGACCACCGAGTTTCAGAAGTATAAATCAACAGGCAGCACCCAGCCCTTCATTCATTCCTGCGTGAGCCATGCGGAAGCGCTGCCACAGCGACTTGTGCAAGGAGGTCTGCAGAGAGCCCGGAGCCGAAGTGGGCGAGAGAGAAGGAGCGTAGCATAGTGATAGGGTAGTTGCGGCCATAGCCGCCATAGTTAGAGTTAGTGTGAAGTGTGTGTGTGTATGTGTGAAAGTCCAGAGAGTCCCGTGTGGGATATCCAGGGTGATCCGGTGTATGTGAACAGTGAGTTGTTTGGGCGCTGATTCGCCATAGCCAGTTGAAAGTGAACTCGTATNGGTGAGTCAAGTGGTGGACTAAACTGCAGTGCAATTGCAGTACGATCTCGGTAGGTTAGCAGTGAGTCCCCACTCAGTCAGCGGTAAGGTCCAGTCAGCCCCAGTCCGGCCCAGCAAGTACCACAAGGGACTGTGAGCACCATGGGCCGATGGAAGAGGGCAGACCAACGAGTTTCAGAAGTATAAATCAAGAGGCAGCGCCCAGCCATTCATYCATTCCTGCGTGAGCCATGCGGAAGCGCTGCCACAACGAGTTGTGCAAGGAGGTCTGCAGAGAGCCCGGAGCTGAAGTGGGCGAGAGAGGAGCGTAGCATAGCGATAGGGTAGAGGCAGCCATAGCTGCCATAGCAGTAGTTGAGTGYGAAGTGTGTGTGTGTATGTGTGAGTGTTCAGAGTGACGCGTGTGGGGTATCCAGGGTGATCCGGTGTATGTGAACAGTGAGTTGTTTGGGCGCTGAGTYGCCATAGCCAATTGAGAGTGAACTCGTATCTGGATGCCATATCTCTGAGTTTTGAGTGGGCGCATGTCGCCAGTTTGCTGCGCTACTGTTTACATGCATGAAAAGTGTGACTGAAAGCAAGTCTGATTGCACTTTTGCCCTCGGGACCGTACTTGAGTCCGGAACTTATGTACGGACTCAAGCCCGGTACGGGCAACCAGTTTTCAGCTACAGTGCTTGTACTCAGTGTGACTTTGCTTCGACATTGTATTCGGGAATTCAAGACTGCGGCTTTGCGACTTTGCCACTTTGTGTCTGCGTCCGTCGAGTCGTGTCGAGTCTGTGTTGAGTTGAGTGAGGGTGTGTGTGTGCTTTCACTCTCCCTCTCTCTCTCAGCCTCGCCGCTCTGCCTCTGCCTTGTCATAACCAGGGAGAGGTTTATGGAGTATGTGAACACATGAAGTGCACTGTGCGGGCAATCATTTGATGCATGTGTGATCCACGTGGCAAGTACAGAACATCAACTTGGGAAGTTGAGCATACATACATAGTGTGCGAGTCCATCAATGGAATTATAGACCCCCCTGTCCCTCACTAAAATATGTGCCAAGTAGAGTGTACTGCAATCAGACTCGCTTACTTCTTCTCTGCGCATGCATACAAACAGATGGTGGTTCACTCTGGCGCATAGCGCCCAACTCAAAGCTCAGGGATATGGAAACCAAAAACACAGTTCAGATGCATACTCGCTTCAACAGGCAATGGTGCATCAGCACCCATACATCGCAACTCTCGTCACCGTGTCCCACACCACTGTTCACTTCACACTTCAACTCTGGATCACCCTGGATACCCCCCACACACACCCTGTAACACACACTAATACACACCTATCACTAACTATGGCAGCTATGGCCGCCGACAAACACTACTCTACAAGCAGCTATGGCTGCGCTAACTCCCTTCTGCCCACTTCGACTTCAGGCTCCTCTGCACACCACCTCGCACAAGTCACTGTGGCAGCGCTTCCTCATGGCTTCCGCAGGAATGAATGAACGACTGGGCGCTGCCTCTTGCTTTATACTTTTGTAGCTCGTTGGTCTGGCCCTTTCCCATGCCCGTAGTGCACACAGTCCCATGCGGTACTTGCTTGACTGGACCAGGACTGCTTAGGACTGGGACTGCTAACTCAGCACCGGTAGACTACACCACTTGCCTTACCACTTGCCTCAGCCTAAACGTGGGGAACTTCGAAAGGCCACTACTCAGACCTTCCGGAAGGCTGTAAACTTGGCCTTTCGATACTGTAGCAGCTACGACCTTGACCTTTCTGGACTGTAGCAGCTACGACCTTGACCCTTCGGGAAGTCTACAGTTACGACTTCTAGAACTCCCTAAGACTCATATCCAACAGGTCTACAGATCGAATCCCCTACGACCTACGGACCTAAAACAGCCTACCAACTGTTTGCGAATACACAGGTTACGGGTTCAAATACTCGGGGGTCAACTCGATACTGTACATGGGTAAGGTGAGGTCTGGGGATCGAACCCTGGGATCTGCATCTGCCTCTGCAAAGGTGAAAACCGTTTCACTCCCGCCGGCCTAAATTCGAGGTCCTCCGAGAATAACTCAGTCTAAGGCATGACCTTTACCTTTCTGATCCCTCTCGTAGGCTCTAACTATGTCGGGAGTTGTCTCTAGAAGTTCCGCTCTAGTAAGCCAGCGGTTGTCCTCGGGCTCTTGATAAGGGAATCGGACCTTGTATTGTTTTTGTGGACGACCCCTTCCTCCTGTTCTGAACACATCTTCACCTACAATGCCGTCAATGTCATATCTTCCGTCCATATCTGGGGGGATCATAGATCTCCTAGATGAAACTGTTGACTCGTGACACACGGTAATAACTTCGACGCATGGAATATAGGGTAGGTGTGGAGGTGGGCTGGAATCTCAATAGTGTAGGACGGTCCATCCTCGCCGCCCTTGACCTCTAGGACTGGCCACGGTCCTCTATATGCACGCAGTAACTTTTGTGAAATTTTCTCCTCAGGAGCAACCTCTTTTGACTTTACCCAGGCTAAGTCGCCTACTTGAAACTGAGACGGGCGACGATGCTTATTGGCTTGTTCTATCATCCTATGTTGGGCCTTCCTGAGGTTCTCTACAACAGTAGCTAGTTCTTTCTCATGCTGTATCGCGAACTCCCTAGTACCGGGTGGTAGCCTGTGAATCTGATCCCGGTTAAGTCCTTCAAACGGTCTGCGCGGTCTAAAGGACTTGTGCAGTTCGTTGGGAGTGCGACAGGTAGACAAGTGTACACTGTTGTTGTAGGCGCTGGCTACCTTGGGAAGCATCTCATCCCAGTTGATTTGATCAGGTCTAATATACATACGCAGAACTTGCTGCAGGATCTTATTCATCTGTTCAGTCTGACCGTTCGGCTCTGGATGGCGGCCAGATGACATCAAAAACTTGGAGCCATAGACTCTCATTGACTCCTGCCAGTTCTGACTAGTGAACCGGGTGTCTCTATCACTAACTATGGACACTGGGACCCCGTGCTCACTGACCCAGTGGTCAAAAAACTTTTGAATCACTAACTTTGCACGTGCCTCATAAGGCAAAAGAACAAAAATAGCATATTTGCTAAATCTATCGACTACGATCATGACTTGGCTCTTGTCGTGCCTACTCTTGACACCAGCATCCATAAAGTCAATGGATACTGAGTCTCCTGGCTGGTCAGGAATAGGCAAGGGCCTGAGAAGACCTAGCGGGGCACGCGTAGTAGTCTTATTTCTCTTGCAAACTTTGCAACCACGAACATACTCTATGCAGTCATTCTTCATCCCTGGCCAGGTGCACGCGTGCATTAGATTGGCTAGAGTCTTTTGCCAACCAAAGTGTCCCTCAGTATCGTGACATTCCCCTAGGATCAGGCTACGGATCTCCTCACTATTAGGAATGCACAATCAGTCAACTACATTAGTCTTCTCGAAGTAGGCCAAGAGGCATTTCGAGTTGGTACCAACAACTCGGACTGCATGTACTTGGCCAAAAAGAGGCCCGGGTACCTCGGTTCACCCCAAGGCACATGGGGAAGCCCATGGGCTGGCCTGACTGCTGGTTTCAGCCTACATAAGCTGGGAATTCAGTCCGCCACTTTCACAATTGCATGAGGAGTGCCCATGCTGCCCAAGTGAGCTCATAGGAGCACTCTTTCACTTGGAGAGAGGAGAGGGGAACCCATGCCAGTTTAGGAGCTTGGTGGAGACCATGAGCTAGGGAGAGGAGCTCTAGAGGGCTAGTGGTAGTGAGGTTGGCCCTAGGGAGGTGATCCGCCATAGCCCCCTGGGTGTGAGGAAGAGAGAGAGGCTAGAGGGAGTCCCATTAGCCCTCCTAGAGGGGAGGACTCCATAGCTATGGTGGTTGGAGTTTGTGGTAACTTGGGAAAGATAGAGAAAGGGGGGAGAGAGGCTTCAAGAAGGAGGCCACAACCAAGAAGGTGTTTTGTGCAAGGAGAAAGAAGCCTCGTCAAGGGTGAGACTCCATCTCCAAGACATTAACAAGGTGAGTGGAAGGAAGAGAATGCATTTTCTTCTTCTTCTTCTTCTTCTTCTTCATCTTCTTCCTCTTCTTCTTCTTCTTCTTCTTCTTCTTCTTCCTCTTCTTTTCCTTCCTCTCCTCTTCTCCTTCTTCTTCTTCCTCTTCCTCCTCCTCTTCTTCTTCCTCATCCTCTTCTTCCTATTAAGTTACTCAAACTCTTGTTTTTCACTCATATGCTAGTAGGTAGTGCTCCGATTCTTCTATGAATAATCACATGCTCATTACTTTTCACTCACATGCTAGTAGGAGATGATCCGATTCTTCCATGGATGATCTCATACTCATTACTTGTGAGTTGGACTAGTGTAGATCTTGCATTTCACTCACACACTAGTAGGAGATGTTCCGATTCTTCTATGGATGATCTCATGATCAAACTTTGTAATTTGGGCTACTCAAACTCTTGTTTTTCACTCACACACTAGTAGGTAGTGTTCCGATTCTTCTATGGATGATCTCATGCTCATTACTTGTGATTTGGACTAGTATAGATCTTGCTTTTCACTCACACACTAGTAGGAGATGTTCCGATTCTTCTATGGATGATCTCACGCTCATTACTTGTGATTGGACTAGTGTAGATCTTGTTTTTCACTCACACACTAGTAGGTATTGTTCCGATTCTCCTATGGGTGATCTCATGCTCATTACTTGTGATTTGGACTAGTGTAGATCTTGCTTTTCACTCACATGCTAGTAGGAGATGATCCGATTCTTCCATGGATGATCTCTTGCTCAAATCTTGTGAGATAATCAAGTGTAACTCTTGTTTTTCACGCATATGCTAGTAGGTAGTGTTCCGAATCTTCTATGAATGATCTCATGTTCAATCTTTGTGATTTGGGGCTACTTCAACTCTTGCATTTCACTCACACACTAGTAGGAGGTGTCCCGATTCTTCTATGGATGATCTCATGCTCATTACTTGGGATTTGGACTAGTGTAGATCTTGCTTTTCACTTACATGTTAGTAGGAGATGATCCGATTCTTCCATGGATGATCTCATACTCATTACTTGTGATTTGGACTACTGTAGATCTTGCATTTCACTCACACACTAGTAGGTAGTGTTCCGAATCTTCTATGAATGATCTCATGTTCAATCTTTGTGATTTGGGCTACTTCAACTCTTGCATTTCACTCACACACTAGTAGGGGGTGTCCTGATTCTTCTATGGATGATCTCATGCTCATTACTTGGGATTTGGACTAGTGTAGATCTTGCTTTTCACTCACATGCTGGTAGGAGATGATCCGATTCTTCCATGGATGATCTCTTGCTCAAATCTTGTGACATAGCCTAGTGTAAGTCTTGTTTTTCACTCATATGTTAGTAGGTAGTGTTCCGATTCTTCCATGGATGATCTCTTGCTCAAATCTTGTGATATAGCCTTAGTGTAAGTCTTGTTTTTCACTCATATGCTAGTAGGTAGTGTTCTGATTCTTCCATGGATGATCTCTTGCTCAAATCTTGTGATATAGCCTAGTGTAACTCTTGCATTTCACTCACACACTAGTATGATGATGTTCCGATTCCTTCATGAATGATCTCATGTTCATTACTTGTGGAGCAAGGAGGGAACCTCGGAGACGATTAGTAGGTTCTCGTAGCACAACTTGGGAAAGGCACACGGGGTTACCCTCGGTGTCGGTATGGATGTGCAAGAGCGGCAAGACGGGATGGGGTATTCTGGGCAAAAGGAAAGGGCTAATGCCTTGTCGGAGCTTGGGTACCTCGCTCGCGATGGTTGAGTTGCGCTTGAGGTATGGGATAAAACCCTACCGATAGTACCAGCGGAGAGACCATATTGGGGATGGGTCGTTGAGGAGATGATCAGCCCGTATGTGAGATTGCCCGATTTTCTTTTATATGTGTTCCCCCTCTGTAAAGATTGAGTGAGCTTGGATTGTTGGACGGGGCATATTTCTCAGTTTATTCCCCCTCCCGCCTAAGTCTACACGAGTGAGAGATGATTGGAAGGAAGGAGGATAGAGGTCAGTTGGAATGGAACCAAGAGAAAAAATGTGGGGAAATGGATGGCCGACCGATGACATTATTGGAAGGTGGTACTTAGGAATGGGGAGGTAAATTAGGGAGACCTTGGTGAGGGGTCTGAAATAATTCTCATCTAGGACGAGGGTTGACTTGACCAGAAGGACCGTTTGGTACTCTCTTATGAAAACAGGGGTCGGGTGCGGTGGTTGTCTTCCCCGATCTATACCAGCGGTCTGGAAATGCCAGTAGATGTAAGAGATGGGGTATCGGTCGTCCTCCCTGAAGATGGGACGTGGGCAGATCTTGAGCCAGCATATCAAACTGTAATGCTGGAAGGGGAGGACGCGTTCCTGTGGATAGAGACGGTATGGGCTAATGTCAGCTTGACGAGGTTGTCGCCGAGTCTAATGGATTTGGAGTTACGGGGGACAGTGGAAGCCCGGGGTTGGGTCTACTTGTCGCAAGACAGGGAGAATGCGATGGTCATAGATTTGGCACTCGGGAATACGCCGGACGAGTTGTTTAGGAAGGCGGAAGCGGAGGTTGTATGGGTTGCGTGTCAGCGGAGGGAAATGGAAATGGAAAGGGTGGATGTGCGGGTTGAACTTGGGGATAGGGGAAGTGTGAGGCGACCCGTCAGAACCATGCGATGCGTACTGCCTCCCTTTCTGGTGGATGCGGTCTTCGGAACCCGAAGCAGGCTAGTACGGATATGCCAGTCCATGATGAACCTCGGACTATACCAGTGCGCTAGGGAAGACTTTTTTCGGTTGTCAGTAAAGATTGGGCCGTTTGAAGTGAATTGGGCGAAGGAGCTGGCTGAGATGTTAAACTGCCTTAGCGTAGACAATGTCTTTGTCCCTAGCTCTGTGCGTTGGGGGATAGTATATAGAAATGTGGCAATAAGGGAGACATTTCTGGAAGGGGTGAGGGAGTTGTTCTACAACGAAAAGGACGACTTCAGTGATGAGGACGAAGGTGATGAGATAGAGGACTGGGACTTCTAAGGAGGGTGACTTACTTAGGGAGACTGAGTGGCCTGGTATTGTGCAGGAAGGGAAAAGATGACTAGAGAGGAATTGCTGATGGAATACACCTTCAAGGGATGGGAACCAAGGCGACTCAGGGGGGGGGGGTAGAAATGCCTATATCAGCAGAAAACGAGTGGAGAGGAACCACATGCGATTGGGTTGGGTTTGAGGTTGCCCCAAGGTTATCATATGTATGGATAGAGCGGAATTGGAACCCGACAAGGGAAGAGGAAGGTTGGGACGAGATGGCAGAAGGCAAAGTTGAATCGGTCGGAACGGTCGTCCTTTCTGAAGACGGGTGGCACCTATTTTGCACTATGATAGCAATGGGACAGGACCCGATGTGGCTTTTGGGGGATGCAGAGGCGCGAACCCGAAAAGAAGGCAGGAGGTTCGCCAACGAGGGATGGGACGAAGTTAATAGCAGAGTTGTGATGGGCGGATGGAAGGAACTCAAACCTCCCAGCCTACAAACGACGGCGTGGGTGCCCAAGTTCGTGGCCGAGTGGTTTGGGGGTTTTGAGCACATCGCGGAAGTGGCCGACTCCATGAAAGAAGTGCATGTAGAGTGTGCCTGGCTGACTCAGGAATTCTATAGGGTCTCGTTAAAATATGGGCCCTTCTACGGAGATAAAGCTTGGGAAGTCCTCACCGTCCTAAGGATAGGTAAGTACGACCGCCTAGAGGTAGACGCGGAGGCTTGGGACACCATAGTTAACCAGTAGGCGGCGACCGCTCCATCCTACGTAGATGATGTTTTTACGCTGTTTGAAGTGTTGTGGTTCGATTAAAAAGGACCGAGAAGCCGAACGCCGCAGGAAGGTCGGAGTATGGAGGGTGCATGTAAACAAAAGGGGGGGGGTATGTACATTAGCTTAGCAGGGCATGCTAGGAGACTAAGAACAAGGGCTTGAACAAGACAGGAAACGATAGGAGGACGGGCAGTTGCTGAAAAACGGGCCGTGATCCTCTCTGTATGGGCTATGCAGGAAATCCCCAAAACAGCGATGGCGGCAGGACGTGTTCGACCGATACGCCAGTCCCGATACCCCAGGCCGCCCTGGAATAATGGCAGAGGGTGGGAAGTGTCCCTTCCGGCAAGCTTCGACTTTCGGGGTTTCGACGATGAATGGCGGGCCGTGACCTTGGGAAGGGACAACGCCTTCATGATGGTAGAATGTCGGTGGACGGGGATGAGATTCGACCGAGGGCCTGGGGATGATTTGTTTTCCGACTTAGAAGTTTTCGGGGCCTTGTATCTACCCGAGATCGGTTGGCACTCGCTGGGGGTAGGAATAGCGCAAGGTCATGAGCTGGCCCCAGTCTTTCGAAGGGCCGCGCAGGCATTGACGCGGATAGGCCAATCAATTAGGGGTAGAAGGAACGTGGGCCTACAGACTAGGGTGGAAGTAGGGAGATGGCAAGAGTTCAGGGCGCCAACAACCCTGCTGAGATGCCGGGTCCCCCGTTTCATGATAGACCTCGTCTTCGGAAGCCTCGCAAGGGTGCAGGATCTGACAGACTCGACAATAATCTAGGTAAGCCACTTCCCGCCCCTAACCATTGGAACATTCTACGACATCGCCGTGGAGTAGGCCATTCTGGGGAAACCAGGCCCAGGAATTGCTGGAGGTTATCGATATCCTGAGAATTGGGTTGCCACGGTTAGCTCGTGCGGAATACGAACACATAGGGAGGATAGACTCGTAATGATTGCCATAACCCTGGGAGTTGAAAAGGGAATACTGCTCGGGAACTGTTCCCAACAGGATGCCCAAGCAGGACTCCTGCGCGCCGGCACAACAAAACAGGGGCACTCTAAACAAGCCTGTCGTGAAGGGAACTAAGTTATGTCCCTTAGCTCGATAGGGCGGCAGGACCGGTCACGACTCCTGCTTAGGGAAGCAATCAGAGAACGGAAATAGGGGCGGGCTACTCTCGGAATAAGCTAAGCCAAAGAAACCAGAACCTATGGAGCCTAAAATGCCTCGCGTTGCCTGTTTCCTGGGGGATCCTCCGGTTTATGCAGAACTAGGCGAAATGGCGACGTAAGGTGAGACAGATAATCATAGGAGGAAGGGAGGGTCAGGCTTAGGAGGCAGTGCCGTACAAAGTGAGGAGGGCCAGAAGGACAGAATCGATAAATCCGGATGATACCAAGGGGAACAGGAAAGAGATCTCCTCAGGAGGAAGCTCGGGGAAAGTTGGGGGGGAGCAAGCAAGGGACCCAGGAGACGGGGGGGGTAGAACTAAGGACGGGACAAGCCCTCGGAATTCGGATGGAGCTGTGTCTAAGAAAGTGAGAGTCACGGCAAGGCGCAAACTAGCGGAAATAGAAAAGAGGACTGCCGAGTACAAGACGAAATTGATCGAGGAAATGATGATCGGTGACGAGGAAGATCTTCCGCGGGCAGAATGGCGGAAAGCCGACCGAGGGGAAAGTAGACAAGGGGGCAAGGATAATGACCGCGGACGGACACCAAGCAAGAGGAGAAAGGAGAGAGAAAACTCTCTGGGGATGGAAGCGGAGAAAGCTACGAATCCGCCAACTATAGATAGCAGGGCTAGCCGCCTGTCGGCCACGCCAGCGGTAATGCGAGGGTGTGAAGGGCCTTAGCTCTGGAGCCTTAGGGAACGGGTGTTGGGATGGTTCGACCCAAAAGGAACTGCAAAGACTAGAGAGGGACAGAGGGCCGGCAAGGAAGGGCAGGATACCAGTACGGCGGGCGAGGCCTGTAGCTCCGAAGGTGGCCTCAGGAAGATAGTGTCGTCCCTCGCGCGGGCACTAAACAAAAACCAAGGCTACCTTGCAGACGCTAAGAAAAATTGACATTTGACGGGGCAAACATCACAGAGTTCCTAATAGATTACGAGAACCTGGCAGCATTGTTAAAGTGGACCGAAGAAAAAAAGATGGACCACCTAGGACAGCATGTGTCATTAAGCCTAGGGCGAGATATAATGGCCATTGTAGTCGCGAGTCGATCTTGGAAGGAAACCCGGGATGTAATGATGAGGAAGTACCTGGCGGCAGAGAAAATGGCAACAAAGGCCGACTTAGCGACATTCCAAAGGAGAAACTTCGCAACATATAACGACTTCCTGCGGGAGTTTACCCTGGTAGCGCTAAGGATCCCCGGGGTTAAAGACCGGATAATGAGCAAGTACTTCCTCAGGCAGTTCTCCGAGTTCGACAAAGACAAGATCCTGTCGGCTTACCAACAAATGAGCAAGTTTGTAAACACCAGGGACGTTGATTTCAATACGGTAACAGATCTGGCCGAGAAGACGGTAGTGACCGAGACATTGGCCTTGCTTAAGGAAGGGGAGGTCATAGACCTGACTGGTGGAACAGGCGACAAGGTGAAGAGGGGGATTGAAAGCCTACACGAACGCGTGCACGGAGTAGACAACAAGATCGAAAGGGTGGAGAACGCGCTGGTGGCTATGCAGGCACCAGTATCCCGACCCGCCCTCCCTCCCCAAGAAGCCGTAGTTCCAGCATGAATAGCTAACCGAGGATTTGGTCGGAGGGATCCCGCTAATGAGCAATGCAGATACTGCACCGCGGTGGGGCATTTTGCCCGCGCATACCCGAAGCTCAATCACGATATATTACAAAGGAGGTGTACCAGATCCTTAAAGGGGGAGATGTTCGGACCACAGGGAGAACGGGTGAATTGGAACTCGCCAGGAGGAATGCGGCGTGCCATCATCATGCTCAACGGGTTAGAGATAACAGCGGTAGAAGCGGAGCCGATAGTTGAAATCATATGGGACCAACTCCGGGGCCGCGGGCCGCAGGTCAACTTCATTTTGGAAAGCGACGAACGCGATAGGCTGAACGCCACTACTCGACTAGGGACGGCTGGAAGAAGGATCATCCGTAACGCCGTGATGGAGGAGGTTGCTGGGGGTTCCGCGACCCAGGCAGAGCCCGAGACCAGGGAGCCAGAGAAAGTGTATGGGAAGCCTAGGGAAGAAGAGCCTATAGATAAGGTCACCGCCGGTAAGAAGAAGTTTAGGTATCAAATCCCGACCCTAACCATGCCTGAGATCGATGACACCCTTAGCAAATTGCTAGGGACCATGGTGTCAGTATCATTTCAAACCATGTTGCGGGCCAGCCCCAGGCTGCTCAAAGGGCTTAGACAACTGTTAATCCGCCGGCGAGTAGAGATAGACGAAAACCCCGAATCACAGGAAGAGGAAAGGGAGGAGGAAGCTCCGCAAGAAGTCGCTAATCTTCAAAGGAGTCCTGGAGATCTGGAGAATCTAGAGAAGGCCTTTGCGAACATCCGCCTGAGCTTGCCAGACCGTGAAGGCGGGGAGGTTATGAGGGCTCCACTAGGGACGAAGCTTAGTTTCCATGCGCTGCCCGTACGGAAGTTAAAAGTGCAGATAGGAACGCATCACACGGACACTCTAGTAGACGGAGGCGCGAAAATCACACTCATAAGGAGAGATTTCGGAACAATTACCGGTTGTGTGGTCAACAAGGAAGTAATGGGGAGCGTCTCGCGGATACATTTGTAGTAGGAACCTCCAGAACGACATCTCGGCGGGCTTCGAAGGACCAGAAGGGATACATAAATTGCAAGGGGCCAAGGCGTGACAGAGGACCCCAACGAGGTCGAAAGAAGGTATCAATCGGCAAAAACCGGAGCTGCGCAAAACACGCGAACCGAAAAATGGAGGAACATGAGGGTCTGCTAGTCCTTCCGGCTTGTGACACTGGTAGGAGAAACCATCAGAGCAGTAAGACGGGTAGAGGGCGGGGGAACATATAACGTAGGAGGGACCCTAAGGTGCGCGAGGAAATGGAAGGACACCCCCAACAAGAAAATAATTAAGTTGATTTGACGACAAGAACATTTCCAGAACTGATAGCAATAGGAAAACTATGAGGGGTAGAGTCTAAAGTAAGCCTCTTCTCCTTTCGGTTGTATGGCATGCAGGTCTGATACGTTATGGGTGTCACAAACAACGGTAACGGCCGAAGAAGCCAACGTGGTCAGACATACAACATGGATGGTCGGAATCTGAGGGATCAAGACGACAGGATATGACTAACCTCTTTCCCTCTCTTTCTTTTTTTTTCTCTCTCTCTTTTTTTCTCTCTCTTTCTCTCTCTCTCTCCCTCCGGTTCATACTTAGTTGATCTTTCCTCCATGTGCATGTGTCCTTTACCTTTAAGCGGTATAACCAGTCATTCTGGAGGAGCTGTGGATTTAGCTATTTTTAGTCTCCATTTATCGGGTGCTTCCTCAATATTAGGTGCTATCAATTTCATTACGACTATTTTTAACATGCGTGGCCCAGGAATGACCATGCATAGATTACCTCTATTTGTTTGACTTAGTTGATCTTTCCTCCATGTGCATGTGTCCTTTACTAGTTCAAGTTTCTCATTGTCATGTATGTTGTGATGTTCCGATTCCTACTTAGTTGATCTCTCCTCCATGTGCATGTGTCATTCGCTAGTTCAAGTATCTCATTGTCAAGTTCATGTATGTTGTGATGTTCCGGTTCATACTTAGTTGATCTTTCCTCCAGGTGCATGTGTCATTTACTAGCTCACGTATCTCATTGTCAAGTTCATGTATGTTGTGATGTTCCGGCTCATACTTAGTTAATCTCTCCTCCATGTGCATGTGTCTTTCATTAGTTCCAACTTCTTATTGTCAAGTTCATGTGGGTTGTGATGTTCCGGTTCCTACATTGTTGATCTTTCCTCCATGTGCATATGTCCTTTACTAGTTCTAGCTTCTCATTATCAAAGTTCATGTGTGTTGTGATGTTCCGGCTCATACTTAGTTAATCTCTCCTCCATGTGCATGTGTCTTTCATTAGTTCCAACTTCTCATTGCCTAGTTCACGTGTGTTGTGATGTTCCGGTTCCTACTTAGTTGACATTCCCTCCATGTGCATGTGTCCCTCACTAGTTCTATCTCCTCATTGTCAAGTTCGTGTGTGTTGTGATGTTCTGGTTCCTGCTTAGTTGATCTTCTCTCCATGTGCATGTGTCCTTTACTAGTTCTAGCTTCTCATTGTCAAGTTCATGTATGTTGTGATGTTCCGGTTCCTACTTAGTTGATCTTCCCTCCATGTGCATGTGTCCTTCACTAGTTTTATCTCCTCATTGTCAAGTTCATGTGTGTTGTGATGTTCCGGCTCATACTTAGTTAATCTCTCCTCCATGTGCATGTGTCTTTCATTAGTCCCAACTTCTCATTGTCAAGTTCATGTGGGTTGTGATGTTCCAGTTCCTACATTGTTGATCTTTCCTCCATGTGCATATGTCATTTACTAGTTCTAGCTTCTCATTGTCAAAATTCATGTGTGTTGTGATGTTCCGGCTCATGCTTGGTTAATCTCTCCTCCATGTGCATGTGTCCTTCACTAGTTCTATCTCCTCATTGTCAAGTTCATATGTGTTGTGATATTCCGGTTCCTACTTAGTTGATCTTTCCTCCATATGCATGTGTCCTTTACTAGTTCTAGCTTCTCATTGTCAAGTTCGTATATGTTGTGATGTTCCGGTTCATACTTAGTTGACCTTTTCTCCATGGGCATGTGTCCTTCACTAGTTCAAGTTTCTTTTTGTCAAGTTCATGTATGTTGTGATTTTCCAGTTCCTACTTAGTTGATCTTTCCCCCATATGCATGTGTCCTTCACTAGTTCTAGTATCTCATTGTCAAGTTCATGTATGTTGTGATGTTCCGGTTCCTACTTAGTTGATCTCTCCCCCATGTGCAAGTGCCTTTCGCTAGTTCTATCTCCTCATTGTCAAGTTCATGTGTGTTGTGATGTTTCGATTCCTACCTAGTTGATCTTTCCTTCATGTGCATACGTCGTTCACTAGTCTAGTATCTCATTGTCAAGTTCATGTATGATGTGATGCTCCGGTTCCTACTTAAGTTAACGTTTCCTCCATGTGCATGTACCTTTCACTAGTTCAAGCTTCTTATTGTCAAATTCACGTATGTTGTGATGTTCCGGTTCATACTTAGTTGGTCTTTTCTCTATGCGCATGTGTCCTTCACTAGTTCAAACTTCTCATTGTCAAGATCGTGTATGTTGTGATGTTCCGGTTCATACTTAGTTGGTCTTTCCTCTATGTGCATGTGTCCTGCACNTACTTAGTTGGTCTTTCCTCTATGTGCATGTGTCCTGCACTAGTTCAAACTTCTCATTGTCAAGATCGTGTATGTTGTGATGTTCCGGTTCATACCTAGTTGACCTTTCCTCCACGTGCATGTGTCCTTCACTAAGTCTAGCTTCTCATTGTCAAGTTCATGTATGTTGTGATGTTCCGGTTCATGCTTAGTTGACCTTTTCTCCATGGGCATGTGTCCTTCACTAGTTCAAAGTTTCTCTTTGTCAAGTTCATGTATGTTGTGATGTTCCGGTTCATACTTAGTTGATCTCTCCTCTATGTGTATGCGCCTTTCACTAGTTCAATCCTCATATTGTTAAGTTTATGTGTGTTGTAGTGTTTCGGTTGTACTTAGTTGCTCCGTCTTAAGTGCGCATGTGCTTCTCAATCTCTCATTGTCAAAATCATGTGCATTGTAGTAT
>BFEA01000076.1:235147-256059 GCA_003427395.1 Chara braunii | reverse complement strand
TTTTTTTTTTTTTTTTGTTGGGGGGGGTCTGGAGCTGGGGCTGGGGGTGCCCACCCCCGGACCCCCGGACCCCCGCCAGGGCCCCGAGGCCGGGGCTTGATAACCCTGCTGACGGCCAACTCACTCATTCTCTCTCATCCTCCTTTTCCTCTCCTTTTTCTTTTCTTTTTCTTTCTTTTTTTAGCATGCCAAGTGTCAACTAGCCGTTAAGGCTTTTTCTAGGCCCTCCCTCTTAGTTTTGGCCCTTCCTATACTCAAGGTGCAGTCCGGTATTTCTCGGACTGCAACTGTGGCTCCCTCATGCTCATGGGAGGCTCATTTTGCCTCAATTTCTCTCAAACTGTGGCCCCTCCCACTCCGATTTTCTCCCGGAGGCCTATTTTTCTGATGGAGTCTCTTTTGACTCCATTTTCTTGAGGGAGGTTAATCCGAGATTTTCCTGATTGCTCCCATGCCCCTCCCTTCATGTTTCTTAACTTTTTTTTTTTCTCTTGGTCTTCCTGTTTGCTCCCACTAGTGCTTGCACTAGTGCTAATATTCTTAGCCGTCAAGATCTTGATCTTGACGGTGTATCTTGCTTTAATTATTTTTCCCTCATGTTTCTCCGCAATTCTTCTTGGGACCTTATCATGTTCGCGCCACTTATTTCGTGCTAGTCCTCGACACTTGTCTCGCTGGTGGTCCCATCGGTACTTGTCCTGCAGGTGGTCCCGCCGATACTTCTCCTGCTGGTGGCCCCGCCCACACTTGTCCCGCTGGCGGCCCTTCCGGTGGTCCCGCCGACACTTGTCCCGCCTATATTTTATCCCGGATACCATTATTTTTACTTAGCCCCATGTGGTCCCCAACACCTTTCCTCATGGTGTCCCGGGTTCTTTTAGCGTCTACCGTGCCCCGTGCAAACCGTTCTTTCTGACCGCGATGCCTTCAATCCGCGGTTCTCGTTGGTTGCCATAAGTGGACCCCATGTTGGGGCCCTTATTCTCTAGTGTCTCGCGGCCACCAAAGCTACCCACCTCCCAGCTTCACTACTCTCCTGTCATCCGCTGCGTCTCGCTTGCTTAGTTCATGGCCCCTTGGGCCCTTGCCATGCCGAATTCGAGTGGGGCCCTCTTGGCCCCGTGCTACGCCCCCATGCGCCGCGTCCTGTCACTTACTTTCTTGACATCGTCGAACCCCTTCATCCTGCGGCGCTTAGCCTCAGGCATTATTCCTCCCGGTGACCCCGTCCCGTCCTTAGTCTTTTCTCTCTCTATTGTCTCCTTTCTCTGGATTCCTGTTTCGTGCATAACTTAGCTATATATCGGCTCTCAACGGCCGAGACAATGTTCGGGAACCAAAGGTCCCGACACATTCCCCCAACTCATTCGCGATGTCCTCATCGCGCATCAGTTCTTTGTCAGTTAGGGGGGTTTGGAGGGATATACGAGAGAGAGGAGGGGAGATGTAATTGGTGGTTAGTTTACCAGGGTCCTTTTTGTCTTTTCTTATTCCTTTCTCAGGGTCTCTTTTAGTCTCCGCTCCTTGGGGCGGAGAGGGGTGCGTGGGAGCATTAAGTTTTCTTTTAGGAGCCCCTTCAAGTTTCTTTTGTCTCATTCATTACCCTTAGTACATCAACTTTTTTCGTCCTTCGACTCGTTTCGTCTCATTCGTCACCCTTAGTACATCAGTTTTTTTCGTCCCTCGGCTCCGGCGACCCATGCTTCTCCCGCGAGCCTTGCCATCCCTAATGCTCTCAAATGATCTGCTTTTCGTCCCGTGCAGACCAGGTTTCCTTCCCGAGGTCTACCACCCTCAATGCCTCTTCTCCATCGGCTTTTCGGACCGTGCAGTCCATGCTCCCTTACCCAATTCTGGCCATTCATCACATTTCCTTAATTGGTTTTTCGGGCCGTGGAATCTATGCCCCCTTACCCAGAACCTTTCCTCTGCTAAGTTCGCTCTCCGTTTTGGGTTTATTGTTAGGTATTTTCTGTCCAATTCATTCGCCTACCGCCCCCAGTCACATTATCAGGCTTTGCAAGTTCAATCCCATTGTTGTCTCAACCATTTCCTCAAACATTTCAATCTCCATCCGTTCAATTACTGCCCCATCCATTTTTCCAAGTCTCATTCAATTACTATCTTCAGCCATCTGCACAATCATCCCAAGTTCACTCCATCCATTTGTTGCCCCGTTCATGAAGCATTTCCAAGTTTATTTCAATTGCTACCTCGACCACTTCCATAGTCATTCCAAGTTCAATTCACCCGGTTGTTGCCCCACCCATGAAGCATTTCCAAGTCTATTTCAATTGCAACCTCAGCCACTTCCATAGTCATTCCAAGTTCAATCCATCCAATTGTTGCCTCATCCATGAAGCATCTCCACGTCCATTTCAATTGCTACCTTAGCCGTAACTTGAAACGTTTCGCCATTTCTCGAAACGTTTCGAGTCCATTTTCATTGCTACCTCAACCATTTCTCGAAACGTTTCGAGTCCATTTCCATTGCTACCTCAGCCATTTCTCGAAGCGTTTCGAGTCCATTTCCATTACTACCTCAGTCATTTTTCGAAAGGTTCCGAGTTCATTTTCACTGCTACCTCCACCATTTCTCGAAACGTTTCGAGTCCATTTCCATTGTTAACTCAACCATTTATCAAAACATTTCGAGTCCATTTCCATTGCTACCTTAGCCATTTCTCGAAAAGTTCCGAGTCCATTTCAATTGCTACCTCAGCCATTTCTCGACACGTTTCGAGTCCATTTCAATTTGCCAAATTTTCTGATTCTTAGCACGTCTTAGATGGCTCACCTTCCCCCCACTCAAAATGCGATGTCCCCATCGCACGACTGATTCCAAATTGGAGGTACGCAAACCTGCTCCTAGAAGGAAGGGTGATCATTCCTCCCTCAGCTAGTAACACCTCATCCTTCTACCTAGTCTTGCTATTACGAGACAGACGTCATTGCTGAGGTACCACCTCACTTCTGGTAGGTAGGTCCAGTCCAAGCCTCCCAGGACCCTGTCTTGTCGTAAACGCATCCCCCGCGAATCGTTCCTCCCGAGTGGTATTTTCTTGGATCCGGCCTCTTTCTTTCTCGAGAGTTGGGGCTCTCTATTACTCTGCGAGTGCAGCTACGAAGACCTCACGGTTAGTCCCGGACCGGTTGTAATAATCCGGCGGGGCAATGTCAATGCCTCGTGGTGGTCGTGGACTCCACCCGGTACTCCGCCTGGCCCCTCCCTTTGAACAGTACCGCCCAACTTAATGTGAGCGGCCGAGGTCCATCCCAAACGACCACGCCGCCCCTCTACGGTATGGCGTGTGGTTGGGGAGAGCAAAAGAGACTAGAAACGAATGGTTCCTCACCCTTTTTGGTTCCTCGCCCTTTGACGTTTAGGATCCCAACATGAGGCGCAGTTTGAACTCCCCGACTTAGAGCTCGTTGTCGGAGTTAGTTCCGGACGGCGAGCATCAATCAAAGAGAAAAATGCCATGGCCATTCAACCCTTATCCTTTTTTACAAGGAACAGGTCGCGCTGAGACTTTCCATAAGGAGGGTAGAGGTCCTGGGGTCGTGGTGCAAGCACCGGTATCCCCCTCTTGCTGAGGCCTGAGACTAGGAAAAAAAAAAGAAAGTTCATTTCAATGTTATTTCCATATCTTTTCCAATTTGCCTAGGGCCCCCTGATATGCAATGCAATTTCCGGTTCTTAAGCAATTCTCCAATACAGACTTCAAATTTTCCAAGCTCAATCTGTTTCAAGCAATCATGCAAGTGGACCCTAGTAACTATTTTCAAATGACCCTTATCAGAGGTCATTTTGCTATTTCCAGTCGAACAACCTTATCAGGGTCATTCCTTTCCATGTTCCCGAACAACCTTGTCAGGGTCGCCCTTATCCATTTCAATCGAACAACCTTGTCAGGGCCGTCCTTATCCATTTCAGTCGAATGATTTTGTTAGGATCGTTCTTTTCTATTTCAATGTTAGCGTCCGAGCAGGTGGGCCTCGAGGACACGGATCCCACCTTTGTCTAGGGGGTTAGAAAGCGGCCATCGTGCGTGCGTTTTGTGCGTGCCTTTCCTTTTCCATATACTGACAATGCATGTCGTAATCCTAGTATCTTATATACACCCGACTTAGCATCTAGTGCTCGAGTTGAGGCTTGCATCCTCAAGCAGTTCTAGCCCACCTGGCCGTTCAACCATGGCGAAGGATATAGGCACTCTTTCTGTTTTCACTCGTTCTTACCTCTCAGGCTTCTTGTTGTTTTCAGACTCATTCATGACTTAGTTGGAATAGGCTCCAAGGGAAGAGGAGTTCTCACACCCCTTTACCCATAGGTCCCCTAACCTCTCTTGGGACTCATGCCACGACTCAACCGACCGAGGACCAACATGTTTTCTGTACAAAAAGACATTTGCAATAGTTTTTATAAATCAACCATCTCTCCACCCCCCCGTTTCTCTCGGGAAGTTTGGAAATGGAATCAACCACTATAGTCTGATCCATTTCCAAACTTCCCGATACTGTTACTATCCCCTCTTGCTTCCACTGGCCCCCCATTTCCTGATTTCCTTTTCATGAGCCTGAAACGATTGTGCGTCCCATCCTACACCGTAGGCCTCGATCTCTTTTTTCTTTCTTTGCATTTCCGCCAGAGCTTCTTCAGTGAAGAATGTCCTGGGCGTAAATCGCTCCCCTAGTTTCCATCTCTTTTGAGCCTCCAACATCCAGTCATGCTTCATTATATTGGCCCATTCATTGAACTAGTGGCTACATGTTGGCCCAAACTCTCTTATCCATTTGAAGTTTTCATCCTTCGGATCTTCGACCATCGACCATTCTTCCTCTGTTGGCTCTGTTACCTCCTCCCTCTCGTCCGCACTGTTGATATCAATAATCTCGCGAGACTCGTCCTCGCCCCCTTCTTTGTTGCTTTCCAGAATGGACCCATATTCTCTCTCATAATTTTCCGGCACTCGATGGTACGGCTTCTCGCCGTCCCCCTCGTACCGTCGCTCATACTGTTCACCGCCCTCGGCTTCCTCCCCGGAGAGGTTTTGTTTCGTTCTCTACCCCATTCATCATTTTCCCCTGAGCCTGTTTTCTTTTTCTCACTCTCACTCCCAGATGAGATATATATCCCTTCCCCTTCTCTGAGAGGCAAAGGTCCTCTACACACAAGTTTTTTTCCTTCTCTACCCAGTACCTGTTTGGATAGGTACCCCACATACTGTTTCCTCTTTCTAGTTTTCTGCTCCCCACTTGGTCTTGTTTCCTCTCTCTCGCTAGGCCTGTTGATCCAATTGCTGTCATTTTTCTTGCCAAATTCCATGTTGGCTTTTGGGGTATCTTCCCTGGTCCTGTGTACACATAACAAAACAACACACACCGAGCCCCACATACACACACTCCCCCAGTTTGGTAGAAGATACCTCCCAAGATTGCTCCCCGTACCTCTCATACAACCCCATGTGACACATTGCCCCTCCACGCAGATGCCGCAGTTGCAATCATCCTAGCATACCCCCACAAAAACTATGGTACATGGTTCCAAGGCATTCCACACCCATTGTCAATCAGCCCAAGCAGCTACCCCCTCCCCCCCCAAAAAAAAAACCCACAACCGTAGTCATTTTCAAACCAAGAATCAAAGCATAGCATAGATAAGACTGCCACCAATTCTCAGTTTGCCGGCTCCCCAGTTTCCTTATCTTGGGCCTCCTGCAACTATTGTTCCACTGGATCCCGACTTAGAAACCTGACCTATCGTTGTCCTGGAAAGGGTCCTTTCAATCCAGTTTCATCCAAATCTTCCAATTCAAAGGTGTTCAGTCCCACACAACCTGGTAGGGGTCTTTGAACTTCCTCCCCAATTGTCCAAACCACGTGCTTTCCAGTGCTGAGTTTCTAACCAATACCATTTCCCCCACCTGAAGTGGCTCTTTCCGGATATTCTTGACCAGGTCCCACCCGACTTTGTCCCTCATCCTGCTATCCAAGACCCGGTTGACAATATCCTCCATGGCCTCCTCGTTTCTAAGGACCTGTTGACACCGTACTTCAATTAGCTCTTCCGTGGTCATGTGCGGATCGTCATCCAATCTGTTCCAAGTGGGTATCAAGGCCTCCACCGGGAAGTCAATCTCTCTTCCGTACCATAGTTCCTCTGGAATACACCCCGTCGTCCTCTTTGGAGTCATGTTCTCTGAGAAGACTGCCTACTTAAGGTACCTAGGCCAGCTCCCAAGATCATCTGCCGCCAGCTTCGTGATTGTGTTCTTTAAGGTCCTGTGCCCCCTTTCCACGGGGGCATTAGCCTCGGGGTGATACGGCTCGATGAGCTTGATATGTACGCAAAGCCTCTTAAGCATACCTAGCACTTCCTGGTTCACAAACTCAGTTCCATTATCTATTATGAATCTCCTGATGAAAGGGTGTCTCAAGGAGAAATCCTCTATCGAATCTGCTATTCCTTTCCCTGTCTTTTTCTTGAGGGCGACTGCCTCCACAAACCCACTCAAGTTGTCCCTTGCATCCATAATATATCTGTGACCATCTGTTGACACAGGCATGACCGCTAGGTCGAGATAGACCAGATGTCCTGGCCCTAGCACCCGCATCGGTCTAAGGGGCTCAAAGATGCGGACTGAGCTCAAAGACAAGTCTGACAGTACGTTGTTGGTGCGAATACCCTTACAAGGGTATCCGCCTTGGGTTTTGCAAACGACAGGAAAAGTAAACTAGTTTAAAAATCTAAGTACTCCGCGTGAGGCGCGACCGCGTCTGTAATTTACATTTGACTAGATGGTTGACTAGAGCAGAGAGTGTGTGGGCGCGCAAGCCTTAAGGCGCGCGTGTGATTTTGTTTCTTTGAATGGTTCGTGGGGCTGGCATAGCCGACCAGCATAGTCTTTACTTCTTGATTAAGGTAAGGATATCAAAGTTTCTGTCTCTCTATTCGGCACGTTCGACCGGCAGTAGGTTTGGCGTGTGTTGTGGCCACGGCGTAGTGGGTGCTAGCCGACGGGGATGCCTAGTGGGGGTGGGTTGATCGCAGATAGAAATATGGCCCAAGGCGTTGTGAGCACCGACATTGCACTATTTATATGGGATCCCACGCGTGCTGGTACCAGGCTTGGGCTTAGCCCAATAGGTTACGGCACTGGACTATCACGGCGGAGGTACGGGGTTTCAGGGGCGACAACGCAGGAGCGATGGAGCGGCAAAGGAGCTGAGGGGTTGAGGGTCCCGCGGGACTATCCCCCTTGGTTTTGCTGGGGGAGTCCGAACGCGGGCCCGTTTATTTCAAAATTTTATTGTTTTTTATTTTTATTTTATTTTGCTCTGTTTGGGGTGGTGCCGGTTCTGAGCCCGGGCCAAGGGTCCATGAGCACGACCCGATGGGTAAGCCTTCGGATTGTTGGACTATAGGCCCGCACTCGAACTCGGGGGATAATGGATTGTGCCTGGGTGAGGGTACCAAGACCATGGCCGTAATGCCCAGGCTACTGTTCACAAGGAACCGCAATCGCCTCAGCTTCGGTCTTCGGGGTTCTCGTTTGAAGGTTTACTATTACCACCGAGATCTGCACCGGGACTGCTGTCCCTTAAGCCAATGTTGTAGGCTTGCGGCAGGGCTGCACTCTCCTGCCTCCCATAGAACTGGGGTGGCTAGGATAGCCGTGTGCAGGGCGCGCGTCTCTGCTTTATCTGTTGGCGGGGGGTTCCACCCAACGGGTGAGTTGACATGTTCTCCTCGACGGATTCCAATCTCCTGTGATCATCGGCCTGCTGCTTGCCTCACCCGATAGGTGCGCTCGATCGTGCCGGGGTTGGATCGTAGCTCGGCGCAGAGGCGAAACAGGAGGCATGGGAGAGCAGGGGTTGAGGCCGACGGGGCGATGAAAAGACAAAAGAGGACCTAGGCGAGCTTCTGCACCAGGTGTATGCGCAGAAGGGGAAGGCACAACAATGAGTGATGAGACAAGGCGGAGCAGAGCACTACGGGCCAGGAAGTGCGAAGGGCAAGAAGGAGGGGAACTAGCGCAGAAGAACGGAGCATTAGGGGAGGGAGTGAGGCCGACGGGATGGCAAAAACAGACGAACGAACCTGGACAGGCAGGGGCGCGGGGTGCATGCAGGCGACGCAGGCTATGGTGAAAGAAGGGCTGTGACGCAGCAGGGAGAGGGTGGCGCACGTGATACGGTGCAGGATCAGTCGAAGAGGAGACGGGTATAGAGGTTATGAGGGACGGGGAAAGTGACCATATGACTAGTTTTGTTAGAGGACTAGTAGAGCGAGAGCTAGCACGAAGGAGACGTGCACGAGAGATGATGGAAGCGGTGGATGAAAAAAAGGCAGAGTGACGTAGTTCACTCAAATTACCACGGAATGAAGCGAGGAAGAGGGCATTTTTGGGATTTTTACCCCGGGCAAGTGCAATGGTGAAGCTAGTTTTAACATCAAATTAGTAAAAAGAGAGTTAGTAGAGAGAGCTAGTGCGTAGAGCCATGGCGGAGAGAAGGGAGAAATAGGATAGGAAGATGCTTACCTCACGCGAGCCCACGATGGGATTGACTAGAATCCATTCGTAAAGTTAAATTAGGGAGAAAGGTTGTGGAGTTTGTACTATGGCAAGTGTGGGTTGCGCCAGGTGAGTAGTTCGTTATCTCACAAGCATGAGATGAACCTGTCCACATTCCGAGGCAGGTTCATTCCGATCTTTTTTTTCGCTTATTGATGGATGTAGGACGAACTTACCTGCCCAGGTCGAGTTGAGTTGCGAAGGGGCAGGCGTGACGAGGCTTCTGCGACGACGAGATGCAATATGGCACTTACCTGTGTACGCTATGAGTTAGGACGAGCCCGACGCTATTGTGGGCCAGCCATGTCGAGACGGAGGCCGCTCGGTTCAGGATGTCTGTGTTGCCAGGAGGAGATAACGAATGATTACCAGAGTAACTCTCTGGCTCAGTGGGTGGTGGGAACCAGCAATCTGCGGGGTTCAACCGTGATGTGAGTGGGCCAGGTGCTGCCTTGCTCCGTATTGAATGAGCGAGCGACCTTGTCAGCGCACCGCTGCTGCCATGATGCCTGTGTCCAACGTACTTCACATAAGGATTTCTACAAATTGATGTGCTCGCTGTGCACTTGGCCGTGTTGTTGGTGTTGCCACGCACCTCGCCGCCTCGTTGCCACGCTGTCCATCTGTTGGCCGCGCCTCCCGCGTGTATCTTGTAATTTGGGTGTCTAGCTACTGGTGCCGTGTGCTCCCGCCACAGTCGCCAACATGCTGATCTGCTCATCCCGTCGTCTCTGGCGGTATTGTTGATGGTTCCTGCGCTGCGTCCCGCATGCATGACGGGCAGGGCCGGAGGGTGTTGGGCGGAGCAGCCGTAGGCCAGCTACAAGGTGTAGACACGACAGTCGGCCAGCGGGGCGCCGTTACTGCAGCATGAGGAGGAGCTCGTTGACGTGCTGAGCTTGCGAGTGCGGCGTCACCACTGCTGCCCACAGCTGGGCGCTGCTCTATCCTGCTGCGGGCTGCTGTGGACTGTGCACGAACTATTGCTGCGCACTGCTGCGGGCTATTGTGGACTGTGCACGAACTATTGTTGCACACTGCTGCATGCCGCTGCGCACTGCTGCGGGCTGCTATGGACTGTGCACGAACTATTGCTGCACACTGTTGCATGCCGCTGCGCACTGCTGCGGGCTGCTGTTGGCTGTGTACGCACCGCTGCTGCATCGGTTGATTGTGCACAGGTGGTGGCCAACTGACGGCAACCACTGCTACCTGTTGTTGATTGCTGCATACTACTCAATACCGCCGCGGCTGTTGCTGGCTGTTACAGTCTGCTGTGCAACGACAATTGGGTTAAGAGGCGTAGTTGCAAAAGGGGTTGTTGCTGCTATTCCTGGAGTCGTCAGAGAGTTGATCTCGACAGTTGGACGTTGGAAGTGATCAAGCTGCTGCAGTCTGGCCATCACTGCGGGGCCCTCAGGCGAATCAAGATAACCAGGCCCTCTCACACGAGTCTCCTCCCTGGATCTGAGAGTCTCAAAACCTTTCTCTATCTGCCCTTCTCACTCTAAGTCTGGTCTGTTGGTTACGAGAGGAAGGCGGCAGGCGGGATTGCAACCCGTAGGACCGCATCAAGACTCTGTGGGGAGTCCACCCACCGGTTGCGGGAGCTCTGCCGAAACCTAGGCGAGGTTTTGGAGGCAGGGAACCATCAGGTATAACATCTTTCTATCTGTATGACCCCATATTACCCATGTTTGCCTATCCCCCATTAGTTTGGTTGATGTATGTATGAGACTGTCCCTATGATTCTTGCTTTCTGTTCAGGATTAATCACACTGAAAAGAAAGAATGCGTGGGTGTGAAACTTAAGTTTCTCTTTGTTTTGACTGAAAGAAGGCAGACTACATGCGTTTGACCGGGTCAACCAAGGACTGGGCATTGTTTTTAAGCTGAATGGCCCAGGGTTGTGTTTATTTGACTGTTTTTTGAAGGGTCAGACATTGTTTCCAAGCTGAATGGCCTGGTTGCAATGTTTATTTTATGAGGGTTTGCCTGATGTGAAAGGAGTTTTCTTGTTTCATTCTGAGGGAGGATTTTTGGTCTAAGGCTGAGCATTGTTTTTAAGCTGAATGGCTTAGCCTGAAAACCACGCACATAAGTACAACCTGAGTATAAAAGGAAGTATTTTGCATATATTTGTATGTGAACTGGCAGCTGGGCATTGTTTCCAAGCCGAATGGCCCAACGTTAAGCCATATCACTAAGAAGAAAAGGGAAATTACGAAGTAAAATAAGAAATAGTATGGGCAAGTTGAACATTGTTTCCAAGCCGAATGGTTCAGTCCCCTGCCCATATTTGCATCTTCTTCTTTAGAACAAAGTCAGAGAATTATTAAACTTTGGATATTAAACAGTTCAGGGCGGTTAGGCATTGTTTCCAAGCCGAATGGTCTAGTCAAATGCCCAAAGAAGAGAAAAGTAGTAGTGGAACCTGTTCGTGTATATCTTAAAGGCATGCTAGACACTGTTTCTAAGATGAATAGTCTAACACTACGCCATATGTACGTTGGGTATAAGGGTTAAATCATCTGAAAGATTCATGAACTATCTATGAGGATTTTGACTTGGGATGGTGAGAGTACTTACTCTTTGTGGTTTGGCCTGCATGTGACTGAGCGCGACTACTACTTAGTCTGAGTTTCAGTTTGATGGTAGTTGCTTTAGATGCTTGCCACGTGCTAGAATCATAGGAGTTAGTTTCAATTTCTGCATTTTCTGGGATCTTTTATTATACTTAGGTCAATTTTTGCATTTTCTGAGATCTTTTATTATACGTGGTCTTGTATAAATCTTGGTAAGCCACTGTTCCTACGGGAAGCGCTGCCAAAATTTCTACAAAACCAAGGAGTTAGTCAAACTTTGTCTTTTTCAGAGTCCAACTTTTCTGACTTTTTGATTCAGTAAAAATCTTGGAAACCGCCTTTTCTAAAGAGAGTGCTGCCCAAATTTTTGCTAATTTAGGGAGTTAGACAAAGTTAGACCTTGAGAAGTCAAAGTCATTTTAGATTATGAACTTAGCTTTGCATAAATCTTGGAATAGCCCTTTTCCTACGGAAAGCGCTGCCGAAATTTTTTTAGTGTAAGAGGAGTTAGATTATATTTTGACAGGTGGCAAATCCTGGAAAATCCACTCTGTATAGAGGAGATTCTGCCAGGGTCTACCTTTCTTTTGGCACTTGCTTCGAGGTAGACTTAGGCTTAGTTAAATAGGATGATTTGAGTGAGATCGTGATATGGAGATTATTCTCCATGAACTTATAGACTTAGCTTGAGGATTGGTCTGTCTTGTGTTACAGGTCTTCTTGATCGATTGATTCAGGATTTGGGCTAGATTCAGCTTGATCCTACAAGGATCACCTTCTGTTATCACTGATAACAAGTCGGTTGCCGATTCGTCGGCTTACGATTCAACTCCAATCCACTCTTGCCACTCAACCTAAAGGCTTTAGCCCTGTGGTTTGATTTGTTTCATTGTGTTTTTACTCGGACTTTATTGAATGGCCATTTAACAAAGATGCTGAGTATTTTATTGTTGGGAGGGTGCGCTAAGTTGAGGTTTGTATGGCTAAAGCAAGGGGTATGAGGGCAGAGAATGGTTGAAGTTGACCCCGTGTAGGGCATGGACTTTTGTTGGATCTTTGATGTGACTGCAGGTATGTTTATGGTTCGGACTTTGGATATGGCTGCATGTGATCACATATATATGGCTGAGAGGAGCCCCACTGTGACTGTGAGAAGTGATCGTCCTATATAAATAACCCTCTATATATATATGTGAATATATAGGTCTTGAGTATTTCGCGCGGCCTACTGTGACAGCGAGTAAGGGTTGAACATATTATGTTTTTCGAGGGGAATGAGACTTTCCCTTATCCTTTGCTTTTTAAAGATTTTTATAGTTGGACGTTGTAGTCCGTGGCAACCGTCAAAGTCAAACCCCTTGACTTCTCTCCAGGCCCTAGGTGATGGAGCTGGTCTCCAGGGCAATAAGAGACAATTGCCACCACAGGTATGAACCTGTGTACCACCCACTCTCCGCAGGGTGCAGAAGAGGGTGTGGTTCTCAACTGCACTTGGCGGTTGTCCAGCATCGGGAGATTAACCCTCAAGGCGCGTGTCAGCCCACACTTGAGTGTCGAACGCGACCCTCGAGATTAACGAGGATCGCATAAGTATGGGTACTACATAGTACGCCATCACAACGACCGTTTGCATACGCTTGCATTACGAGTCGATATGAGTTAGCCCTGCGTCCGCACGGTTTTATACTACGCCTCGCGCGCGACGCCTATCTGACTTCCGCATCGGAAAGTTATGGGATGGCTACTAAGGGACTAGGAGTGTTGTCGCGCTGTTTGTTCAGTGTCATTCTGTATATGTATATGTACGTGCATGTGTGTGAGTGTTTTATTTTTATGTTCTTTATAGTGGCGTGCGCATGGCGTGTGGGATGCGTCCTACTCGACCGGCGACGAGTCGCGCTTAGGACCTCAGCCCCCCAAGATGTCGGTTCGCGTGCGGGTCCGATAGAGGCGTGATACCGCGCGTACCCCACATATGCTACAGCGAATGAGAAACGCCCTTGGTTGGTTCACCTCTGCGATTGCAACTGATCAGCTTTCGTATTGTGGACTGGTAGCTCGGCGGGGATACGCCCGCCGAACGGAGGTGACAGCTCCCGTAAGGTGGAGGTAAGTCGTGCCTCGCGTAGGCCCTATCCTGTCGTAGGGGCTTGTAAGAGGTATGGCCGCACTCAGCAGAAGCGGCGTGCGGAAGCTTCACATGCATTTGCGACGAGGAATAAAACCAACTCCTGTGTGACGCGGCCGGGAGGGTCCCGCGCTGCCCTGTGTGGTGCCGGACCGATGCGCTCGACATCGTGGCCACCATACTTATCATGCCTGGCCAAAAGTAAAGAGGCGGTATTTTTGCAAGGGTCCCTTTTGACGATCGGTGTCCTCCAACTAGTCCGTCGTGCATTGCTTGGATTACGTTCAACTGCCTAGACCTCCCGCATACGACTCTCCTAGGCATAACACTAGCCTCCCTTTTGAACAGATGGCCATTTCTTATGACGTACCTTTCGGCCTCCTCCCTTGCTTTAAAGCTGCCTTCCACGGCCTGCTTGTTCCCTACCAGCAACAATCCGATTTCTCGAAAGATCCCCTCGTACATCTGAACATAGAAAAAAAAATTTCCTTCTTGACCCTCACCCTGTCCCTCTTGCGTCTGGTTCACCAAATGCTGCAACTCTTCTCGTTCCCAAAACTCTACTAAACTCATCATGGCTTCCCGGCCTCCTTCAACGGCCATCGCTATTAATTCCTCCCTCGGACCCGCTGTTGCTCCCCACGAATCCTTCTCTTCTTTGCGCCCTTGTGTGGTAACTGGTCCTTCCCTGAGTTCCGCAACTACAACAGGTGCCCTTTTTTCCAAGGTCCGAATCAGCAATTCCCTTGACGGGCACGCTTTGCTCATTATTTCGTTATTTACTACGACGGTTCCTCCTTCGTATTCCAAGAAAGCGTCGATGAGTTCCGCATCCTTCACCCCTTCGGGTGTGATGCAGACCCGACTTAGCCATCGGCCTTGTTCCTGAGCCCAACAATTCGTTCGATTTTGTAATCGAACTGCCAGATGAAGCCTACCCATCTTCCAACGGTCGGATCTATAGGCTTATAATTCTTTAAAGCCCCTGCGACATTGGTCGGATCGATCCTCAGAATAAAACGCCTCCCGAATAGGTAGGCTTCGAAGGTCTTGAGGAAATGTAGAACGACTATGACCTCCTTTTTAAATTGGGAGTATCGACGTTCTACAAAGTTCAGGGTTCTACTTTCGAACCTAATTGGCCTTTTTTTTCCTTCCTCGCCTTTCTGTATCAGAACGCCTCCTACGACCAAGAGTCCTCCGTCTGTCTCGAGGATAAATCGTCGTTCAACTTCATCGTTAAAACAAGGCAACCTGATTGGCCTTTTTTTTTCCTTCCTCGCCTTTCTGTATTAAAACGCCTCCTACGGCCAAGAGTCCTCCGTCTGTCTCGAGGATAAATCGCTGTCCAACTTCGTTATTAAAACAAGGCGTTATCAAGGTGACTTGTTCCGACGTCAGAACGTCTTTCAGAGTTTGGGCAGTTGCCTCTCGTTCCTCAGTCCAATCCACAGTTCCTTCCTCTCTAATCATGGCGTGGATAGGCTCGACAATTCTGGCAAAACTTTTAATAAATATTCTCCAAAAGCCGACTACCCCTAAGAAGGTTTTTACCTCCGTTGTGGCGTTGGCCATTGAGATATCTTATCGGTTTTTATCGGGTCCGACTTCCTCCCATATGCCCCACAATGAAATCTCAATATGGTCACCTCCGGAACTGCCAGAATACTCTTTAGTCCGCTAGCAGTGATATTGTACACTCGGAATCTGCGAAGTAAGTCCTTGATGTCTTGTAGATGGTCCCATACGAATTTTTGAATTCCCGACTGAACTTTTGTTTCGTCCTTCTCCTGAGCACCTTTGATCGGGTTGTCATCGATGTAGGGTTCACATTTCTCTGGGAACATGTGCCCGGCTACGACGAGCATCCTTCGTTGTGCCTCGGCTACGGCGTTCGTAAAGCCCATAGGAGTTACCTGCATCTGCAACTGTCCTACGGGAGTATGCATTGCGGTGTACGGTCTGTCACGGACGTCCAATGGGAGTTGATCGTATCCTGATACAAGTCTACCAAGGAGTAAATGCTCCGGGCGGCGGGGGATTTTGCCAATAAGTCAGTCTGAGGCAGCGACCCGGCATCCCCGATGGTCACTGCATTCAACTTTTGCAGATCTTGAATCCACCTTAGCGTCTTGTTGGGTTTCCGAAAAGCGAACCACCTGTTCGCATAAGGAGACGGTAGGCTCTGCGACGAAGGAGTTCATTTTTGCTCTGAGTAATTTTGTTACTTCCCCAGTTATCCCGAACTTGTAGGACGACCCTTTGTCATTCCAGCATACATGCTCTACCGTGTGGATCTTAACTGGAGAGATTAACTTTGCATCTAACCGCCCTTTCTGATGGTCGTTAAAGGCGAAGGCCAGGTGAAACTCCTGGCACGTCCTTTTGATCAAAAGGGTTTCTTCCTCCGCTAAAAACCCGTTTATTCCTATCTTCATGGTGTCAGCCACCTCATCCGGTATCCGATGCCCTTTCGTCGCTCGTCTCTCTCGGATTACGTGCAGAACCTCTTCTTCCTTTTCCATAGCCTCCTCCTTGGATGTTTCTAGTAGGATTGAGACTGGCTTAACTTTCTTACCTACTGGTTTGTACTTTCGAACACTTCCTTCCGGAATCTTTCTTCTAAAAAATGAACGGTCGGGATTGCCTTTGTTGTCTCCACGATACAAGGCTGAATACTGATTACTTTCCCATTAAGACAGTAACCCTTTCGCACTTCCTCTTCGAATTTGGTAAGCGCTGTCGAGTCCACCCCAACTTTGTAGTATTTGATAACTTCGATGAACTGTAGTAAATCGGGGATATCGAGTGCGACTTCTGGCACCTTCTTCTGCACTTCCTTTTGCTTGGGCAAACTGGCCCCGAGTTCAACTTCCGACTCCTTTTCCACCACCATGACACCTAGGATTTCGTCTTCCTGCCTTCTTTTCTTCTGGGGTAGGCCCATCTTAATCCACTCCTTCTTACTGAACGCCTCCTCAATCATGATATCCACCCTCTCACTCATTCCCTCCATTCAAGCGAAAGCCCCCTTTCGAGCGTTATCTTCGAACAAAGGAAACCATGTCGCCAGTTTTCCTTTAGGAGGGTCTCCTCCTGTCCCAATGAGTCGGACGAGCTCCCCACAGTCAGTTACCGGGTCCTCTATGTCTACCGTGTATGTCCTGTCATGCAAATGCATCCCTATCATTTCTACATTGGCACACCATGGCCTCCCGAGGTTTATGTCATGGTCCATCTCGTCTAGCACGGTCATCCGTTGAAATGACCAGATTGACTCCTGGACGCCCGCCTTGACTGCGCACTTGGTGACATATCCTGAGAACGGGATTTCCCCACTGGCTCCCCGAATGCTTCCCATAACTTCCTTGTTAACTACACAACTGGTGTTCGCTGCGAAATTGCTCCTTATGAGTGTGATTTCCGCACCTCCAGCTACTAGAGCATCTGTGTGATGAGTCCCGATTTGTACTTTCAGCTTTCCTACGGGCAACGCATGGAAACTGAGCTTTGTTCCGGGCGGCGTTCTCATGACATCTCCGCCTTCACGATCTGGTATCTGCGAAAGCTTTTTCCAAATCCTCCAAATCCCCAGGAATCCTCTGAAGGTTAGCGACTTCTTACGGAGTCTCCTCCTCCTTTTCCTCTTCTTGTGATTTCGGAGTTTTTTCTACCTCCACTCGCCGACAAGTCAATAGTTGCCTAAGCCCTGTAAGCAGCCTATGACTTGTCTGTAACATGGTCTGAAAGGACACCGATACCATGGTTCCCAGCAACTTGCTAAGGGTGTCGTCGGTCTCTGGCATTGTTAGGATCAGAATCTGATACTTGAATTTCTTCTTTGTCGCCGTGACTTTGTCCATAGGTTCTTCTTCCCTAGGCTTTCCGTAGACCTTCTGTGGTTCCCCGGTCTCAGGCTCGGTCTGGATTGCGTTGCCCCCTGCGACTTCCTCCATTACCGTATCACGGATAACTCTTTTCGCCTCTGCTCCCTGCCGCGTATTCACGTTCACCCTATCGTGTTCGTCATTTTCTAGGATAAAGTTCACTTGTGCCCCGCGCCCTTGGGGTTGGTCCCAGACGATGTCGGCTACCGGCTCGGCCTCTACTGCTGCTATATCCAGCTCATTGAGGGCAATCACGACACACCGCATTACTCCAGGCGAGTTCCAGTTCACTCGTTCTCCCCGGGGTCCGGAAGTTTCCCCTTATAGTGACCTGGTGCACCTTTTTCTCATGGTATCGTGGTTGAGCTTCGGGCAAGCTCGCACAAAATGGCCGATCGTTGTGCAATATTTGCAGTGCTCATTGGCAAGGTCTCTCCTGTTGAACCCCCGGTTGGCCACTCCTGCCGGAATTATGGCTTCTTGAGGAGGGAGGGAGGGTCGGGATACTTGCACTTGCATTACCATTAGCGCATTCTCCACCCTCTCTATCTTATTGCCGACCCCGTGCACACGTTCGTGTAGGCTTTCTACCCCTTTCTTCACCTTGTCCCCCGTCTTGCCCGTTAGATCTAAGACTTCTCCCTCCTTAAGCAAGGCCAACGACTCGGTCACTACCGTTCTCTCGGCAAGGTCTGTTACCGTACTAAAATCAACATCCCTCGTGTTCACGAATTTGCTCGTTTGCTGGTATGCTGACAAAATTCCGTCCTTGTCGAACTCGGAGAACTGCCTAAGGAAATACTTGCTCATTATTCGGTCCGTTACCCCAAGGATCCTCAATGCCACCAGGGTGAATTCTCTTAGGAAGTCATTGTACGTGGCGAAGTTCTTCCTTTGTACTGCTGCTAATTCGGCTTCTGTTGCCAATTTTCCGCCGCCAGGTATTTCCTCATCATCACATCCCGGGTTTCCTTCCAAGACCTGTTGGCGGCGACGATTGCCATTATGTCTCGCCCTAGGCTAAGCGACATATGCTGCCCTAGGTGATCCATCTTCTCTTCTTCACTCCATTTTAGTAATGTTGTCAGGTTCTCGTAGTCTATTAGGAATTCTGTGATGTTTGCTCCGTCAAAAGTCAACTTTTTCTTAGCGTCTGCAAGGTATCCTTGATTTTTGTTTAGTGCTCGCACCATCTTCTTGAGGCCACCTTTGGAACCGTTGGCCTCGCCGGCCGCACTCGTTCCCTGTACTTCCTTGTCGGCCCTTCGTCTCTCCCCGACTTTTGCGGTCCCCTCCGGATCGAATAATCCCAATACTTTTTCCCTCAGGCTTCAAAGTCCCTCACACCCCCGCATAACTATTGGCGCGGCCTGCAGACGGCTAGCCCTGCTGTCTATGGCTGGCGGGTTTGTAGCTTTTTCCGCTTCTACTTCAAGAGAGTCCCCCCTCTCTTTCCCTCTCTTGCTGGGCGTCCTTCTGTGATCACTATCCTTACCTCCTGCCTTATTTCGCCTTGGCTGGTCTTCCGTTCGTTACACAGTCCTTCCCCCGAAAGGTCCTCCTCGCTTCCGATCATCATTTCCTCGATCAACCTTGCCGTGCACTACGCGGTCCTCTTCTCTATCTCCGCTAATTTGCGTCGCGCATCCGTGACTCTCACTTTCTTTGACACAGCCCCATCTGAATTCCGCGAGCGTGATCCTTCTTTATCTCTACCATCCCTGGTTTCCTGGGTCCCTCGTTTGCTTCCCCTGACTTTTCCCGAGCTTTCTCCTGCTTTGCCGGAGAAGGTTCTCCCTCCCCCTTAAGGTCAACATTTTCCTCTCGTTTTTCGGGAGGGTTTCAACCTCTCCGGTCATGATGGTTATCGTGGTCTTATCCCGCATTGGTTTTCATGGAATGCGGGTTCTGCTGATATTACCTTCCGGCTGACGAAGGCATATCGGTAGCAGGGGTCTTTCTTGAGGTCGCGCCTTTGTTTGGTATTTAGGAATGCCCAATCTTCGTTGCGGGTGGGTAGGTAAGGTTCTCATCCATTACGAAGGACCTGCCCCGGCCGAGCGTGCCCCCTCTCGTGCTTACAATGCCTTACGCATTTCAAGGTCCTCCCTACTCGGTACCTATTGTTATCTTCCGTTCGTTTGGCAACTTTAATAGTCTCACCTACCCTAGTCACATGTAGGACGGACAGGAGGAACCGCTTATTCCCCCATTCCTGACATCCATGTTTGCCCTGCCCCGGTTGCCTGCCGATTGGCACCTCCTTTCAACCTTGTAGGGGCTCTCCATCACGCCTTGGCCCCTAAAATTTTACGTACCCCTTCTGGTCCTTCGAAGCTTGCCGAAACGCCATTCGGGCGGTTCTTACTAAAAATGTATACACGAGGCGCCCCCCCTCCCCCACTTTTCAGACTACGCGTCCTTACCATCCTTTCCGCCTCGCAGCGACATAATTGGCCGTCTTAATCTGACGGTCCCCTTTCTACCTTAACAAGGCCCACTATATAGTAGTATTACTCTAGTTTTGCTATACGGGTTTGGTCACCTGTGCTAGTCCCGCTCTCATCCTCTCGGCCCTTCCGGCTCCATAGGCTCCTCGCACAGTTGAGCTACCCGTGCTAAATAACTTTCCCCTATCTCAGTTTCTCTCCGAATTATATGCTCATAATCCGCATAGGCTAACCGCGGCGCCCCGAATATCAGGATATTGATGACCTCAAGCAATTTCCGGGCCCGGTTCCCCCAAAACGGCCCGTGCTCCACGAAGACGTCGTAAAACATCCCGATTGCTTGAGGTGGGAAGCAGTCTACCCATACTATTACTGAGTCCGCCATATCTTGCACCCTAGGAAGGCTTCCAAAGATACCGTCTATCATAAATCGGGGGACCTGACATCTTAGCGGGGTTGTTGGCGCCCTGAACCCTCACCAGCTCCCTACTTCCACCCTGGTTCGCAAGCCCACGTTCCTCCTGCCCCGGATTGCTTGACCTATCCGCGTCAATACCAGGGCGGCCCTCCGGAAGACCGGGGCTAGTTCGTGACCCTGTGCTATTCTGATCCCTAGCAAGTGCCATCCAACTTCGGGTAGGTACAAAGTCCCAATTATTTCTAAATTGGAGTATAGGTCATCCCCAGGTCCCCGGTTAAACCGCATCCCGGTCCACAAACATTTCACCATTACGAAGGCGTTGTCCCTCCCTAGAGTCACGGCCCGCCATTCTACATCGACTCCTCGGAACTCGTAGCTTGATGGAAGCGATACTTCCCACCCCCTGCCATTATTCCAGGGTGGGCCGGGGTACCGGGGTTGGCGTGCCATCCGGACGCGTCTCGCCGCCATTGTTGATTGGTGATTTCCGGCATAGCCTAGACACAAAGGATTACATCCTTTCTTCAGCAACCGTCCATCTACTGCCTCTTTTTCCTTCCATGTCCTTATTCTTCTTCTCTGGTTTCTGCTAATTTTTCCTTTCTTAGTTCACCTTTCGGGGGATAGCATCTTCCAGCTCGTAAGGCCGGTACAGATCGTCTATGTAGGTCAGGCCCCGGCCTACCTCCCACCGGATGACGTCCCACATGACGTAGTCATTGATTAGTGGAATACTTGGCCTTGTTGTCAAAGTTGCGCGTAGTATGCATAGGACCTCATACCTCTCCCCGTTGTCAAACAGCCCCATTTCTAAAAGGATTCGGTAATATTCCCTGTAAGTCATTGCTTCTTCGAAAGT
>BFEA01000076.1:216127-228954 GCA_003427395.1 Chara braunii | reverse complement strand
GAGAGAGAGAGAGAGAGAGAGAGAGAGAGAGAGAGAGAGAGAGAGAGAGAGAGAAAGGAAAGAGAGACTTCCTATGCCTAATCAAACTTATCCCCTACTTGTCCTACCGTCCTACCTAAGGTTCTCTTTATATCTTGTTTTCTTTGCGTTCCTTTGGTCATGGCCTTCGGTTGGTGAAAGAGATGAAGTGGAAGGGGGGTGTGAGGTGGTTGGGTATGGAGGATGGTTGAAGAAGATGGGGAAGGAGGGTGGTGTAAGGTGGTTGGCTATGGCGGATGGGGGAAGAAGATGGAGGAAGGAGGTGTAACATGGTTGGCTATGGTGGATGGGGAAAGGAGGTGGAGGAGAAACAAGGTGCGGGGTGTTTGGCTATGGAGAATGGGTGAAGAAGACGGAGGAGGGAAACGGTGTGAGGTGGTCGGCTATGGTGGATGAGCGAAGAAGATGGAGTAGGACGAGGGTGTGAAGTGGTTGGCTATGGCGGATGGTTGAAGAAAACGCAGGAGGAAGAAGGTGTGAAGTGGTTGGCTATGGTGGATGGGTGAAGAAGATGGAGGATGGAGATGGTGCGAGGAGGTTGGCTATGGAGGATGGGTGAGGAAGATACTATGGTGGATGGGTGAAGAAGACGGAGGAGGGAGGCGATGTGGAAGAAGATGTGCGTCGACCGATATCTCCCCCTATTCTAAATGTCTGGGTTCGTCTCCCCTAAGTTATCCCTAGTCTCAGACTTCAAAAAGCTCAAATTTGCAGCAATCAATCCTACAACAGATATGCAGAAAAACACAGACTTGCAAAAACACAGATTTCAGAAAACGCAGATTTTGCAGATTTTGCAGATTTTTGTCCGTTTTGCCTTAGGAGGGAGGACCGAAAAACACACGCTTGCGTTTCCTACCCCAAACGACGTCAGAATCATTCCTAACTTGGTGGGCTCTCTGTCTGTACCCTACGGAAGACCCCTATGAAATTGGGGATGATTTCGTCGAGGTTTGCCCTTACTTGCCCTTTTCGGGCGCCGTCCGTGTCTCAAGGCGAACAATTCGGTGAAGTCCATTTTTCGTTTTTGGAGGAAGATGGACTCAGACGACCTGTAGGTTCTGTAGGTCATCTGTGTATGCCTAGGATATGAGGTCTGATAAGTCCCAACCCTCATCTCCTTGGTTTGGCGGAACTCGCCTGAGTGCCTCCCGGTCGCATTGGCCCCTTAGTCCCTTTTTTCGGATCGACCCGTGCTCTGGAGGTTGGCCATCGACTTTTCGGCGGCATCATCAACAGCCAGGGGCTTGGCCAGGCATCAGCAGCAGCCGCAAGATTCGATAGTCAACTGGCTAACAATCTTTTTCCCTACCTCCTATTTACCGTGTTCAATTAGAGCACGGTGTCACACTTTTTCCAGTCGGGCCAGTCGGGCCTCTCCAGGCAACCAGAAAGCCAACAGGGTGTCATGCAGGATTTGGATGACATTTGCAGTTAATAAAATAAATTAATGAAAGCAAATCCCTTTCTCTTGTGTGCGTTCGGCTTCGAGCGAGACCCTTCAATTGCGGTCTTCGCCGGTCCCCGGTCTTAGGTATCTTTTATTTTGATTCAGAACAGCAAAGAATTATGCAAATAATAATCATAAAAGGCTGATATGCCATGCATGCATCAATTTTGCCAACTTTCTAATTTTGAGAACTGTGACACTATCATAAGCGAACAAGATCATCAACCAAGGGCAATGTAGATGAAGCAAGACTGACTGACTCGAGCAGAGACAAGTAAATAAATGAGGGAAGAATGAGAACTCGTAATAATCTCAGGGAGTACACAAGAAGAGAGCATGGCCAACACTAGTCTCGAGTCCTCACTCATCCCTCTAAATCACACTCTCAATCTCTCATTTTATTGTGCGTTTCATGTGCTTCGTGGCATGTCTCCGTACTCTCTGAGGCTGTGGCCTCTGAATGTAGAGCCACCTGAAGCCTGCTAGCTCCGAGCATTTCCATCCGAGTCAATGATACGGAAATCAACCATAGCACAAAACTCCTCCCATAGGGTAGGAAGATATGGTTGAGAGAAGATCCCTCGTCTGAGATGCCGGAACTCTAACGGCTCAGTCATTGCCTCATAGTCAATCACTGCAGGTGAAACATACCTCTTGGTCAGGTCCACCAAATCACCCCAATAAGAACCGTCGGTGAGAGTGAAGGGTACTGGAGGCCTGGGATAATCAGTGTAGAGCTTCGGTCCAAAGCTACGGACCAGCTTGGTACCACTCTCGTCGAGCTCTCTCTCTCTCTCCTCGAGTTATTTGACTGTCGAGATCCAGGCTGAGTCAAAGTGTTCATGTGTCTTTTTGCCCTTCTTCACGTAGGGCCTCACGTCATGGATGGTACCTGTTGCAAAACTGGTGAGGACGACAAAAATAGATAGGTCTCCCTGTCTGAAACCGACTGCACAAATGTACTGATACTGGACTACATCCCTGGAAGCAATCCAATTGAGATTGACGAGAACTGAGTCGTCAACTGAGAAGGGTTGTACTGTGCTCATATGCGGTAGCAGTTTTGAAACTGATCCAATGTCTTCGTAAAAAAAAAAATTGTTCGTCTGAAAATGATCTCTGAGGCAGGTAAAAAATTTGAGTGCTGATTGACAGATGGTTGAATGTTGTTGGGTTAATGAATTGCCGAACACTGGTCACATAGTGGCGGAATGCTGAGAACGCTATCGTCTGTTGGGCGACATTTGATGCTTAAAATGTTGACAGGGAAGCTCTGTCAGTTTTACACTCACGTGAGTCTTGCCCTGGCCTGTTCCATCGACTCTAGCCACGAGTCGGTGCAGTGCAGTTTTGCCACTTTGATCGTGGAAATAAAACACGTACTTAACGAAACTTTCTTCCTTAACCCTCCGGACTGCATCCTCTCTCAAGATCATTATCAGATGTTCCGTACTCAAAATAGCCTCATTCTCCCAATTCTCATATTTTCCCAGAATAACCCTGCAATTCATTACCAAAATTTTACCTTCTGTCATGTTTCACTTCCACTCTCCAAGGTTCAGATCACGAGTAAGGTGGTCTGCAGAGGGCTTTGGTGGGGCTATGATTACGTAGGAGTCGATAACAAGATAGGTAACGCCCACTGACGAGGGATACTCTAGGGAGTGCCTACACTTGTTTTAGAGTCTTCTGTCGGGAGCTTTCATTTCGTGGCGGTCCCAGGGGTCGATTGATAGAGAACATGCAGGCCCCCACTCTGAGCTCTAATCGTTGAACCTCGTTACAGGGTAAGATACTGTGCCTTCTGGGGTCTCGGGAGACACCCGAACACGCAGTTCGAGCTCTTGAGGGGTACCCAGGGCTTCGTGCTCTCCCGATGATTGTTCATTCAAGCTGACATGAGCGAAAGATATATATATATTTTTTTGTCCCCAATCATTGTCGCTGACTATAAGGGTAGTTGCAGTGAGACGGACTTGACTGCCCAGAGGCCCTCAAAGACCCTTAGAAATTGGTACTGCGTCTGCCTAAGGTTTCCACTCCCAGATTGCCTCATCCGTTTCTGTCCTCTAAGTTCTCATCTTTGCACTCTACAAGTGACACGTACATCATGCGAGCGTTTACACTTGACACACTCACATTCTTTCCGATGTCAGTTGCTCAGTTGAACAAACAGTTTAACTCCCGGCCAAATAATTAGAGTAATGGGACGCTTGCCAGCATCCAAAGTCTTACAGGCTGCTGAGTTGTCATCATGATGGGTTTACTGATCTAGAGGAGTTAGACCTAATCACCCAGATACTCCCTATCAGTGACTGCTCGTTGTCACGTCTGACACTTGGGTCCCGAAACTAGTAACTCACTGTCACCACTCCTCCCCTACAACGACAACAGCTACTGTTTGCTGCCCGGGGATTTTCAAATTCTCTTTTTGTGGGACAAGATGATAATTGAATACCGATCTCGAGTTTGAATAGGACCATAGGACGCTTGCCTTTTCCCTGATGCTTTACTGGGTTAACGGACAGCGAGAAGCATAATGGTAGCATTTAGCATCAAATCCTCCGCTACTAACCTCCAGATCGCTCCCCGAGTCTAAGTGGAAAGCATATAAAGGGTTCGGTTCGCTGAGCCCATAGCCATCCTATACTTTAGGGTGGCGAACAGTTCTATGAGTGATCGGCAACCACTAGGAACAAGCTCCGACCACTATGGGGTACGGAGCTGAGTGGTTACCAAACACTCAAATAGACTATGGCCAGGTGCGACCCCAAGTTATCTTTGGTGACTAGTTCCGCTGCCTCCCGACAAACAACTAGCTGATAGATCGTACGTCCCTGGAGCAGAAAGGTCTAGCCCTCCCCTGGTGCAAATCATGCCAGAACGCCTTCCCCTCCCGAAAGATTCCGGAAACTATTGAACATATATTCTTGTAGTGCCCAAGGGCCGTCCTCACCTGGCGCTGGTGGGACAGAATATGGAGCCTCCTGGGCATAGAATCGAACTGGCCATGGGATTGGATGGCCCTACTCTGCGAAGCATGGTCCTCCCCCACGGACAGTGATTTTGAGAATAATACGTTCAAGATCGGGCGGAGAGCTGTTCTTTGGGCCCTTTGGAGGAAGCGTTGCACTTACACCATCGAGGGGGTCCGAATGGAAGGAGAAGAAGTTACGGAAATAATTAAACAGTATATACAACAAGATCTCCTCTCACGTTGGCAGAAGGAAAAGAACCAACTACAGAAGTGCCACCAAAAGAAAGACATCACACAAGCAATTAAAAAATTCTCAGGGGACTGGCTGGGCAGCGAAAATGGGGGCTGGATTGCCTACATCCGATGGGAGGGAGGTCAGTCTCCCGGTCAGGAACAGGCGGACTTCAAGAGAGACTATTGCATGTGCTTCAGGGAATGGACGAAAGTGGACCAAGCAGTGTCATTGCGCTCACCTGCAGACTTCCCAGACCCGTTCCCCCCCCATTAGCATGACTTGGTGGATATGCAATGGTACGGCCCAGACTGTTGTCAAGGGCCAAGGGTTGATTTGGTAACGGCACCAGGGCAACAAAGGGAGCTCAATGGTTGCTCTAGAGACATAGGCAGAATCTGACAGCCTGCGAGCTGAGAGGAGCAACGAGGGGCAGAATAGGTTCGCAAAAGCCACATAAAAGTTTAGCTGCAACAGGCTAACTTAGGCAGGGGTGAGGGGCGGTACATCCTTCCCGAGGGAAGTAATCAATGCCGCCCGCTCGGGCCTCTCAACCTTAATGGGGAGGAGCATGGGTGAGTTATCTGTGTACCATCTTTTGACTTGCCGGGGGAATAGGAACCGAACTGTCGCTCCCCAGAATGGTAGGAGCCAAAACCGAGAGATTCTGATTTCAGCCAAAAAAATAAATAAAAAGAAGGTCGCTCATTTGATCTTTCAAGATATGCTTCTGAGGATGATCAGAGCGGACCTCTTAGTCATGATTGAACTGACTGTTGTGAGGGAAACAGTGTTTGACGCTGGCCCTGATAAGACTCTGCTCGCGCACCATGACCTGTTTTACAAGAGCCTCATACTCGGGACTCACCCATACCACACGGGGAGGGCGAGGGCACCACGTCAAAAACAAGATACTTGATTACAGATACCCTGGGGAAACACCTCGTACTCGAGAGCGACGACCTCAGTCTCTGGTCATGACTACAACCAGTAAGATGTTCTACAACGCAGAGTTCATCAGAGTTCAATGCTACTACCCCGAGTACAAGGTCGAACCCAATTCAACGCATTTGCCCCAGACAGAGCTACAGGTGACTCCTCGTTTTTCCCAATAGGCAGGGATCTGCTAGGGCATTTTCTTCTGTCCTTTCAACAGAAACCTCACCCCTTTCTGTATTGGGTAAAGTACTTTACAAAACGCTCAACCCTTTGCGTTTTACACGATGGACTAGGCCCCTAACCCTCTCTCATGAATAACACTGAACACTTGAATTAGCAATTTGGCCAAATAGACGAGTAAATAAAGAAGAGTCTTGCTTTCCTAGCACAGGGAAAGCGCCACTCAGAACTAGTCTTCTTGTTTACACCGCTCCTGATGAGGCTAGCGAGATCCTCAATCAATCGTAGGGAGGGTTGGCATTAATGTTTTACGTCCCCTTCCTTGAATACCGTACTGGACGCCACTGGCAACATCAGTCCCATCTTGTAGCCGTATTCAAGAAGGGGAGGGGAATCACAAAAGGGTTGCAGATAGGCTCAAATCAATAGGGGCACATGGCAAGCAAAACAATTGCTGGAAGAGATCAAGCGCATTATCCCAAACTCGCCTGCTCGGTGCAGGGGAACCGAGTGTCGTTTTATGTTTAGAATTTCACTAACAGCTTCTTCAGATAAGACCTCACCATTTAGTCAGACCTGGTTAATCATGAGATTAGTCTCCATGCAACAGGTATTTTGTGAGAAGATAAACAATCTTCCTCAGGGTACGTTGATTCTTGCCCATCCATCACCCATGCATACATACCAAAAAATGTTGAAATCACGCCTCTTCTTGCTGAACGTAAATGGAAGATCTCGTATTAATCCAAGCTAGCAGGCTGGGCCCTGTTTAACAAGCTTGGAACTCCGAATGCTTATGATTATTCCCTCCCTAATCCACTCATCCACCTACTAGCCTCTCGGTTGGCCACAAAAACACGAAACTCATGTCATTCTCTAATTTAGTCATTCAAGTACCTGAAACAGTCATCCCGTGAACATTGACGAATGGGCGATCGACGCTCCTCGACCGTAGTTACCAGTAATCCATGTCAAGTGATGATGAGTGACTAGTAAGGGATGACTCATCCTGCTGATCCAGGGTCAAACGATCTACACTCGTCGGAGGGATCGAGAGCAGAAGGACCTATCAATCAAGCAACATTCGATCTGCTGAAATCCTTCTGCGTTAACGCCATAAGCCAGTGCCTTGAATAGAAGGGAACCTGAGTTCTCTGAACGGGAAAGACTGCTCAAAATCAATGACTTTCACACCTGCCCTTGTCAACCTTTTCTTTTGTCAGGTGGTCTCAAAAGTCCACATACCCTTTTAATGCCTCTCAAGCCCTTATGCTTGCCACCTCCAACAGGCTATGATATTCTCCTGGATGTGACAGTCACCAGGAGGACAAGGGCTAGAGAGCATGGTGTCTCGTTCGTAGTCGACGCTTGTTGATGTCAACTGGAGCACCAGTTCGCACACTCAATGGAGAGCTACATCCCTCGTTTTTTAGCATCGGGAGCAAGGAGTGACTGTGGTCGCAAAAATGAGAAGACAGTGTCAACCGCTACCCGTAGCCTAGTGACACCTGCATGGATCGCACGCCTCTCCCCCCTGCTCACACACTCACCCTCGACCTTGATTATTCGGCTCTCTCTCTCTCCCTCTGTACACGCAACAGTCGGCGCATTATCACACCTGTCATTCTGGGGCCCACGGAGCGCGTGTACAACCCCTCTCCCTGTCTGCTACTCCGAGAGACATCTGTCCCCAGATCACAGATCAATCAAACGAGAAGTTCGTTCACGCCACGTCACTCAAACTCGAAGATGAGATGATTCCCAGCACCCACGTAATCCCAAGTGGGTGACGACGGTCTCGCATGACCAGGCTCTCACATAGGTAGTTTACGCCGACCATTACTACTTCGTGCACCGTTACTCATTCTCTCGCTCTCTCCGTTGATAGGGCACTGTCCCCTGTAAACTAACCGGACGTCCGTTGACCTCCGAGTCTCTCTCCTTCACACTTGAGCGCAATCGTCACATACGTCACTGTCACCACCCGCTTCTCCGAGACTCTCTCGGCGCGTGTTGACCCCGCAGGCCTCTTCACTCCTCCGTTTCTTGAGCATGACTGTCACGCGCACCCCTGTCACCTCTCTCTCTCTGCCTCTTTTCGTGAATTGGCCTTCGGACCATTTCCCACTGGTTCGGCAGGCAAGTGGTCCCTTAGCCACCGCTCCAGGCCATCCAAGACCGGGTCCCTGCCGCACTCCTCTCCCACTCAATTGCTAGCGGCATTGATCTCTTTGTCGCGAGTCGGCCTCCGGGCCGCTCCCAGCAGACTCTGTCGGCGGGTGATCCCGCCGCCACTGGTCCAGACCATGCCAGGACTGGGTTTTCGTGCCCATATCACTGGCATCGCTATCAGCCTCTGTGTCGTGGTCCAAGTGCTGCTGCTCCCTCTCTACAGTATCTGAGGATGTCTCTCCCTCTAGGTATGAAATGGTGACCTTTATTTCGTCCGTGACCACGCCTCTCCTGCATCTTCTCTCAACCCGGTCTTTTGCCTCCGTAATGGCCGCCTGTAGTCCCTGGTCTGCTCTCATTTCCTCCTCCTTCCCCCCTTTAACATTTATCTTTAACCTTGCCTCCCATCTGCAATGACTGTAGTCCAAGATGGCGGTCACTGTCGGCCCTTCTCCAGACATCTGCTCCCACCTCCAAAGGAACTAAAGACATCTTGGCCTGTAGCCGTAGAGCCCGTTACTCGGCACCATGGCGAGCCCTCTTGAGCATGCAAGAGTACGTTACTAGGTCGGTTAACACATGCACACGCAAAAAGGGTTGCCCCATGCCCACACTGCCGCTCATCCCTCTCCCCAGTTCGCCAACAAGCGACGTTGTGAGACCGCTCATGCCCAGGTAGCCAAATGCCAGCCCTCCTTCGTCTTTTATAGGACCATTGTATGTCGCGAGCCCAACATTCTAAATGGGGTAATTTCTGAAGCTCTCCATATCAATAATATGTGGTTCCGTAATCAATAGAATGAAATAAAACAAGAACAAAAATAAAATAAAATACGATAAAGATAGCGAGGGACAGAACCCGAACGAACGTAGCACCAGCAGACCTTCAGCCATCAATCCCTGTCACTTCGTCTTGCTGCAGAGTGACTGTGACCCTGAATCGGTGGTCCCATAACGGGATACCAACCAACAACCTATCTCCTCTAAAACGAGCCATCGAGCTACCACTGACGGGTACTCGTGTCCGATGGCAAGGAGGGGGCTTATGAACCTTCACGGGGGGTGATAAGCCTCCTACCAAGGTGGCCGCGAGTTGCCCCTCTTTTGGGGCCCCACTCCGCAGCGTCCAACCAGACAGTTCAGGCACAAGGTGATAAGCGAGAGGTCGGGCCAATCTAGGCCACCAGTTTGCACTCAAGGTTCATAAACGAACTCCTCGCGAAATGACTAAAGGAGGACATCAAAATAAAACAGTTGATAATAGAAATAATAATAATAGTAATAATAATAATAATAATAATAATAATAATAATAATAATAATAACATTAGTAGGAAAGGAAAAGTGGCGCTTTAAAGTTCTCTTGCGCCACGGCCTCACTAAAAACCATCAGACATCGAGGCAATAGGACAACGATCCAAATCTAAGCATAGATCCAAAGCCCAACACTCAACCTTTTCTCCTTCCCTTTTTCCCTTTTTCTGACGGAGATCGTCGCCACTGCACCTACCTCAAAACACGACTATAGGGACCCGGGGCGCGCTGAGCCGAATATTGCTATCCCACCCTTGCACTTAGGCCGGATCAGGACAATTAGGGCCCGACGAGCGGCAAAGTAGACCATGCTACCCCCCCCCCCCCCCCCCCCCCCCCCCCCCCCCCCCCCCCCCCCCCCCCCTTTCTATCGCGCCTCCAAAACCCGACGATCACTTCCGCTACAGGCTGGTCTACCGTAGGGTAGGGCACCGAGCCTTTGCAGTACCACTGGGAACCCAATGAACAGGGGCTATCAACTCTGCATGACCCAGCGGACTGACACCGAACTTGCAGCGAAGGCATGCGGGCAGGCATCCCGTACGTAGAGGTGAGTGAGCGAGTGCCTGGTATTAAGCGGAGGGCCAAGACACCGCGCCCTCCAACAACGGGGGGGGGGGGGGGGGGGGGGGGGGGGGCAAGCGGGATTCAAAATAGAGCACGGGGGAGGGTGAGACTGAACTTCAGACAGGCATATGGGTAGAGGAATGGTTACAACACTCATGATACTAGACTGAATAAAAACACAAGTAGCGATTTACACCCGAGTGAAGATTTGGACGAAACAAGAAGAGAGAGTGAGTGTAACTCACTCCCGAACATGCACACACAAAGTGGTAAGTAGCGATTCACTATTGAGCGAAGAAATGGACAAAGCATGAGCTCAAGACGACGAAAACACTAGAATGAGGCTCAATGAGCAAGTATACAAGTAGCGATTTATACCCAAGTGAAAATTTGGACAAAACAAAGAGAAAGAGTGAGTAGCATGCACACACAAAGTGGGAACTGGCAATTTACTATGGCGTGAAGAAATGGACAATGCATGAGCTCAAGATGAATAGAACACTAGAATGAGCAACAATACAAGTTGCGATTTACACCCAAGTGAAAAATTGGATAAAACAAGAAGAAAGAGTGAGTGCAACTCACTCCCAAGCATGCACACACAAAGTGGGAAGTGGCGATTTACCATGGAGTGAAGAAATGGACAATGCACGAGCTCAAGGTGACTAGAAAACTAGAATGAGCAAGAATACAAGTTGCGATTTACACCCAAGTGAAGAATTGGACAAAACAAGAAGAAAGAGTGAGTGTAACTCACTCCCAAGCATGCACACACAAAGTGGGAAGCGACGATTTACTATGGAGTGGATAAATGGACAATGCATGAGCTCAAGATGACTGAAACACTAGGATGAGCAAGAATACAAGTTGTGATTTACACCCAAGTGAAAAATTGGACAAAACAAGAAGAAAGAGTGAGTGTAACACACTCCCAAGCAGCACACACAAAGTGGGAAGTTGTGATTTACTATGGAGTAAAGAAAGAGCCCATGGGAAGACCATCATTAGTGAAAAAGCCTCCTCCTACCTGTACTAAGCTTTGGAAGGCACCTATGGAGAGAGAAGATGAGGAAAAAGGAAAAAAAGGGAATATAGATGAGGGAACATGGGGGAGTAGGAGAAAAAAAGAAAGAAGAAAAAAAAAAAAAAAGAAGAAGAAAAAAAAGTTTCTCCTTCTTTCCACTCACCTCCTCTAGTATCTTGGAGTTGAAGTACCAATCTTGATGATGCTTCTCCTCACTTGGCTATGGCTCCTTCTTCCTCAAGCCCTTCTCATTCCTCCTTCTCAGTCCCTTCCTTATTGTGACAAGCTCCTATCACTATGGCTATGGAGTCCTCCTCTCTAGGAGGGCTAATGTGACTCTCTCTAGCCTTTCCTTCTTCCTCACAGCTTGGGGGCTATGGCGGATCACCTTCCTAGGCCAGCCTCACTACCACCAGCCTCTAGAGCTCCTCACACTAGCCCACAGTCTCCTCCAAGCTCCCAAATTGACAGGGGTTTCCCTCTTCTCACTTCAAGTGAGAGTGGTGCTCTCCCGAGCTCATGCCTTGCCTCAAGCAAATGTGAGTGTGGCGGACTGCTCCCCCAACTTAAATAGGATGGGTACAGTGTTTCGACCAGCCCATGGGCCTCCCCATGTGCCCCATGGTGAACCGAGGTACCCCCATATAGTCTTGGATCTGGCTGAGATCCAAGGCCAGCAATATTCCGAGCTACCCTTGGGTGATCCTTGGTTCAGTTTTGGGTCCCAAAGCCCACTTTTTCAATTTTTGGTGCATCTGGCTCTCTTTTTGGGCCAAATGCACAATTTTGTCTTCGTCGTTCTTTTGTTTTTTTTCCATTTTGGGCTGCCAACTCATTCCCGACTTGGCCGTTTGGGTTGACCTCATCAAAAACGGCCATATTACCTCCTCTATGGATCGAATCTCAGATCCATGGCCCAAAAGAAAATAGGTCATTTTCCTTTTGCCTTTTTCTCTCAATTTTGTCTTTTTAATTCAGATTTTGCAGAGATAATGCCCCAAGGGGCATATCTCTGCAATCCGGATTGCCCTCCACCAAATCTGGAGGGATGAGGTCACAGTAGGGACCTGCCAATCCCTACTGTGCCAGTCCCAACTGGCCGGCACATTCTCCTCCACTCTTTTCTCCCCCTTTGTCTCATTCTCCCTCCATTTTTTCTCATTTTTATTTTATTTTCTTTTCTTTCTGATGTGACAAGTGTCAAGTGGCTGTTGAGTCTTTTTCCAGGCCATGAATCTCCATCTGTTGCCAGATTCAGACTCAGCAGTTAACTGTTTTATCTCAAATTACAATGATGAAGCCCCCATGCTCATGGGGGCTCCATTTTGTCTCTGTTAGTCTCAATTTTGAGCCCCCTTTGCTCCAGTTTTCTTTTGACAACCTTTTTTCTGTGTTGAGCCCCTTGGGGCACTATTTTCTTTGCTTTGCATGACCATTCCCCATATTGGCTCATGGTTCCCTTGGGACATCTCAAGTCCCCGCCACTCTCCCCGTATTAGTTCCATTTTTTTTGTCCCGATGATAGTCCCGCCAATGCATGTCCCATTTTTCGACTATTTTTACTTTCGCCCATTTAGTCTCCGGCATCGTCCCGAATGACGTCCCATTTTTTATTTGGGACTTCCTTGTCCCTGTCAATTCCGATACGCTCCTCCCACGTGCTTCGTGTGCGCGGTTGCCAGTTATCATCTCAATTTACCCTATGCCCAAGACACTCCTTTCTAGTGCAATCAGACTTGTTTTCAAACACACTTTTCATGCATGTAAACAGCAACGCAGCATACTGGCGACATACGCCCACTCAAAAATCAGATATATGGCTTTCAGATACGAGTTCACTCTCAATTGGCTATGGCGACTTCAGCGCCCAAACATCTTACTGTTCACATACACTGGATCACCCTGGATATCCCACACGCATCACTCTAACACTC
>BFEA01000076.1:175861-199142 GCA_003427395.1 Chara braunii | reverse complement strand
AAAAAAAAAAAAAAAAAAAAAAAGCCCAAGCAGTGTCACAACAACAGCTGCAGCTTCGCTGCGGCGGGTCCACTTGTATTAAAAAAAAAGAAAGAAAAAAAAAAGCAAAAAAAAAGCGGCCTCCCGGGGGCTGGGCAATCGCGGGGATAACTGTGACTCCCCGGTATACCACCCCCACCAGTGTGATGCGCCGGGTTCGGCCGGGGGTCTGCCAGGCCGGTCGACTACCCGGTCCGACTGGCAGGCTCCCAGTCGGGGGAGGGGCCCACGGTCCAACCGGGGACCAGCCCTGTGTATGGCGTGTACTGGTGGTTTCAGACAGTATTATCCTTCAGACTGTTGCATCTGCACTCTCTCTCTTTGTCTTGTCTCACATTCCCCCTTTATCCTCTCCCCTCATCATTTATGGTTATCTCCCTATGTGTGTGATGCGCAAGGAGGGACCTTCCTCTATGTATGTTCCCCTCCTTGCCATTTTGAGCGATGATGACGAGTGCATGGCTTTTGAAGAACGAGAAAAATTGTTAGAATTTTAAATGTACTTTAAAGTTTAAATACAGCCATTCATTTGATAGATTTTTATCATCAATTTTCTCATCTGGTGGTATTCAAATTTTATCTTTTTGCAATGCAATTTGTTTGTCCTCGATAAAATAGAGCGAGCCAGGTTGTATACTTATTTCATAATGATTCCTGTGTGAGCTCTGAGGCATATGAGTCACATTGATTGTTTTCAGACTTCCGCTGCATCGTATTTGCTGGTCCTTGGTTGTACACCATGCCTATCTACTGACAGGAATGTGTCAGGCACATGGAACAATAGTTATAATGTTCATTTGAGAGTTTGAGAGTTAAAATAAACTGAGATTAAAAGGGCCTTTACGAATTAGACCCCAGATGAATGCCCCAACAGCAAAGGGCCCTGTCGGCCAGAACTTAAATTCACGAGCAGCAACACAAAAGACAAAGTTCCTAAGGCAAATGTTGCATCCATAATAAAATGAAAAGTCGTTTTGGACACAGTTTTCAAGACTGAGTTAGGGTCATGTCTCCTCGATGGAAAGTCATGTCTGTTCGGCAATAAGTCAAAGGCCACAGTCCCAGTGCAGTCATAATCCCACGAGTCGGTCCTGATTCAGACCAGGAGTCCAAGAGACAGGCCCGATGGCCCAAAGCAGCAGCAGACCATGGGAAAGAATACTGGGACATACACTTTGCAACAACAGGTACTGAGCAGGAGTCCCAGACACTTGAGGCTGAATGCAGGCCATGTCAGACCAGTCCAGCACTAAAAAGGACTGGCCAGCCTCCCATTTGGACAGATGCTCACTTCGCATGCCGTGGCACTTGTGCGCTAGATGTGTGTGAGCTGCGCTAGGTTGTGAGCAGCGCTAAGCATAAGACAGAGAGAAGAAGGGTGCTGGCTGGAAGGAAGGCAGCCATAACTGCGCCAGTGCTAGTTAGTATACTAGTAGGGATAGTCAGAAGGAGACACCAGTGAGTAGTATTCAGAGTAGTTCCTCGTGTGATAGGGAGTGTGCATGCATGATGAGTGTGAGTAGACCAGGACTAAAGACATAGAGGGAGAGAGAGAAGAAAGCAGATGAGAGAGGGGGAGGAGAGAGCTATGGTGACAATTACCTGTTGAGCGCTGTTGTTGATGTTTGGCAGCTGGCGCTGAAGAGCGCCAGGCTTGGAACTCATGATTGATTGAAAAGTACTTGTAACTCTGTTCGGCGCTATACACTTTTGGACTCACGGTTTCCTCTCTTAATCTGGTTATGGTAATTGAGTTGAGCTTCCTGGTCCTCRTTCATCTTCTATTGGGCTTTGTGTGAGACATCGCAATCTATGAAATCTGTATAAACGCATGTGATCTGATGCACTCCAGCAAGTGATGAACAGTCGGGTTCCTTGCAATTTGGTGTCGGGGCAGAACTTGTTACTCTCACTGGACGCGCTGGCATGATCAAGGCCGGCGAGAAGGATAAGCTGGCTTGAGTATAGCTGGCGAGAGATGAAGTAAGAAGAGAGGCGAAGTAGAGTTGGATTGGGATAGAGGGGTAAGTTTGTCGAAGAAGAAGGGGCTAAGGAGGAGAAGACTTACCTGGGATTGGAGCGATTGGAGCGAACGTGGAGTCTTCATCGACGGCCACAAAGAAGAGAAGAACCTCCTGCCCCACTTACCTCGATTGATTGCAAATCTGTGTGTTGTGTGTCCTTTCCCCTTCTTATTGGCGGTCGCTGCTGCTGTCTGGACGAAACCTGTGGCTTGGTCTGATCTGACAGATAGGACTAGAGAGTCAACCTCTGGTCTTCGAGTTAGCCATCTGGTCTGTCGAGAGGTAGGGAAGACAGGATTAAACTGGAAACTGTGTACTGCCACGTCTGAGTGTAAGTGGTTGAGAACAAAGAGAATTGTGATAAATTAGATTTGTTTTGAAGTAAGTTTGGGTATCTCCCAGCTACCTTCTTTAACGAAAGTGACCGGTCAGACCATCAAAGGCATAGATCAGCTAGTAAAAAAAATAAAAATTCTGAATAAGTTATTCTGAAGCAGCGGCATACAGATTTATAAAAAAAAAAGTTACAGATCCCATCCACTCAAGTAGACTAGGATCTGGGGTAGCTACTTGGTGGTCCGGCGGAGGTCTCCCCTGTGCTATTCTCCACCATGGATGACTATCCCATGTACGGGATGGTGGCTCTGTCTGTTCTTTTGGGGCCATTATTCCGTTTCTTCTTTCCTCTCGGCTTTGGGAGAGTGTGCACCTAACGCATGATGATGAGATCCGGAACTGCAAAACCCGGACTCTCAGCGGCAGAGCAGGCAGAAGTAGACCGCTGCTTTGCCAAGAAAAAGAAAGAAAAAGAACAGAAAAAGAAACAGAAAGAAGAAGAGTTGAGGAAGAAAACTAAAATAGAAGAAGAAAGAATTAAAAAAGAGTTGAAAGAAAAGATGAAAAAAGAATTGCAGGAAGAACTAGAGACCATAGAGGAAGATGAACCTGCTGATGACGCAGACAGACTCATCAGACGTCGAATTGAAAGGGGAAAAAGCAGTCAAACTGGAGGGTTGAATATACAGGTCATACCCTTAAATTGGTATGACCAATATGGCTATACTAGCGAAAGGAATGAAGAGGCGGAGGAAGAACGGGACACACTCATCACAAAATTGGCATCAATTGAAGATAAAGGAGAAAAGGAACTCTTGCTGGAGGAAAAACGAACAGAATTGCACAGCAAAATGTTAGTTGCAAAGCGACAAGAGCTGGAAGAGAGGAAAAGACTGCAGGTAGAGGGTGAAAGGTTGCAAAGAGAATCACAGGCGCAAAAAGAAAAACAAACAGCAACTGAAGAACAACTTGCCCTTTTGACAGAAATTGTTCTCCATACAAAGCAAGAGTTGGCAGCGATGAACAAGACCTTGTAGAAAGTTGAAGCCCATCAATATGAATTCGAGGGAGTTGGAATACCTTCCTGCAGAGATCTGCAGCAGAAGTTGATCAAAATGTGCAAGCATACATTGTAAAACTAGATGAGCAGATCAGCAAAACTTTGACCCCCGCCATGATTAAGAAATTGGTAAGTAGCGGTGGAGGAGATGGAGGAGATGGAAATGGTGGTGGAGACAGAGATAAGAAGAAGAAAGGTGTGCTGCAAGAAGACGCAGGGGAAGTCAGAAAGATAACAGTAAAAGTGTCGTGGACATATCCCGACAAAAAGGAAGAAAGTGTTTTGCATTGGATTGCGGCGGTTGAGTCCTATGTGTACGGGCAACGTATTCCGTATTGGACAGGGTTCTCATGGCCAGTTCGTGTATGGCCGGAGATACAATGAGTTTTGCAATTTCCCTGCAGAAAGAAGCTAATTGTCAGTCTATGGTAGAGTATTCCCAACAAACCCGCATTGAAGATTTCTTTAAAGTGGTCCGGAAACGATTTGAAGATAAAAACTTAGCCCGGAGAACTGAAATGTTAATCTTGAATATCGCAGATAGGAAATGGTAAAGTGTATCTGCACTTAAATCTCCCATGGACGAACTTCTGCAGTGCGCTGAGCATGGACTCACCCCAATGAAGATTCTTAACAACTTTGCTAGAACACTACCCGATCCTCTCCGCACTCAGCTATATCCCCATACCAAGGAAGAGGGGATGGCCTGTGAGAAATTCAACAAGATCGCATTAGATCATGCCGGTTTCTTGGCTGAGGCAAACTACTGCCATTATTGGAAAGATCTGCAAGCCGGCAAGAAATGGCAAAACCGTATCATCTCAGGAAGTATTCCTGGGAAAGACAACCTTCTTCTTACCTTTGAAGGAGGTGTCGAAACTTTTTCCTACGACCAGATAGACTATGGTCTGGAAGGAGATGCACACAACGGATCGGTAGTTCAGGAGGGGGACTACGCGGCCGTTGCGGGGGAGGGCAACAAGGAAGAGGTCGTGGCAGAGGAAGAGGAGGCCGTCGTCGTGGAGGAAGAGGACCCGACACCCAAAGGGGTGGTGGCGAAGGAAGCTACTACATGGGAGGAAGGGGCAATGGTCCCTCGCAAGGTGGCCAGGGACCCAACTCCACATGGGGAAGAGGAAGAGGCACGTGGAACGGGAATTGGGATCGTTTGTATCCACCCCATCCTGGCCTGCTCGAAGGCAGACCTTGGGAAAAGTTGGGAATCACAGAAAAAGTTTGGCAAGATAGAAAAGTCGCCGATCAATGCCTCAAATGTGGTGACCCCAACCACATCGTTTCCTTTTGCCCAAACTATAAACAACCAAAAGGGAAAAACCAGTAGGGGTTTCAGTTGCCTCTACAGGAACTTCGGACGCAAGCAGACTAACATCTTCCCATTCGAAGGTTCCCGTGGCAGAAACCGAAAAGATAAACGATCCCCACCTAGTCAGCTGTCCAGAGGTAGTTAGTGTATGTACCTCTCTAGGTGGATCCCTCACAGGCATGAGTGATGAGTTCGCCACTCGTCGCAAAGCCTGGGTCAAAATGAAAAAACGAAAAGGGCAGCTAATTATCGCATATCTGAGAAGTCAATAAAGTAAGAGTAGGCGGTATGATTGACAGTGGGTCAACATGCAACTATATTAGTAAGAAAGGTCTGCAAAAGTTGCGTCTCGGGCTAAAGGTAAAACAGTTGGAAGAGCCCGTAGTAAGTAAATTAGCGAATAGTAGCGAGATTGTGATAGATAGATATGTTGAGGGGATTCAGACATACTTTCGGCTCGAAGCAGAGGGGAAGGTGGAACGTGTTCTCCACTCTCTGACTCTCTTGGTGGAAGATAGTCTCCCTTTTGACATTCTCTTAGGTACAGATTGGGGGAAAGTTGCAGATGCGGGTGACGTTGAGGGACCACGAGTGTTGGCTCCCTAATCCGCAGGGTGGAAAGAAGCATATCCGCCTATTTCATGATTCTGGTAAGGAAAGCAGCTTGGCTCATTGCTGTATCAGTGCCCCCCGTTCGCCCGCCAAGTATTTGTGGCATATGTGCGCCCACTAAAGGAAGGGGAAGTTAAGGAGGAAGAAAAATCCCTAGAAGTTGAGAAAATTCTGAAAGAATTCGCAAATGTGGCAGAGGCCCCAAGCGGTGTGGTAGAATGACCAATCAAGCATCGCATTGAAATTATTCCCGGAAGTCAAATTTCAAAGGGCCCAATTTACAGAATATCACCCAAAGAATTAGATGAACTGCGAATCCAGCTCGATGAAATGTTAAAAGGGATGGATTAGGCCTAGTTCCTCACCCTATGGTGCGCCAATGTTGTTTGTACCAAAGAAGGATGGCGGGGTCCGCATGTGTATTGACTAAAGGAGATTAAATGACATAACTATTAAAAATGTTGAGCCATTACCCCGCATTGATGATTTGCTGGATAGGGTACAAGGTAGCAGGTATTTCACGAAAATTGACCTGAACTCTGGCTACCATCAGATTGAGGTAGAACCAGAAGACCGATATAAGACTGCCTTCCGTACAAGGTATAGACATTGTGTTGCCCTTTGGTCTTACTAATGCACCTGCAACTTTCCAACGAACGATGAATTAACTTTTTCGTGAATGGCTTGATAAATTCGTTGTCATATATCTAAATGGTATTTTGACTTTTAGTAAAAGTTTTAGTGAACATTGTGAGCACCTTCGACTTCTGCTAAATAAGTTGCGTGAGGCAAACCTGAAACTAAACCCGAAGAAGTGTGAGTGGGCAAAGCATCAGGTATTATATTTGGGGCATGTTATAGACGGAAATGGACTTAAACCGGAAGACGCAAAAATTGCAGCTATTCGGGATTGGCCCAGCCCGCGTACATTAACGAAACTATGGTCGTTCCTTGGGTTGGCTAATTACTACCGTAAGTTCGTAAGGCATTTTACGATAATTGTTGCTCCCCTTCGCAGATTGTTGAAAAAGGAAACTATCTGGAAGTGGGACCAAGATTGTACGTCCTCGTTTAAACGTCTAAAGAAATGTTTGATTAATTATCCGATTTTGAAAGTTGTTGATCCTTCTTCGCGCTTTGTTGTTACTACCGACGCCAGTCACTACGGGATAGGCGTTGTACTCCAGCAAGATGACGGGAATGGATACAGGCCTGTCGAATTTATGTCCCGACGACTGCCTAGTGAGAAAGTCGCCGCTTCCACGTATGAAAGAGAGTTGTACGCACTCTGGGAAGCTTTGGACCATTGGCATCATTATCTCCTAGGTCACCACTTCAAAGTGTACTCAAATCATGAAACACTTCGCTGGTTAAAGACGCAGACCCGGATGACACCTAAACTAACTAGGTGGGCTGTGGAAATCGATCAGTATGACTTTGAACTGAAGTCAATAAAGGGTAAGTATAACGTTGTTGCTGACGCATTGAGTCGAAGATCTGACTTCTTCGGTGTTATTGTAACGTATTTAGGCATAGGCACCGATATACAAGATAGGATTAGGAATGCTTATTCACATTGATCTTGTTGATGGCGCTATGCTGAAACATGTTCAAGAAGCGTCACAGGAGTTTCCTAACTATCAGGTAACCCAATGACTGTTGTTTGAAAGAACCGATGTGCATGATAGGCTTTGTATTCCAAACAAGGAAGAAATCAGAAGTGTGATTTTAGAGGAATGCCATGATACCGAAGGCCATTTCGGATGGAGAAAAACATACGCTAATCTCTTGCGTTCTTACACCTAGCCTTGAATGAAACCTGTTTGTATTGCATATGTGCAAGGCTGTCACGTGTGCCAACGGAACAAAAGCACCACACAACCTCCCCTTGGTCTATTGAAACCTTTGCCTATCCCAACGGGTCCTGGAGATTCTGTGTCGATCGATTTCATGGACACGAAAGTGAAAAGCAGGAATGGAAATAGCCAAGTTATGGTAATTGTCGATAGGTTCAGCAAGTTTGTTGTTTTTGTAGCATTGCCTGTGGAAGCTAAAACTGACTTAGTAATTCGGGAATTCTTTAACCACTGGGTAAAAGATTACGGTCATCCCTTAACTATCGTTAGTGACAGAGACTCTCGGTTTACCAATGAGCAATGGCAGCAACTAATGAATGTCTATGGCTCTAAACTAACGATGTCATCAGGCCGACATCCTGAGACAAATGGGCAAATTGAGCAAATGAACAAGCTCATGCAGCAGACGCTATGTATGTACATTCGTCCCGACCAGATTGACTGGGATGAGCATTTGCCCAAGGTTGCTAATGCTTACAACTCTGTGCACTTGACTACTCGTAAAACTCCGATGGAGTTACATTTGGGATGGAGTCCTCGCAGACCTATAGACTGCCTAAACCCGGATAGGGCACATAAACTTCCGCCAGGGACCAGAGAGTTCGCAATGCAATATCAGAAAGATTTAGAAAAGGCAAAGGAGAACATAATAAAAGCGCAACACCAAATGATTGAACAGGCCAATAAACACAGGAGACCTTCTCTGTTTGCTGTAGGTGATCTGGTTTGGGTAAAATCGAAGGAATTATCCCAGAGGAAAACATATCTCAAAAATTGTTACTGCCTATAGAGGACCATGGCAAGTATTGGATGTGATAGGCGATGTTGATGGACCCTCCTATGCTATTGAGATACGTCCACATTTGCATACCTACCCGGTGTTTCACGCGTCAAAGCTCTTACCTTGTGTAACTAATGAACTGTTTTACCTTGTGTAACTAACGAACTGTTTCCCTGTCGAAGGTCAGCAATTCCTCCAAGTATGGATGGGAAATTTGATGTTGCTAAGATCGTTGTTGAAAGTGCTCTCCAGACTGGACGCAGAGGTAGACCCCAACGGCAATATAAAGTCAGATTTGCATATCAAGATCCCAGTGAAGACCGCTGGTTTACTAGGGAAGAGCTAATTAAAACTGCACCGAACATAGTATCTTACTATGAAAGAGCAAGAAGAGGTGTCAATATTGTGGACAGGTAAGGGTTTCTCAAAGGACTTCAAAATTAGGCCGGCGAGAGTAAGAGGGCCTTTACGAATTAGACCCCAGATGAATGCCCCAACAGCAAGGGGCCCTGTCGGCCAGAACTTAAATTCACGAGCAGCAACCCAAAAGAAAAAGTTCCTAAGGCAAATGCCGGATCATAATAAAAAGAAAAGTCATTTTGGACACAGTTCTCAAGACTGAGTTAGGGTCATGTCTCCACGATGGAAAGTCATGTCTGTTCGGCAATAAGTCAAAGGCCACAGTCCCAGTCCAGTCATAATCCCATGAGTCAGTCCTGATTCAGACCAGAAGTCCAAGAGACAGGCCCGATGGCCCAAAGGAGCAGCAGACCATGGGAAAAAATACTGGGACATACACTTTGCAACAATAGGTAATGGGCAGGAGTCCCTGACACTTGAGGCTGAATGCACACCATGTCAGGCCAGTCCAACACTATAAAGGACTGGTCAGCCTCCCATTTGGACAGATGCTCACTCCGCATGAGAGTGTGGAAGTGTCATGGCACTTGTGCGCTAGATGTGTGTGAGCTGCGCTAGGCTATGAGCAGCGTTAAGGATGAGAGAGAGAGAAGAAGGGTGCTGGCTGGAAGGAAGGCAGCCATAGTTGCGCCAATGCTAGTTAGTATATTAGTAAGGATAGTCAGTAGGAGACACCTGTGAGTAGTATTAGAGTAGATCCTCGTGTGATAGGGAGTGTGCATGCATGATGAGTGTGAGTAGACCAGGACTAAAGACATAGAGGGGAAGAGAGAAGAAAGCAGATGAGAGACGGGGAGGAGAGGGCTATGGTGACAATTACCTGTTGAGCGTTGTTGTTAATATTTGGCAGCTGGCCCTGAAGAGCGCCAGGCGTGGAACTCATGATTGATTGAAGAGTACTTGTAACTCTGTTCGGCGCTATACACTTTTGGACTCACGGTTTCCTCTCTTAATCTGGTTATGACAATTGAGTTGAGCTTCCTGGTCCTCATTCATCTTCTATTGGGCTTTGTGTGAGACATGGCAATCTATGAAATTTGTATAAATGCAGGTGATCTGTTGCACTCCAGCAAGTGATGAACAGTCGAGTTCCTTGCAAGATTACCTTCTGTGACCCGCAGGTTGATACCAGCCAACGGGAAGCAACACTGTAGCGGCGACAACAACAAACAAACAACACAGAAAAAAAACCCTAAACAACAGATGTATTGTTGAAGAACATACCTCATCAGCAAGCAAGAACGTTTGATCTTCTGTTGGTCTGTCGATGGGCAAACGTCCAGTTACAATCTCAAATAACACAACTCCAAAAGCATAGATATCACCATATGTGGTGGGGTTCCCGATCTGCTTTGTATACCTGAAGAGAAACATGAAATGAACGTAAGGAGGATGTGATCATAGGACCAATCAGCCTTGTATATCTGAGAAGGAATAGTTGAAAAATGTTAAGAAACACAAACATACAACCATGCGCTGCTTTCAACTAATAAATGCTTACGCACCCAACGACCCATCCCAAAGAAGGACATTCATGCATCAAATCTCAACAAGATGTGACATCCAAAAACACACGATACTTGTAGGAGACTGGAACACTACATTGGACCAGCTAACGACAGAACCTCAGCGGCACGATCAAACAGAGAGGAAACACAACTATTAGAAGCCCAAAAGATGAAGGAACTCATGCTGGAAAGAAACCTATTAGAACCACTCAGAACCATACACCCAGAGAAAAGAAGACACACATTTAGGAAAAGGAACCGATCCCAACACATAACTAGCTATCAAAATCTCTCAGGGGAACAATACATGAAGTAGGTATAGGAAAACTTCCCTACAACAATGGTCTAGACCACAACCCAGTCTTTCTTAATCTACTATTCGATCCAGGAATACAAAAAGGTCAAAGTTTTTTCAAAATAAACAATTCCATCCTCGATACACCGACCATGCGAGAAGCAATAGCACACACCTGCATAAATGCGGACGAGGAAGGATTGGACGTTTCCAGCCTAGTAGCCAACCTATCCAAAGCGGCCTCCACAACCTCCAGGATCCTAGCAGCTAGAAGAAACCACCGCATAAAAGAACTCGAGGCAACAGTCAAAGTAGCAAAAATCAATCTTATAAGCAACCCTTGACAAGTAATCTACGAAAATCTACTTTCCAAAGCAATAATTGGAATGCATGGAAAGCAAAAGGATTGAGACTAAGGGTAAGGATCAAAGAATGGGAGGAAGGGGATAAAATAACCAAATTCTTCTTCCAGAAAGTCAAAGTCAGAGGAAGAAATGCTCTCAGTAGCAGAATCCTTTTACAAACCCCCCTATACCTCCAAGACAGAGCAACCCACACCAAACTCAATCACCTAGATAAAACAATACCCTCTACACTGGCAGACCAACTGGAAGAACCAATCACGAACAAAGAAGTAAAGGAGGCACTAGACTCCATGAAACCAGGGAAAACACCTGGTCAAGATGGACTATCCAAAGAATTTTGGCAAAAGTGCTGGGAGATATTAGGAGATGACTACTGCAACTTTGTAAGAACGGCCTGGTCAAAAGAGGGACTAGGAAAATTCTTCAGTACAAGAATAGTTACGCTACTATATAAGAAAGGTGATCCCGCGGACATTAAGAATTACAGACCCATCACCCTCCTAACAATGGCTTATAAGATCCTAGCAAAACTTCTCGCCAACAGAATAAAGAAAATCACCAAAAGATGCTTTCACATAGACCAAACAGGCTTTATACCAGGGAGATTTATCCTAGACAATGTAATGACACTTGTTGAATCAGTAAGATACGTTAAGGACAAGAAGATGAATGCAATAATCCTCTTCTTCGACTTCGAAAAGGCATACAACCAAGTGAATTGGGATTTCCTTCAACAATGCATGGAAAAGATGGGAGTTGTCCCGAACTTCAGAAAATGGGTACAAGTCCTCTACAACGACGAACATGGTGCGGTCCAAGTAAATGGGCATATCTCGAAGTCCTACAAAATGTCTAGGTCAGTGAGGCAAGGAGATCCCATGGCGGCCCCAATCTTCTTATTCATAATGGAAGCAATAGCTTCATAAGGAAAGACCCGTCGATACGAAAACTCACAAACCCCTCAGAAGACCCTAATAACTCTCACTATATACCCCCCACAATTCTCTTCACATATGACCTAATGGTTTTAATCAGAGCATTAAACTCCTCCTTTGAAGCCCTCACTCGAGCTATGCAAGCTTTCCAACTAGCCTTTGAAATGCGCATTAACTGCCAAAAAACAGTAGGATGGTGGCTAACGGACGACAACATAGATCCCCCCCGAAGCACACCCGAAGGAATGTTATGGATCGACCCCAAGGACCCCTTGAGGCTTCTAGGAATCTCGATGACAGAACAAGGAGCAGCAACAAAAATGGCCCCCAGCCTATTAGCTAAAATGACCAATAAGCTAAGTTCCTGGGGGAGAATTCACACTTCCCTTCATGGCAGAGCCTTTTTTTTTTTTTTTTTTCAAACAAATGCTCCAGTCTATTCATGGGGAGCAGCACGTGCTGGGAACCGGGCCCAACGTCCCATATCGAATTGTACAGATCATTGAGAAAATTGGAGATCATTTGAGATACCGGGGCCATTACCCGGCTTCGGCTGAGATCAGTCTATGAATATCTAATGACCTATTAAGGAACTACTCATGCAATAGGCTGCCACAGAGGTCCTACGAATGCTCACAACCCTCAGGATCCCTAATAAGCCCTTCTAAGACTTACCAACACCGTCTTACTCCCTGCTGAGCTCTTCTAGGCCGCACGCCCCCACCCTGCTGGGTTACAGGGCAACACAACTCGCCCCAGCTCCGACCAGCGTCATCCCAGCAGCAACCCTTGGTCGTCACTTGGGATGCCCACCCCAAAGCATCCCCAGATCTCTCTACCAGGCCTCACGCTCCTGCATCAGCAGGTTACAGGGCAACACCCCAGCATTGGCCAGCGTCGTTCTGGCATCGAACGGCCACGGATCACTGAGTATAACAGCATCGAAACCGCCTACGATGGATTGCTAAGAAACCCTAAAGTCCTAAGACATTCATAAGAACAACCGACTTTTTTTTTTCCAGATTCTACCAAGTCAATAGAATATGTGTGTCAAAAAGCCCTAATACCTAGGGTACCAGCCGGGCCGCCTGGGTCCCCGGTGGCCAGCCCGTGCAAGGACCAGGGAAGGCCCCAGCAAAAAAAAAAAAAAAAAAAAAAATCCAAAAAATCCCAAAAAAACTATGTTATGCAGAAAAATAAACTGAACAACTTTTGCCTCAGGGTCACATCGAAATTCTTCACCAAATTTAGAATAAAAAATAAAATTTAAAAATATTTATTTTATTTTTATTATTTTAATTTTTTTTGGCCCGGCCCGGCAAGTGACCCCGGGCCACTCTGGTAGCCTAGCCTAATACTGAATTCCTCCATTTTTGCAATGATGTGGTACGTGGCTGCATTCTGGACCCTTGATCACAACATGGTAAAAGACATCCAAAAGAAAGCAGCAGCATACCTCTGGACCAGGGATGCCTCCAAGCAGCACTTCATAACGAAAGTAGCCTAGCAATACGCCACCAGGAAAAAAAATCACGGCATACTAGGAGTCCTAGATCCTCCCACCCAAATAAAAGCACTACAAACGAAATGGATCTTAAAACTACTTACTGGACCAAGCCTCCCTTGGAGAAAGCTAGCTATGGAAGAATTACAACAACTGCCAACATACAACACTCCATCCAACATGGAAGGCTCCTTTTGGATAATGAGCAAATCCTAGTCAATGAAAGGCACCAAAGAGAATACAAGAAATGAATCAAGGACAGGATTCTGGAAAGGGATTCTCAAGGCATGGAGGGAAATCTTCCCAGCTAAAGTTAAGAGACCACAAAAAAAGGAAGAAATACTTAGGCAACCCCTCTTCTGCAACCCGTGGATAACCAACACAAAAGAGAACCCCTTGACTCTCATTGCAAAAGACACAAGATGGGGTACATGGCTGGAAAAAGGCGTATGACACATCAAACATATCTGGGACGAAGATCTAAACACCTTGAAAGAAGAAAAACAACTACGAAACCAACTCGAGGGATGCCATCATCTGAGGCAAAATCTACAAGAACTAATAGTAGCCATCCCACAAGAATGGATACCAATCCTTAGACAAGAAAGAAAATGGACCACAGGGGATTGGGCAGTAATGGCAAATGAAACACAACAAGAGCACGCATTAGCATTCTATAGTAGGGTAGAAGGCTTTGATAACTATCACCTATGTATCACACCGAACATGTTCGAAGCTTTTCCGAACATCCGAACATGTTCGGGTGTTTGGCCGAACGCCTCCCGAACGTGTTCGGCCGAACATAATTTAAGAAAAAAATAAAAACTTTTATTTTTGGTTTTTGATTTTTAACTCGAGTTTGGTTACAAATTTGAGCATACCTCCCAGACAAAAGTTGTTTGCATTATTATTTCACATAACATTTTTTTTTTTTTCAGATTTTTCCAAAAACTTTTTTGTTTTTTTTTTAATAATATTTTTATGTTCGTGTTCGGAGAGTTTTGGCTCTCGTTCGCGTTCGGTCCCGTCCCGAACGTTCGGGTTCGATCACCGAACCCGAAGCTACACAGACTGGCACACATTCACCATGCATGAAATAGAAGAACCCAGAACGGACTACAACAAAATAAAAAAAGAATCCTCAGCACAAGTCACAATAAGAGAAAACAACCTAAGAAAAAGAAGAGTAGTGGAAAATGAGGACCTAACCATCTTCCTCCCCCAAGTCCCACTAGAAAATCTAGAAGTACACCCGGCCGAATGGGCATGGAACCTCAAAACAAGCTCTGCAAGAATCAACTTAGAGATCAATATCCTACATTATACAACCAGACTTGGCCACAAACTAAGACGTCGATCTGCAAACCCAGATCCCATAATAGTGAAACGATGGAGGAAACGCCTGGAAGTAGAAACCCATAACTTTAACTCAATCCCTTGGAGCACATTAGCATGCATAAACCCACCTAAATTCCGAAGCCTACAATGGTTAATTCTATATTTAGCAGTACCATTAAATCAATGGCTTAACAGTAGAAGGAAAAAGGAAGACAGAAGCCCACTAAACGAACTTTGTACAAACTGCAACCTTGGATTTAACAGAGGACCTAAGCCCCAAAATAGAACCTATATGGCAAAAAGTATCTAATTTACGGAAGACAATCACAAATACCACTCTAACTATATACTGAGTATCTAAACCCACCATAAGTTAGTGTGATCAAGTCACGAGCCGCGAACATAAGTAGAACCTGAGTATACAATCTGATATAACTATATACTACGTATATCATTGGTAGGCTGGACACCATAAGTTGGGAGATCTAGCCATATAAGCCGGTAACAAATAAAGCAGAGGAGAAAATAAGATTCAGAGTATAAAATTGAGTGGTAACTTTGGGCAGGCTGACTCATCCATAAGTTGGGTAGTTGGTCCTATGCCCTTGATAACACAAAGGGCAGAGAGATAATGTAAAACTTGGCTATTTTTCTTTCTAAACATAAGCTGATGTTTGGATGGGGAGCCTCATAAGTTGAGGAGGTTCAGTTCTTTGTGTATGCCGAACGTTCAGGCTGACCAGCCTCACCATAAGTTGGTGCGGCCCGGTCATATGCCTTATGTGAATCGTCTAGGCAGAAACTGGTCACACGATAAGTTGGTGTGATTTGGTCCTATGCCCTACATATACTTGTGCTACCAGACTAGGGAACCATAAGTTGGTGTGGCCTAGTCATATAAACTGGCAGGTTGGTCCTATGCCTTATGTAAGGAAGGGTAAAAGGGAATAACAGAGGTTTTTGAACGAACTATGCGACCTGGAAAGGAACCTGAGGGTTGGCGAGAGATGTTGTCACACTCACCTGTATATGCTTTGGGGCTATCTCTGGGGACTTCTCTTTTAATAGGTTAGTTGCTTTAGATGCTCGCTGAGTGTTGGAGCTATAGGTAGGAGAGATGGACAGTGGGAGGGAAACTTGGGATAAGATAGGACTGACCTTACTAGGGGTTAGGATTGGTGTTAGCTCACGATGCCATCCTCAAGAAGGGATCGTGCAGACTATCTCCGATTCTAACTATCAGGTAAGTGTCGGAAGTTGGTCGCAAGTATAGTTGTGTTTTGTCTTTGCATTTTCAGCTTTGTATAAATCCTGGCAGTCTCTTATTTTTACGGAAGCGCTGCCGAAATTTCTACAAATCTGAAGGAGTTTGTCATTTTTGGACACCTGAAAATTATGAAAAGGCACTTTTCCTACGAGAAGTGTTGCCGAAATTTTGTACAGTTTGGAGAGTTAGATTATTTTCTGCTAAGAATAATTTGGCAATAAGCCCTGTCTAAGGGAGATGCTGCCGAAATTTTCCTGATTTTTTGAAAATTATTGGAAGAAGGTGAGGAAGAAAGTTAGTAGAGGAGTTAGGCCTCGACATGGAGCATGTTCTCCTTAAAACATAGTATTGGCCCGTTTTGGCCTGAACTGTAATGCAGGTCTGCGAATTTGATTGAAGGCTTGATTCGCTCGACCTGACCCTACGAAAGATCACGTTTTTGTTATCTTTTGATAACAGGTCGGTTTACAACGCTACTTCCCTGCTTCTGCTTCTCAACCTAAGGCCTTGGCTCTTGTGGGTTTTCTGTTTCTTAGGGTTTTCACCCAAATTTCTTTTTAAGTGGCCATTTCTAAAAGACTGAGTACCTTTATTTGAAGGATGGTGGAAATTGGTTGGGGCTTGTATGCACGAGGCACGGTGTGACTCACAAAAATGCAGTAAAGTTGACTCCCTTAGTGTGTGTGATGTTGTTGTTTGAACTTTGTGTGATCGCATGTATGCTTATAAGATCTGTGAATTGAGCTTGGTGATAGTCTGAGTATTGTGTGAATGCGGATGGGCAAGCCACCTAACCGTCGTGAGAACGATCATCTGAAACCACACAAACCTCTGCTTGAACTACCTTTGCTTAGCATAATTATAAAGAGAGCCCTACAGTGGTTGTGAAAAGTGATAATCGCACATTTCATAACCTTTCATATACATGTATATATACGTTCAATGTTCGTACGGCCTGTTGTGACCGCGAGCAAGAGTCAAACAGACTATGCCTCGAGAGAAAAGGGAAACCCCCTTTTTACCTCTTACTCTTTATAATTATTTTGGTTGGACGTCATAGTCCGTGGCAGCCGTCAAAATCAAACCCCTTGATTTCTCTATAGGCCCTGGATGATGGAGTTTGTTTCCAAGGCCGCGAGAGTTGACTGCCACCACAGGTTTGAACCCGTGTACCACCCACTCTCCGCAGGGTGCAGAAGAGGGTGTGGTGTTCAACCGCCTTGGCGGTTGTCTAGCGTCGAGAGATTAACCCCTCAAGGCACGTATCAGCCGACACTTGAGTGTCGAATGTGACCCTCGAGATTATCAAGGGTCGCGTGATTATGGGTACTAGATAGTACTCCATCATTGTGACTGCATGCATATGCTTGCATTGCTAGTCGATGTGAGAAAGGCCTAGCGTTCGCACAATTTTATGTTGAGTTTTGCGCGCGACGCCGAACCGATTGCTGTGTTAAAAGGTTATGGGTCGGACACTGAAGGGACTAGGAGAGTTTTTGTTTTTGTGTGTGTATTTTAAATTTGTTGTGGTGTAACACGGGGTGAGTGGATTGCGTCCTAGTCGACCGACGACGAGTCGTGCTTGGGACCTCAACCCCCCAATGCGTCGATTCGCGTGCGGGTCCGATTGAGGGGCGTTGACCGCGCGTACCCCCTATGCTACAGTGAACGAGAAACGCCCTCAGCCGGGCCACCTCTGCGATTGCATACGAAAAGCCTTCGCATGTGGCGTTGCTAGTCGATGTGAGAAAGGCCTAGCGCTCGCACAATTTTATGTTGAGTCTCGCGCACGACGCCGAACCCGATTGCTGTGTTAAGAGGTTATGGGCCAGACACTGAAGGGACTAGGAGAGCTTTTGTTTTTGTGTGTGTATTTTAAATTTGTTGTGGTGTAACGTGTGGTGAGTGGATTGCGTCCTAGTCGACCAATGACGAGTCGTGCTTGGGACCTCAGCCCCCCAATGCGGCGATTCGCGTGTGGGTCCGATTGAGGGGCGTTGACCGCGCGTACCCCCTATGCTACAGCGAACGAGAAACGCTCTCGGCCGGGCCACCTCTGCGATTGCATACGAAAAGCCTTCGCATGTGGTTCGGTAGCTCGGCGGGGATACGCCCACCCAAGGAATGGTGACAATTCCCGCGGGTGAAGGTAAGACGTGCCTCGCATCACCCTATCCTGTCGTAGGGGCTCGCGAGAGGTACGGCTGGCGCACTCGGTCGGAGCGGCAAACTGCGCTCAACAACGAAGTTCTGCAAAATCTTGCGTGACGCGGCCGGGAGGGTCCCCCTGCGGGACCGTTGCGTTCGACACCGCCATAACACAGACTGAGAACACTGCTGATTTATGAAGTTTTGCCAATGGAATGGATGCCTTGCTGAGATTCCCGCATTCTGCTGTGTTTTCAAAGTCTGTATGTGTGCATGCCTGTTAACTTGCGTGCCTGTCTGAGTGCTTGTTGGCATGAGTGTGTGTGTAACCCGCAAGGGTACTTGCTTGTTTGGCAGGCCCGTAGGGCCGGTACTTACCTGTGGCCGTGGCATTGAGGGTTGCAGCAGGGAAAAACACTCGAGTAGCGGAGCCAAGGGCCCGTGGTGCTTAGAGCAGCGGAAAAACACTCAAGTAGCAGGTAGGCCGGTACCGCACCCAGTAGCAGTAGATGTGCTGGGTACTCGAGGCCGAGCAGAAGAAGACAAAGTTGGCATTTTTAGAGGCCCAGTAGCGGTAGGCTAGGTCTAGGCCAGTACCAGTCCATCTAGTCCGAGTCTAGAGCCTGTACGGGCAATAGCAGAGTCTGCAATGATGTTTCGCTCCGAAAGGGAGGAGGTACCGGTGACTTCCAGGCCTGGTGGACACCATCTTCATCACCTTGTTAGGCGCTGCATCTGGAAGGCCCCCGTTGGGGTAGTGCTGCACCAAGGAAGCTCGGGGTAGAGTCCGACATGGCGGTTCAGCGAGCAGCGGCATAGCTGCTTGAAGCGGCAGCGACATAGCTGCTTTGGGTTGTCCTTTGGACAGGAGGCTGAAGCCTCAGTAGTCCGCCATTGCCTCGGCCTGCAATGACGAGGAAGGAGAAGGGTGGCCATGGCTATGGTGGACCTCATGTTGTGCCTGCAGTAGAAGTGGGATTCGGACATTGATTCTGGTTCAGCCATTCAACATTATTATTGTTATTTCTTGTTTGAATAAGAGGGGAGGAGAGAAGGAGGAGGAGATTGGTTGGCGAAGAAGAAGAGCCTTGTCATTGGTCTATGCTGGAGTACATCATCTTCTTCTTCTTTCTTACTTCTTCTTCTTCTTCTTTCCCTCCCTCTCCTCTCAAGTTCATTCATTTCTTTTTGCAATTGGACGGCATTGTACTTTCTGATGTTTGTATACTTCGAAATTGGCCAGGATCGTAACATAATAATAATAATTGAGCACATCACTAATTTGCGCATGGTGCATGGCGCACGCGCACCGCAGAAGTGCGCCACAATTATGGTATAAACAGACGCGGGGCTAGAGGATCTCCCTGTCTGGCTGATCTCTAGAGTCGGATCTCTGAGGCGAGGGTCCCATTGATTTGCACACGGGCTGTTGCTGTTTGGTGCAGGGATGACAATTTGACAACCATCTCTTGAATCCTGCTCCTACGTTGAGTTTTTTCAGACACCAGTCCAAGAAATCCCAATCAATGAGGTCATAGGTTTTTTCGAAGTCATTGAAGATTGGGGCCGCATTAGCTTTATCTTGTCTCACAAATCTCAGCGCCTCATTTATGAGGAAGATGTTGTCTAACTTGTCTTGTATATTTCGTCCCTTCTATAAATGTAGTCTGACCTGGGTGGATCACAGATTCAATCAACCCTTTCAGTCTGTTAGCCAGAGGTTTTGAGATCATTTGTATACTCTCTTAGAGGGTGATTGGTTTTTAATTTCTGATATCCATCTTATCCCCTTTTTTGTACTGCAGGGTGAGAATCCCTTGTCCCACAAGTTCCCCCATGTGCCCTTCTTTCCATACCAGATTTACAAAGTCCATGAGGTCTGAGGCCAGTGCTATCCATTGGTTTCCCAAACTCTTTTGGTGGAAAGTGTCCAGGTCCTGGGCCCTGGGGTCATTTCCTCTTTCATCTGCAGGAGGGCTGTACATATTTCATCTTTGGACATCGTGTTGTCAAGTCCCTCCTTCTGTGGGTTGTTGTTTTGTCAGTTGTGGAGAGGAAGTCCTGGATGTCCTGGTGTCGTTTACCTTGGTCCGAGGTGTCTATTTTAGAGGTGAAGAGATCATTGTAGAACGTTCTTGCTATTCTCATGCACTGTAGTGGCGTGAAGACAGGAGGGTCCAAGAGTTTGGTTGGGTTTTGCAGGGCCTCGATTATTATTCTGCGTGGATGAATTTTGGCAATTTGGACGAATGAAGAGGACATAGTTCCATCACGTGTTTTTTTTTTTCTGGTATGTTGTGGACGCCGATGCCTTTTCATCTGTTCTCAACTATTTCCTGTAACGCCTACTGCGCATTAGGAATTTCATGAGCGACACTTATTCTCTCTCTTTCGTTACCTGGCTCCAGGTTATGTAGATAATTGAGTAGCTCTGTGAGGTTTTATTCTTCGAGGTGCTCTTTGGCTGCCCATAAAAATTCTTTGCACTTTTGTACCAAGCAAGAGTCAATTGTTGAGCCATAAGATCTGAGAGTCATACTCGTTTCTCTATATTTGCCAGAATGCCCATGAGTCAGTCACGAATCAGTCACCAGTCAGTCACGGAGCGCAGAGATTGTGGTAAAGCTAGCGCAAGGTGTTCAATTTGTAGTAGCCCTTTCCTTGGTCTGGTTTCTTTCTAAAAGTAAGTGCAACCATAGCCATTCTATGGTCTAGTCCCTTATGGGATCCAGATGGGCAGATGAGAGCTAACTGATGTCCACCCTCTAGTTCATCTGAGAGGAGGATGAGGTTGATTCTAGATCTGTAGATGAGACCTTCCGCTGTATGTCTAAGGCAAGTAGTGAAGACTTTGCAATTGGAGTTAGCCCTACGATAGGAATCAAAAAGGTTTAAGAGGCTTCCGGGTCCGCAATTGACCGCTTCTCTTCTTAAGTGGTGGGATTGGAGGGGGAAGATGGGTCTGTCTTGCGCCATCTGTTCCTCGGAGAAATCTGGGGCCATACTGGCTATGACTAACTTTCAGCCCTGCCCCTGGTCGTATCGCTATTTCTACCTTGTCCCTCTCTGAGGCACAGCCGCACAACACTGCCATCAGGGTTAGCGCACAGACCCGGGCTTGGACCCAGGCAGGCACACAGCACATGCACGTCAGTGGTAGATCATATGCATGCTCAGAAAACGCAGCAAATTGCAGTATAACAGACTCAGACTCAGAATTACGGAAAACAGATCAAAAGGACATCATTATCTCAGCAATTGCAGGAATCTCAGACAGCGATTTGTGCGGGTCATTGCATGTGGTATGGACGGGGTTCATACACGAGTGTCCATGTTCCTGATGATTGTTGGCAGGACCAAACTTGAAAAGATTTTGCAGCATCCTGTGGAGAGTCTGTCGAGCGTTCTTCAGTCCTTTGCATTATGCACAATAATCCATTTGGACCATTTCCCAAATTTCTTTTCATTCCTTTCACTGTTTCTAAGGAGGAAGATGACAAACAACAAACATATGTTCCTCACACTCACACACCCAGTAATCTGCACTGTTGTATAACTATGGGATTGAATGATAAGGCACCCTGTATAGGAGCTACTTCAGCAAAGAAACAGCATGCAGAGTGCACATGGCACCACCATCCTCGTAAGACGCACAATACAATGCACATTGCTTGCCCGAGGAATTGTGCATCTCTGGCCAGCCAGACAGATGATGTGTTGGCTGTGTATGTGCTTGCCTCTTAGATAGCAAAACAGAATGACAAATCTGCCTGTGGACTTCACAACTATGTATTTTAAGCATACCAAGCAAGAACACAGGGAAAGGTGCATCTCTCACCAGCCAAACAGATGAGTGCTTTCCACAGAAATGCATTACATTTCTGCTGCAATGAAAATGCATGGCATTCACAATGTGTTGGATGTATTTGTGCTTGACGTCTGAGATAGCAAAACAGAATGACAAAGCTGCCTGTGGACTTCACAACTCTGTATTTTAAGCATATCAAGCAAGAACACAGGGAAAGGTGCCTACTCTGGCGGTATGTAGCCAAAGCTGCCGCATTGGTAAGTCGTTGCCGCTGTGGGGCCGTCCCTTGCAAGCCCAAAGTCTCCTAGCTGTTCCAAGGTGCACATTGCAAATTATGAGGTCAGGAAACAACTACAGAAGAAGGCTTCATTGTTTGAGGCCTCCATGAAGTCATCTACCAATTCCAGAGAGCAATTACCAATCATGACACAATCATCCGATAGCAGCAGCAAGTTTTTTCTTTAGGGCATGCATTGCACTCAGCTCCATGAGCCTCTATCATACATGTTCCTCCAACAAGTGGCACCTGCACTATTATTTATAAGTCATAAGTTTTAACCAGTTAAAAAAAAGCTCCAACTACAACCCACTCTTCCCAGAACAGAGGTGGTTGTCCTGGATCAAGAACGGTATCTGGAAAGTTGACCACTTATGGAAAGAGGATAGAAAGGGCTGGATAACGGAACAAGAAGTCAGCTCCCGACTGAAAGGATGCCACAGATGAGGGACCAATCTCCATTATATACCTAGCTGTATCCCACAGGAATGGAAAGATATCCTGGTAAAAGACGAATTGTGGAGACCGGGTGAGTGGGGACTTATGATTCAAGCCGTAACCCCCTCTAGAGCCTTTCAATTCTCCCATTTGCAGCAAGGCTCACACACTAGGGCCACTTTCCTCTCTTTCCCGATTTCCCTCACCAATACTGGTACGCCAACTATCTTGAACTGCGATGTAGAGTCGTCAGTCTTAGAATCCTTCCTGCTCCGGAAAGTAAGGGTCCTAGGGGCATGGCCAAAGCCAGTCTTCAGACCTGACACTACAATCCGTAGCTTGGAGTTCGATCCAGCGGAATGGGCGTGGACGCCAAATAAGGCCAGCAACATTAAGACCAAAATTCCAATCCAGGATTACACAGTCAAACTTGGGTACAAACTGTCTCTAAAGACCAAAAATCCAGACCCTATTATCAAAAACAGATGGTGGAACCTCGTCGGGCAGGAAGCAGACAAAATCACACGAATCCACTGGGAAAAATTCAAACGCATCAGACCAATCAAGATTAGAAGTTTGCAGTGGCTGATTGCCTACGCAGCCCTACCGGTGAACCAATGGCTACGCACTAGGCGGAAAGCCGCAGACCCCAACAGCTCGGAGTTATGTACAGTGTAAGGAAAATAAGCAACAGCAAGAGGACAATCCCAGATCACATTATCACATTGCAAGTCAAATAGTCGCACCGTGTCCAGATAGCAGCATTGCACCAACAATACACCAATGGAGTTTTATAGTACTGAAAACCAATGTCCGTGGAGAGCTCACTCTCTCCCCCAATACACGAGTACAGTTCCCTTACACTCACACTTGGCGCTCAGCGCCCAGCCTACTCCTACACAGCTACTACAAAACTACAAAAAGACAATGCAACTGTTGACATCAG
>BFEA01000076.1:100394-126686 GCA_003427395.1 Chara braunii | reverse complement strand
GCAGCGCTCCTCCAGAGTGCTGCTGCCGAATCCTGAAGACTACCTCCTGCCTCCTGAACTGCACGTAGTGCCTGGGAAGTACCTAGGAACTACCTGCAGCCTGCAGGGCGGGCCAGTCCTATATAGTGCTGGCCCGTCCAGGAGGCTGCTCTTGCCAATGCCGAAACGTGCCAGACCCTGGCGTTGAAGCTCAACCAGGGGTTGTCTTGAAAACAGGCCCGAAATGGCCTGTGCTAAAACCCTGGTTTGTTGCCTGAGTTTCAGGGCAGGTCGAACTGATGAGGGCCCGGAAATGGCCCTCAGTTTCAGGCTAAAAACACTCAGGGCCGGAAAGGCCCTGATTTAGCCTGAAACGACACAGGACCTGTAGGCCCTTGTTTTCAGGCTTTCAGCTGACACAGGGCCTGTAGGCCCTTGTTTTCAGGCTCTTGGCCAGGCCCGTGCAGCCTGTTGCAGGTGCAGCATGTAACACCCCAGCGGGGAGGCTTTTCCTATGTTTGGAGCCCCCACTGTGAATGAGCTCAAAGTTATATCACATTGTGATCTAGATGCGTTGTCAGCTCAGTGTGTATGATTTGAGTCTCCCGCAGTGTTACATTGTGTCCATCCCTCATTTGAGTCTTCACACTCCGGGCATGCATTTGGGACGCAATTAACTATGGGTAACCTTACATCAGTTTGCGCAGCCGTGTTTTTGTTCCTTAGTGGCCCTTGCTGTTGAATGGGAAAGTAGTGGTAGTACTGGTAGAAGTAGTACAATGGATAATCTACAGGGCACAAACATATGTCTGTGCAGGATCCTCAGAGACTATAAATGAAGAGTCTGAACGAGAAACAGAGCCAATTCACATTCTGTGCTTCAATATCAATCAAAACTGATGTGCACTTACAGTTACAAAATTGCTGTTCGCAGGATTGATTCTGTGATGTAGAATCCTCCTCGAGAAAGCAGCAAAAGAAGAAGGAAAATAAGGAAGAAGAACCAGAAGAAAGAAAGGTGGAGAAGGAAGTGGAGAAGAAGCTGGAAGGACGAATGACGAAGACAGGAGAAGTAGAAGGGAGGGAAAGGAAAGGGAAGAAGGAGAAGAAGGGAAGACGGGAAGAAGAAAGGGAAGAAAGGAAAGGAAGGAGAGAGCGGAATGAACCACAACTTCACTCTGCTTCACATTTCATTACCACTTCGAAGGCACAGGTCTGCTGTCCTATTACATTGCGCCCAGATTTCGTCCGCCCGGACACTGCCTTGACAGGGTCCATTTCACAGGGATCACTATCCACCTGGCAGGGACACTGCTATAGTTGTGACCAGCCGATGTCGTCCCAGTCCCAGCTTTTACGCAGCAGGCTGCTCAGGATAGTACAGAGGTCGTCTTCCGACCAGGTATCACTCTATTTTATCTTCAGGATTTGTAAATCCAAGAGAGCATTGTAGCTATGCCATTGGAGCCCCGCAGCCCCGCATCCTTACCTGGGTAAAAAAGAACAAACACATCCCTTGGCTTTACTCTTGCGGAACCATCAATCACTGAGTGCGTGGCAGTTGACCCTGGTTCATAGTTATCTGCTATGAAATGCCCTTTCTGTGACTTCACAATCTCGTCCGCCTTCGCAGACTTCCTGTCCCGTGCCCAGTGGGACTTCCGTCCATGCAGGGTAATAGCCCAATGCTTGTTCGGCGGGACTGGGGACAACCCAACTTCTGCAGAGGTATCACCGCCATGGCCGGTGAGGACAGCGGTGTTCTGGAATGGCCCATCTCCACCAGCTGGCGCAGATTCGGCCTCTTATTTAAAAGATTCTCCCCTTCGGTGCATGTAATGGGCTGGCTGCTGCCAATATGGAAAAGCGACAGGCGCCGTGGGAAATGTTGAGGGGGGTGGGGGGCAGGGAGTGGTCGGATGTGGTGTGCATTCAGGAGATGCGCTTGCTGGACACACTGCAACACCATACGGCCCACCACTCCATTTGCGCATACCGGGGCCTTCTGAGCTCACACTCCACATCATGCGAGAGCGGAGATGGCCATCTGGCTACTGCCCTCCTCCCATATTGAACCAATAATAACATGGGCAGCTGACAAGGAAGAGGGGCGGTGGGTGTCCCTCCTAGCAATGTTGGAGCTTCAGGTGGGTTGCATAGTCTGCCTCTATGTGAGTCTTAACGACTAGCATGGCATGCATAGAACTCCGAACGACCTACATGTGTGGCATACTCAGATGACACACGCGCCCTTCACAGGGCCCGGTCCGTAGGAGCAGGGGTTCGTAGGTTAGATTAGGCCAGTAGGCCCTGGCGCATTGGTTCGTTACCGCCAGGCCCCCGGTTAGAGGCCCAGCTTGGCCTGCAGTAGGGGACACGGGCCCTGGGCGCTGATTCAGGCCCTGGGCGCATTTCCACCAGGCGGCACAGGCCCTGGCGCTCGTTTGGGCGTCAGGCCACGGGGGAGAGAGAGAGAGAGAGAGAGAGAGAGAGAGAGAGAGAGAGAGAGAGAGANGAGAGAGAGAGAGAGAGAGAGAGAGAGAGAGAGAGAGAGAGAGAGAGAGAGACGGGGCAAGGGAGGAGGATTAGGGGAAGCCGGCCTTTTGTGTCTCTTTTTTTGCATGTGAGAGAGTGATAGGGACAGGGAAGGGAGGACGGTTACGGGAAAGTCAGCAGTGGGACGAGAGAGAGAGAGAGAGAGAGAGAGAGAGAGACGAGGCAAGGGAGGAGGACTAGGGGAAGTCGGCCTTTTGTGTCTCTTTTTTTCCGTGTGAGAGAGTGATAGCGACAGGGAAGGGAGGACGGTTATGGGAAAGCCAGCAGTGGGACGAGAGAGAGAGAGAGAGAGAGAGAGAGAGAGAGAGAGAGAGAGAGAGAGAGAGAGAGAGAGAGAGAGAGAGAGACGGGGCTGAGGCAGAGCAGCGAGGTCGGGGAAGAGAGAGGGAGGGAGTGAGAGCACACACACACACTCACTCAACTCGACACGGACTCGACGGACACGGACACAAAGTGGCAAAGTGGCAAAGTGGCAAAGTCGCAATCTTGGTTCCGTACACAATGCCGCAGCAAGTCACACTGAAGCACAAGCACTGAGGCCGAAAACTGCGTTCCCGAACTCAGCTTGAGTCCGGTCTCAAGTACCGGACTCAAGTTGAGTCCGAGGGCAAAAGTGCAATTGCCTCGGGGCTGAACTGAAAATCGAAGGTCAGAGCCTGGGCGCCAGAATGCCGGATGGCGCCAAGTACGAAATCCGAAAGTGGCAGAGGCAGGATTTGAGAACGGGCGCCAACTGCAGAAGGCGCCAACAGTCAGGAACTGGAGATCAGAGACTCCAAAAAAAATAGACTAGCAGACTGGCGGGTGGTAACCCGCGGACCAGGGATCAAGCCCTGGCTGGGTCCGTAACACTATCCCCTCCCTCTAGAAGGCAACGTCCCGGCTGCCAAAGACCCAATGAACAACTGTGAAGGACGGGACGGGGTCGATCACTGGTCAGAACAGGAAAGGGGGAGTAATGCAAGTAGCAGGGTAATCCTATGGGGGTTCTACAAGGATGAGGGAATCAATGTTAAAGTAACCGGGTAATCCTATCGAGGTTCTACAGGGATGAGGGAATCAATGCTCAAGTAACAGGGTAATCTTACTGAGGTTCTACAGCTAACCGGGAGGTCCTATTGGTGTTCTACAAGGTTGTAGGCTGTCAGGTTTGAGAAAGAAATTAAAAAAAAAAAAAATGTTGTTCAATGCTCAAGTGCTGGGGTGTCTGAGGGGTCTGGGAAAACAACGTCTCAGGTCTGTAACAAAGTGTCAAAACCGAAGAAATGTCTTGGGGAAGGTGTTGGAGGGTGTCACAGAAGTGGCRAKGAGGAAACAGTCTTCAGCAGTTCCGTGACGTAGACGGCGAGGACTTCAGCTTGATTGTCGCAGTAGCAGGTTGCGTCCGGTACATGATCTGATGATGAGGTCTGATCCGGATAGCAGGTCGCAGACTGATCTTAATGTCCATGTCAGAGGTGCCGCTCCAGAAGTCTGCTAATCCAAGGTGCCGGCCAACGGGAACAGCATGGTGGACAACCAGCTGTCTTATCTCCTCGTACTGAGCTGCAGCATGCCATCGTCCTCGCGCGCTTGCCATTAGATCCATTATCGCTGACGACACGCAGGGGCCACATAGAGGAGTTGGACAAGAGAGACAAGGATGTGGCGGAGGACAGATGGGAGAACGGGGCAAGGTGGAGGCAAGAGCGGATCAGATAGGGGGGGGGTTCAAGAGGCAAGGGCTTCACTGGGTACAGGGGTGTGTGTAGAGCAGGAATGCGGGGTTTTGGAGGGGTCAAGGCGGGGTTTATGCAAGGGTTTAGGGTTTGAGTTATATTACGTATCTAGGATATAGGGTGAGCACGATCATAGGCGCGAACAAGTTTCATAACATTCTTAAGGCTAGGAAGAGGTTCCCATGTGGATTCTTCGTCAGGGTATCCGGTCCATTTAATTTTGTATTTTGTGATTGGTTCCGGATGGTCTGAGACTTGTGTGGTTCGTCGACCTATGATGGATTCTACTACGAATTTTGGGCCTGTGGGAAGCATGATCGGTGGAGGTCTGGGGTAAGGGCGGTCAACGAATTGGGGTGGGGATTCATGGTATTCTTTTAAGTATTCTACGTGGAAGACACGGTGGACACGACTCATGTCAGGAGGGAGTTGGAGCTTGTAATTGACGTGGGAGGTTTGTTCAATAATGGGGAAGAAACCGAGCCATTTGTTCAAGAGTTTCTTGGACAAGCCGTGTTCGGGTTCAAAGCGTTTGGCGGAGAGCCTGACTTTGTCCCCTACTTTGAATGTTACATCTCATCTGTGTTTGTTGGTCTTGTTGGCTTGTTGTTCTTGTGTTCGTTCAAGGGCTTCGGCAGCTTCTCTGAGGAGTCTGTTCATTGTTGCTACCCATTCATTGAGAGAAGGGCAAGGGTGGAGGGGTTGAGTTGCGAGGGGAGCAGGAAGTCGGAGGGCAAGCGCGGATGATAGCCAAGGTCAAGGTAGAATGGAGACATGCCAGTGGAAGGACAGACAACATTGTTGTAGATGATCTCGGCGGCGGTGAGCAACTGATCCCAATCGTGTTGATGTGGATGACACTAGTTCCGCAGGATTCTTTGGAGAGTATCATTCATCTTCTCGGTTTGTCCATCGATCTGTGAGTGGAATGCAATGCTATACTTGAGCGTGGTTTCGTAGGCTTTAAACAGGTGTTTCCAGGATTGTGAAAGCAAGTGAGGGTCACAGTCGCTGATGATGTTCTCGGGGAGACCGTGGTGGCGTGCGACATGGTCGGAGAAGAGAATGGCGACGTCCTTGGCGTTGGGCGATGTGGTGCAAGGGATGAAGTGGGCGCGTTTAGCCAAGCGATAAACAATGACATAGAAGCAATCATGTCTGCGGTCGGTCTTGGGGAGACCGCAGACGAAGTCCATGGAGATGGACTGCCACCGGTGGGTGGGGATCGACAATGATTGTAGTTTGTCGGGCTTAGCGTGGTTTGAGGGGTTGACGGCTTGACATGTGGGGCATGAGCAAATGTAGGCTTTGACGTCGGCGAGTAGGGAAGGCAAGTAGAAGTAACGAGAGATGGTGTCGAAGGTTTTCTGGAACCCGAGATGTCCCGCAGTCTTGGCGTCGTGATGCTCGGCCAAGAGCTGGGTACGAAGGCCACATGCGTCGGGGATGCAAAGTCGGCGAGTGCCTTTGGTGTCAATATAAAGAAGTTGGTCGTGAAGGGAGTAGTCGGGGACTGAGTCAAGATCACAAAGTTTGTTGTAGATTGTTGAGAAATCCGGGCAAGATAAGTAACCTTGGGTGTAGCGGTGGTGGAGCGATGGTCGGAGTTGGATATGAGTCATGGCGGCGTAGACTTTCTCAGAGGGCTTGTGGTCGGGGCGTCGAGAGAGGGCATCGGCAACGCGGTTGCTTTTGTCGGGGGTGTGGCAAATGGTGAATGTAAATTGGGCAAGGAAGTCTAACCAACAGGCTTGGCGCGGCGTGATGTCTTTCTTGGTGAGGATAGAGGAGACAATAGTGTTGTCCGTGCGGACGGTGAAGCATTGCCGGTCAAGGTACGAGCGCCGGACTTTGAGGGCGTGGATCACGGCGAGGAGTTCCTTCTCGTTGGAGGGGTAGTTCGTCTCCGCGGGAAGGAGCTTCTTGCTAGCAAAGGCGATGGGATACTCGTCCGGTGGAGCCTCAGGGTGGGTAGGGGAGTCTTTGATGGAGGGAGTTTCAGAGATGTTGCGAGGGAAGTGTTGGGGATAGGACGGCTCCAAGGGCAAATTCGGATGCATCAGTGGTAACGTAGAAATGTTGAGAGGGGGTCGACGATCTTGAGGACGGGGGCCATGGTGATGGTTTGTTCGAGGAAGTCGAAGGCATTTTGGCGGCGATCGTTCCAAGTGAAGGGTTCGTCCTTGCGGGTGAGCACGTGGAGGGGGTACGAGATGTCGAAGAAGTTGCGGATAAAGGGGCAGTAGTAGTTGGCAAGGCCGAGAAATGAACGAAGTTGGAGTAGGGTCTTGGGTGGTGGATACTCGATGAGGGCGGTGACCTTCGAGGGGTCCATGCATATTCCTTCAGCGGAGACGATGTGGCCAAGGTATTCAACGCTTGAAGCGGCAAAGGTGCATTTGTTGAGCTTGGCTTAGAATTTTTGCTCTCTGAGGATAGAGAGGACTTGGGGGAGATGCTGAAGGTGGGCGGAGATGCTGAAGGTGGGCGGAGATGCTGAAGGTGGGACTCGAAGGTGGGGCTATAGACAAGGATATCATCGAGGTAAACGACGACATAGACTTCGAGGAGGTCGCGGAAGATGTGGTTCATGGTGGATTGGAACGTGGCGGGGGCGTTGGTGAGTCTGAACGACATCACATGGAACTCGTAGTGCCCAAAGCGAGAACAGAATGCGGTCTTGTGGGTGTCCTCCTCATGGATGCGGATCAGGTGGAAGCCACTGCGGAGGTCGATTTCGGTAAAATATTTGACTCCACGGAGGCGATCAAGAAGCTCGGAAATCCGAGGTACGGGGTATTTGTTCTTGATTGTGATCCAATGTCGAGCGCATCGATCCGGCTTCGCACAAAACGGGGCGGGACCCTCCCGGCCGCGTCACGCAGGAGTTGGTTTATTCCTCCTCGCGAATACACATGGAGCTTCCGCAAGCCGCTCTGGCCGAGTGCGCCAGCCATACCTCTTGCGAGCCCCTATGACAGGATAGGGCCTATGCGAGGCACAACTTACCTCCACAATACGGGAACTGTCACCTCCCTTCGGTGGGCGTATCCCCGCCGAGCTACCAGTCCACAGTACGAGAGCTAATCACCTGCAATCGCAGAGGTGGACCAGCCGAGGGAGTTTCTCGTTCGCTGTAGCATAGGGGGTACGCGCGGCCTTACGCCTCTATCGAACCCGCACACGAACCGACGTCTTGGGGGGCTGAAGTCCCAAGCGTGACCCGTCGTCGGTCGACTAGGACGCATCCCACACACCACACGTACACCACTCTAGGGACATAAAAAATAAAAATACGCACACATACGCTTACATATACAGAACGACACAGAACAAACAACGCGACAACACTCCTAGTCCCTTAGTAGCCATCCCATAACTCTCCGATGCGGAAATCGGATAGGCGTCTTGGGCGAGACTTAGTATAAAACCGCGCGGACGCAGGGCTAACCCATATCGACTCGCAATGCAAGCATACGCAAGCAGTCACGATGATGGCGTACTATGTAGTACCCATACTCGCGCCGCCCTCGTTAATCTCGAGGGTCGCATTCGACACTCAAGGGTCGGCCAACACGCGCCTTGAGGGGTTAATCTCTCGACGCTAGACAACCGCCATGTGCGGTTGAAAACCACACCCTCTTCTGCACCCTGCGGAGAGTGGGTGGTACACATGTTCATACCTGTGGTGGCAATCGTCTCTTATTGCCCTAGATACCAGCTCTATCATCAAGGGCCTGGAGAGAAGTCAAGGGGTTTTACTTTGACGGTTGCCACAGACTACAACGTCCAACTATAAAAATTAATAAGCAAAATCAATCAGTAAATAAATAAACAACCAACACTCATATATCAAATAAGAACTCGAGATAAAATAAAAAAAGGGGAAACATAAACCCATCAGGTATGCAGATCGTGCGATACATGGTTGTCATTCTCACTGCCTCCAAAGTAAGACTCGTATACCAAACTCCAAAATACTAACCTGCATAAAACATAGGCACAAGCAATAGCCACATTGCCATACACCAATGTGGTCAACTTTACTGTTCCCTGTAACTCACACCACGCCTCACACACTCAAGCCCCAGTCATAGTTCAACTTTCCATAAATCTCATAAATTCTTTATAATGACCATTAAAAGAAATCCGGTTAAAACCCTCAAAGAAACATATCAAATCTCAGGGCTAAGGCAATCAAGTTGAGGTACAGGTGTAAGCAAAGTTGTGTCGTGAGCCGACAAGTCGGCGATCAACCAACCGACCTGTTATTAATAATAACAGAAGATGACCCTCACAGGATCAGGTTGAAACTAGTCCAAATCCTGGATCAAATCTCCAAAGAAGGCCTGTATCATAAGACAAGTCAATGCCCAAGCTAAATCATCAGTGTATGGAGAACAAATCCCCATGACACGTTCTCATTCAAGACTCTCCTGATAACTAAGCCTAGGTCTATCTCTAAGTCAGTATCCAAGAAAGGTAGACCTATGACAAAATCTCCCCCATACAGAGTGGGTTACCAGAATTGCCACCTGTCGAAATATAATCTATCTCCTTTAAACTAAGAAAATTTCGGCAACGTTTCCCGTAGGAAAAGCGTCTTTCCATAATTTATATCAGCCCGAATATGAAAACAAAAATAATCTTCAACTTTCCAAAGTCAAATTTTGTCTAACTCCCTGAATTAGTAAAAATTTGGACAGCACTCTCTTTAGAAAAGGAGACTTTCCAGATTTTTACTAAGCCATATATAAAGATTAGACAAGTTGAAGTTTGAGAAGTCAAATTTTGTACAACTCTTTGGATCTGCAGAAATTTCAGCAGCGCTTCCCGTAGAGAAAGTAGCTTACCAAAATTTCTACAAAGCCAAGTATAACAAATGATCCCAGAAAATGCGAGAATTGATCTAAGTAAAAAAAAGTTAGCTCAGAAAATGCAGGAATTGAAACTAACTCCTATAGCTCTAGCACGTGGCGAGTAGCTAAAGCAACTACCTATCAAACTGAAACTCAAACTAAGTAGTAATCTCACTCAGCCACATGCAGGTCAAACCACAAGGGTAAGTACTCTCACCATCCCCAAGTCAACCTTATCAAATAATAGTTCATGATCTTTCAATGATTTGTCCCTTTATACCCAGCTTACGTAAGGCATAAAGCTAGACCACCCGAACTTATGGAACATGTCTAGCTCAATCATTGAGTATACACAAACACAGGGCACAACAACTTTTCTCTTCTTTGAGCATATGACTAGGCCACCCTAGTCACCCTGAACTGTTTAAGTATCCCAGCTTTATATAATTATCTACACTTAGTCTTTTGAGGTAGCATATAACTGAACCGAACATCTTTAGCTCAAGATTCAGTCTGCCCCTTCGTACCACAAGTTTATTCTTCATTAATACTCTTTTCGGTTGTGACAAGTTATAGTCAGACCACCCAAACCTATGGAACCCTGTCTGACTAGCCTGTTCATAGATAAAATAATAGTAAAGCACAGCCAAGTTATAGCCTTTTGGTTCCAGCATGTGCGTGGCATCGGACCAAGACCACCCAAACTTATGGAACATGTCTTTGTCCTCAGCCTGGTTCATTTCTCTTAAAACCAAGGCAGGAAAAAACTGAAAGAAACCCAAAGTAAACAAGGCGACCAAACCACTCAAACTTATGGAACATGCTTGGCCCCTGAAAAAGTCAATCACAGTCAACCCTCACAAGTCAGAGCATTCAGACCACCCAATCTTATGGGAACCTGTCTGGTCCTTCAGGCAATCGAAAAATAAACATAGCACTGGGCCTCCCCAAACTTATGGAGACTTGCCCAGCCTTGGATTGACCCAGTCAACCAAGCAATACTACCTTCCTCCCATCCTTCCCCCCAGATGCAATCCCACAATCTGCTTTCAGTCAGACAAACAAAATTGAAACTGCAACTTGCACAATCATTCCTTTTATACAAGCAGTATACTCAGTCAAACATAGCAAGAGATATAGGTAAGGGTTATAACCGGGTTTATAAAAAGGAGGAGGAAACATTTACCTCTCGGTTCCCTGCATCCAGAACTCCTCTTGAGTTCCGGCAGAGCTCCCGCAATCGGTGGGCAGACTCCCCACAGAGCCTTGCTGCGGTCCTACGGGTTGCAATCCCGCTTGCCGCCTTCCTCTCGTAACCAGGATTAGACAGAGATTAAGAAGGGCAGAATGAGGGGTTTGAGACTCTCGAGATACAGGAGGGGGACAGACTTAACTCCCTAAAGAGGGCCTTGAAATCTCGATACGCCTGAGGGCCCCGCAATGGTGGCCAAAACATAGCAGCAATGACGCCTGGAATGTAGATGAATCACAAGGTAATCACACTTTGGCCATCCTTTATCTCGTAGCAGTAACTTTCTTGCAAGGCCTGAACACCTCAATTGCAGTCAAAAGTGACGCGTCATAGTTGTGTACTTGACAAAGTACTGTAGCTACTCAAGGCCGCAGTTCTGGGTGCACCGGCCATAACTCAGAGCACAGGCTGTGTGTCAAAAGGCACAATCCTCCCCTGTGTACCGTACTTGAACTGAGGTCAAACGTAGGGGGAAACTAGCATAGGTCGCGTGTACCTCGTACAGCATGCGGCTGCGATGTACTGTAGTAGCGCACTAAAACCGAAGTACCTCGCTACCATGCCGCGCCACAATAGTCAGCAGCATACAGTGCAAAGCACGCTAATGCTCGGCATAAGCCAAACGCAGGCATAATGTTATTCAACGAGTGCACGACCAGGCCACAATCAAGCTACGCAGCGGAGTGTATCAGACTGTTGCCAAAGATTACAACAACAACTTCGGAGTGTCCAACATCAGCCCGAACTGCCCAGTAAATTCTAAGTATACCGCAGCGCATGGCGTTTGCTTACACCGGTATCAAGTGGCTTGTGCACTGCGCCTGCTCAAACGGCCTCGTGAAAAAAAACACTCACCCATTCGTTGCCTTGATCCCACCTCGTAAACCAAGTACCCACCGTATACGCAGGATCAGGAGTGAATCTGCTACTAGGCTATAATCCAGATATTGGTCAATGCACAGTTTAGCAAACTGACTTGACTTTCAGTCCATCCCGTACAGCCTGTCTCTTGAGACGTCTGCATAATCTGATGCTTTTCATGTCTGTTGGCTCGCCTGAATGCCCAGCAACCCGTCGGTTATTCGAATTGGGGATGAATTCCCCAGTAGATCGCAAGAGCGTTCACGCAATTCTACACACCAGCATCATTCTCTCTCTCTCTCTCACACACACACACACACACACACACACACACACACACACACACACTCCTAAGAGCGTGTGTGGCCGTTCACATGGCCAGTTTCTTTTGTACCCACGAGGCAAAAAACCTCGATCTCAAGATGACCGTTCCAATGACCTTAACGGTCGAGGCCCTGATGGGCAACATGATCGTGATGAAAGACATAACCTCCTGCAGATAGCGCCCCAGCGAGGCCAGCTCTAACCCTCTAGACATGTTGATGCACCTGGCCACTCACCCGACCAGGCTCATTTGAATCAAGAAAACTAGATCGCGAAAAGAAAAAAAATGGTGGGCGCGACTAAAACATGAAAAGCGGGAGCAAGTTCACATTGATTCCGATAGAGCCGAAAACCCTCCTATAGCAGCTCGGCGAACATGAATGGCACTATTGTCACAAGAAGAGGGGAAAGTAACTGTTAAGTAGCGCACAGCCAAGGACAAAACTATGTCGAGTGGCCGCACACCGCTACTCGCCCACTGCGCAAACTTCGAATGGATCTTCCTTGGGGACACGGAAGTATACGCTGTCGTCTAGTCGTATGTGCAGCGAGACAGGACGAGGCTACTCCGTCGATAGGGTGAGCAACACACTGGCCAACAGGTAAGTCGATACCCCCGCGACTACCCACTCGCTACTACCATCAATAGAATAAGCAAAACTCGAACGACGGCCGTCAGAATCCGCCCAGATACATCGATGCTTGCCAACTTCACCCTCAGGCGCAGCCTTTGTCTTCTATCCCTCTGATTCCGCTGCCTAACTACCTAACCCGCCACTACCATCGGGCTTGCAATGATCCAAAACCCCCGCTTGGATCCCATCTTAATCGATTCCGCTGTGAATCGAGTGAGGTCTCCGCCTCACATCCGCCATCTCTTCTCGTGATGTTTCTCCCTATTAACTCCCAATCTAGTAACCTTCTACGTCTTCTGACCACGGAATCGGGGTCGCCTGCCCCGAAAACACCGATTTTGAGTCCTCCCTCGCTCGATTTCGTCTAGAAACGAGTGAGTTACACGTCTTTCCATTCCCCTTCTCCTTCACCTTCGCCATCTCCTCGCACCCCCTTTTCTTCTAACCTCCCTTTCTATCGACTCTCCACTAAAACTAACGTCATATTCTGACTCGCCTAATCTAAAAACCCCTGCCTACTATCTCTTCCCGCTCGATTCTATCAAGAATCAAAGAGCGCGTTCGTTTTCTCGTTCTCCATAGCCAGTTGCCTCCATGACCACGTTCTTCTTTACCTGCGAATGCACCTGGCGCGGAAACGCGCCCAGGTACCTCTGCTCCCCTTTTCTTGTCTCCCTGGAAGTGCCAAGCACTACGCTAACCGAGGAAACGCAAAGGAGCGCTGGCCTACACCGGTAGCAGGACAGCGCTCATAGAAGTTGATCAGTCAGCCTCGAAGCTCGGATGACACTGAAGCGCAGGACCTTTACTTGGCCGTCGAGGCGACTCTGACGACGCAACAAGCAGGAGGGCGCGAAGCGGCGTCTGCAGCGTGGGTGGTGAGCCTGCCCACTGTCCCCGAGTCCGACGTGCGATCTGCATGGCACTGTTGCGCGCCTCTACTACAGTGCCCCAAGCCCAGTCCTCTCAGGCCTACTTCGCCTCTTCGGGTCTCAAAGGGATGCTCACATCAGACCGTGGGGGCCGCAGTCACCGCTCCCGCATCTTAGATCGAACGGCAGGGCCAGGGCCCCGGCTCCACCCGTGTGCCAACTGAACTAAAACCCGTCAGCTCTGCCGCGGTCTCAGAACCAACACCAACCACGACAAAAAAATTAAAACAACAATAATATAAATATTTCAAAAACAAACCGAGAAAACGAAATGATAGACGAAGGAGGGCCTTGCCGCCGGACTGTGACGTCGCGCCCCCTCTGGCTCCGGGCGTCCGCACACCGTTGGGCCGCGCATTGCCGTTGACATCCCACGCGAGCTGGTCACCTAGGTGAGGACAACTCTCACCCGTGAGAGCGCCGTCAACTTCAGACGAGGCCGCACCGGCGTGGCTTACAGAAAACGCGCCAGATACCCTTGTAAGGGTATTTGGTACGACAGCCTGCCCGGACCCTATTAAGCGATGTCCCCGTCGCAACGGATGCCTAAACCAAGTACCATTAAAACTTAGTTTTCAAAAAAAGTATATGATAACCTGCTCGAGTTCTTAACTTCGGCAGAACGGTCATCTAGTTGTATCCTCTCCAAGCCTTGATTTAAAGTGAACAAAATCATCGGTAAAAAAATATCATTTAATTCCAGATAAAAAATAGAAATCTACAATAGCCAAATAATCGGCTAAGCACAGATACGCTTCGACCTTTAATTTAACATAGTGGATAAAACCACTTTCCACCCATTACAACCATAGACAGGGAATCCTCCAACGATCAAACTTAGGATTACACAACCCCCGATCTTTTTGAACGATATTTTGTCGCGTCGGGCACCCTGGTCACCTTACCACTAGCTAAAACTCAGACTCAGTGGTGGGTCAAATTTCAGGATCTCAATCTTTATTTAGACTCTTTTCATTTCACACATCAATTATTCAAACTCAACTGATCTATACACTCTTTTTCAAACTCTTTCTCAAAAGAACACCCCACTGCAGGGATTAATCAGACACCTCAATCTCTCAGCTAACTAGAAGATTAGGGTGTTTGACCTCATCACACATGCCATAAATGCACCTTATGGGTAGGGCCCCGCTAAGCCCAATCCCACAAGTCATTACTGTTATGCAAAAGCCACTCATTTTAGCGATTCATCAAACGAATGGATGGGGGTATTTACTAAGTCTTTCAAAATAAAAGAAAATCATCCTTTTTGCCCATAAATCCTACTTTTATGAGTAGGGTTTTTCGCTTTCATCGCACGTTTTGTCAATCTCACCCATAAGCTTCGCTTAGTGAGCAAACTCTCACAATCTTCTTCCCAAAATAAAACTCACGCTTTAACTGCTTAAAATTACACACTCGTTGACACGCTACTTTCAACCAAAAACTTAGCCGATTGGAGGGTCCCAAAATTAGGTGGGTTTTCCTTGCCGTTGACGACACTCCCACCAGCATTTAGTCAAAACTTAAATCTCTCAAGGAGTCTTAATCATGGAAGTCACCGTCAAAGACTAGACCGCTTGTGGCCCATAATAAGTTAAATGAAGGGCTTAGAACCAGCAGCCTCACAGCAGGCTTCCTTATTGCCTGTGTGGCCTTCATCAGCTATTACATGACTACGCAAGCGGGGATGCCGATTTGAACGGTTCTTTCCTTACCCTCTGCCACACACAAAACCAATTGTGCCTCACAACCACAGACCAAGCAAGGGCTCCCAGAACTTGACAGGTTTCCCTGCCGCAGATGACACCCTTACCGGCAGCTGAGAACCAACAGAGTGGAGTTGCCGATTTGGCCGAGGATAAAACTCTTACTCCATAAAAAATATATATTCTCAAGCCATCCTCCCACTCCAGGATGAGCATTCCATAAGATTTATTAAGACCCCTTCCCACTTGAAGGAGAATCAACCATAAAAATCCTTCAGCCATCCTCCCACTCATGGATGGACTATCCATATAATCCTTAAAATATCTTTCACTTGAAGATGAGTCCAGATGAAACCAATAACCACTTAGGCCGCCTTCAAGCATAACCTCTCTCTCTATATAATTTTCTGGACTCTTCAAGTCTCCTATAAATCTTTCCCTGATAATCACGCTTTCTTCACTTTATCGAACCCCCTTTGGTTCACACACTCTTTATTATATTAATTCAAACAAAACACAGAAAGACCCATAAGACCACAATGGTGAGAATGCTAATGACAACCAAAATCCGCACGATCCTGCAATCTGGGGGAATCAAACCCATACCGAAATGGTTCTCAGAAGAGAATCAGATTATCTCGAGTCTCACATCCCAACAAGCCTCAAATCATCACAAATTAAGGTCCCAATAGGAAACAAAAAACCTTGTATAACATACCCTATAAGTCGTAAAAGACTGATATACACAAAATAATCCCAAGCGTTCTCGCCGAGGTGGAAGGACATCAGCGTACTGACATTCGAATCTTACAAGACCTCTAAAGTCAACTTAGAGAGTGGATAGTCAAACCCAGAGCGTATGCACAACCTCAAAAAGTATTGACCTACCCTCGAAATCAAAAACATATATTAGATGAAACTTATGTCTCATAAAAACTCGTCGACTCAGGCAACCGGCCTCATCCCTTATTTCCTTCCTTTACTATCTTACATGTGCGAGGGATATGTTCAGTTTTCCCACAACAAGCACATACTATCTTTGCTCATCGTTCTCGCCCTCGGCTATTCCGTCGTCGTGTCCGACTTACAACCGACGATGTTCCCTTGCCATCACACTCCTTATTAGGATCAGATGCAGTGGAAGGTAGGGCTATACCAACTTCTACCTGAACCCTTCACTCCTCTGTTCCCTTCTTGTTTGGACCGTCAAACGTCCTCTCATAGGTATGAGTTGCAACATTCCTCACTCTAACGTGCACCTCTTTTCTCTCAACACACGACTCTCTTTTCTTCTCTTTGTTCCATCCATGATTTCGTTTGACGACCATAGCGCTCTTCTGAAATCCTCCTCTCATACAGTCAGACGTGCCTGCTGCAAGGTCACTTGGCCTTTTGCCATGCCCATTCTTCTCATAATCCAACGTCTCTTTTTTTTTCCTTGCTTCCCGCAGAGTATGACAAAGGTGTTGATCAAAGTCGCCTTCTACAAAATTCTCTCGTATTTTGTCCCATATAAGCCTCCCTTCTGTTCCACAGATCAAATCCCGTTGCTCTGCATCCGTAAAGTTCATAAGGACGACAAAACACTTGTCATATTCAGACAATGCCCAGACCTTGCGGGAAGCACGCTCACATTCCATCAGGAAGTACCCTACTGACACATAATTATATCGATCTATCTTCTCAAGATCGTCTTTGGTCAAGTGTTCCTCCATGATGACCCCGCTCTTCTAACCAACCCACTGACTTCCTCCTTCAAGCCTACATGGATATACTTTATGACCTCCTTTAACATCTGCTCCTCATTCCACTCGCAGTGAGACGCTATCTGTCCGAACTTGTCAAGGAAGTTAGAAACATAATAGCCCTTGAAGAAGTCGATCTCAACCTTGGGTAGGTTGTCTCGCTCCCAATCTCGCAGACTCGGTAGAAAGGCGAGCACCTCGACCCCAATCTTCCCTTGAGAACCTTCCATCTCGAGCTCCCTCGACCCCATCACCTGTTGAACAACAACGAGCGACGTTAGGGTCGAGGCTCGAAGGAAGTTACGTAACTAAATCTAATGCAAAATATATCCCTACTAAATTATGCCGTTCTCATCATGAAAGCGCATATAAGAATCTATTCGGAATAACGACGATATCGAAGAGAGGCTTTTAAGCAAATATCCACTTAGAATAAATCACAAGTATTCACTGATAAATCGCTCAAATCATAACTCAGACATTAACCACTTATCAATTCTATTATCCAAAAAGGACACAATATACATATGCCATATAGGTGGACACTCCAGAGTCCAAACATGAATCCAAAATGCAGTACAACCTGTGATAAATAACATATACCAATTATTTACTAGGGTTGTAGGCTTGTAGCTGAAAAACACATATGCTTCAGAAATAACCAACATAAAGCCAACTCTACTGCCAGTCATATAACAAGATAAACCTCAACAACATATTCCATATTCTATAAGGCAAAAATAAGGCTAGCAATGAGTAAATAACATGATACAATTCTTACCCCTTCAACTCTTAAGCGAAGCATACATTACAGAAGGGCGGTGTACTCCTCATAAGATAACATCTTAACTCCTTAGCCCCGCTCTAAAGATCAAGCCTCACCGCAACCCTCTCTGATTCAAGCGCTTGCACCTCACCGACCCTATCATGGTCAGATGGACAACCCCTTTCATACCTATCAAGGCAACGAACAACGAATTCGCGCCCTTACAAATATGGTGGCCCTGCTTAATGCAAGACGAGCCTAGGTCACTACTCCAGAACCGCTCTCACTAATCAATAGTTGTTCCACTTGGCCATCACAGTTTCGGTAAGGTAACAAGCCCCTTCCTCTTCTCTCAACGGAGAATGTAATTACTCTCCTATCATAGGAAAGGTAACAACACCCCACTAATGGACCAGGAATATAATTCCGGCGTGAGTCTCACTATCATTCTTGAGACGGATAACTGCTTCCTTAAGCCTCCATGAGGGGATAACAATTCAAGAATGCACTTCCACTGAGGACAACTATACACGCTCACTCACTTCCTTGAGGAAGAATCACCTTCCCCAGGAATGAGTCACCCCATTCACCTCTGGGCTGAGGCAGAGCAGCAAGGTTGGGGAAGAGAGACGGAGGGAGTGAGAGCACACACACACACTCACTCAACTCGACACGGACTCGACACGGACTCAACACGACTCGACGGACGTGGACATAAAGTGGCAAACTGGCAAAGTCGCAATCTTGGTTTCGTACACAATGTTGCAGCAAGTCACACTGTTACATGTTGCGCCTGCACACGAGGGCCATTTTCCAGGCCCTGCGTCCCTCAGCCTGAAAGCCTGAAAAACGGGGCCTACAGGCCCCGTGTCTGTTCAACTCGAAAGCCTAAAATACAGGGGCCTGCAGACCCTGTGTCGTTTCAGACTAAAAATGGCAATAACCTTTTTAGCCTGAAATGAAGGGCCATTTTCGGTCGTTCATCACAACGACCGGCCCTGAAACTCAGGCACTGAACCAGGGTTTCGGGGACAGGCTATTCTTAGCCTGTTCCCACGACAGCCTCAGCAGATGTTGCAGCTCCAGCCCCTGGCACACTTCGGCATTGGCAAGAGTAGCCTCCTCGGCCTGGCTCGCCCTGCAGGCAGCCAGGAGGCAGACCGAGGTAGTACATAGGGACTTCCCATGCACTTCCCGGGCAAGCAGGAGGCAGTCAGTAGTCTTCAGGATTCGGCAGCAGCACTCTGGAGGGAGAGCTGCAGGAGTAATAGAGCGTTAGCCTTAGTCTTCAGCGCTGGGCGCCATGGCTAAGATAGCATTATAGAGAGAGAGAGATTGGGCGGAGGCCAGAGATACCTACCTGCAGCGCCGTTGCTCCAGCTTCATCTTCGAGGTACCTGCAGCACAGCGCCAACTTCACAGGTTAGTACCTGGCTCGTGACAGAGAGAGAAAGTTCTTCTTCTTCCTTTTCTCAGTCCACCATCTCCCTCTCACCCTCTCATTATCTGACTTCACTGCATCAGCAGACTACGAGAGAAAGAGAGAGAGAGAGCTTGGTGACATTGGATCCAGACTCGACTTTTGGGCTTCAGACACTGCGACGAGGGATTATTTGGGACTTGTGACAAAGACTTGGTGTTGACGACATTCCCATCTCTTCCCCTCCTCTTCGTCTGTGTATGTCTGGACCTGGCGCTTCTTTCCTGTGTACAGCGCCAGGCTCCTTCACACCTTGTGATGGACACGATGTAGGTTTGGTCTGCGTTCAAACATTGATTGGGCTAGTCATTAGCATTCTAGCATTCTGCTTCGCTATCTTATACTACGTGAATGAGGTCAGTCCCGGTCAGGTTAGGATATGTATCTAAGTCTTCCCTGCGCTATTCAGCACCATTTTGTATGTATCAGAATGCACATTGCTTGTTGAGATTCTACTTACACTGGATTTTCCATTCATGTTTTTTTATCACATTGCGGATCCTCGGTTTCTATGTACATCGCCCAACTGGGCATGTAACAGTTGGTATCGGAACGCCGTACGTGAATCAGGACAACCTGATCTGATACGTGTGCGGGGACTAGGTAGCTGATCAGTCTTTGTTGATTGATTGGAGCACAGTAGTTAGCCCCCAAAATCACGATTTTGACCTTAATGCACAAAATCGATTTTTTTTTTCTTTTCTTGGATTTTGTTTTCTTGCTATTCTGTTGTGGAAAATCGCAATAGTGCAACATCTGAAATTTGCATTTTCGTTTTTCTTCTGAAAATTCGAAATTTCATTGTTGAAAATCCGGAATATCCTTCTTTTCGAAAATTTCGATTTCCTATTGCATTTCCCGTTACTTAGAAATTCGGAATATGTTCTTTTTCGAAATTCGTTTTTTATGAAAACAGTACGGGAAATCCCGCCTGCGGGTATTATTTTCCAAACTGTGAATACTCTCATCTTGTCATTTCTTTTCGGAATTTTTTCTTCGCAGTTCTAGGATTCTTTTAGTTAGTTTTATAAATCATTTGCGGTCTGAAGCTCGAAATTTTTTCCTCATTGATAGTTTCGCACTTCAAGGGAGGTTGGGAGACCTACTCAACTTGCAAAACTCGGGATTTTTATTTTTCTCGAAATTTTTTTTGCAAAGTTCAAACTTTTCTTTTTTGATTAGTGGCTCCTTATCTAGGCGATTCTTCCCACCCACCCTCCCCACCTATGTTGTTGCCACCTCTCGCCCCACCTTCTCTACCTGTCTCCGGGTACCCCCTGCGGCGGCATTGGTGAGTTGCCACGTCAACACGCCACGTCAGCAGACTACGTCAGCAGACTACGTCAGCAAGACACGTCAGCAGGACACGTCAACAGGACACGTCAGCCGACAGCAGTGCCACGTCAGCAGCAGGGAATACCACGTCAGCAGGCCCCCGGCCTGGTCTATGTTGTTGCGTTCACAAACAGCCGTCATGGACAAGAGGTCCGGAGAAGCAGACGAGGCCTATCACGCCCGGATGCTGGCCTGGAGTACCGAAACAAGAGCCGTGGTCGCGAAGGCAACGCCGTTTGACCAAACTAGTGAGGCCGTGTCTCCCAATGAAGGAGACAGACTCGCAGCCGCCCAGGAAGGTGGCCGCCCTGACAAAGGCCGAGGACGCAGCAAGACGAAGACACACCACACCTAGCCTCGGGCCCGGCGCAGCAGCTCAAGCCCCATGGTCCCAATACGACATCTCCGAGCAAGCATTCAAAGCGCGCACGAGATTCCACTACTGCCTATAGTGCAACAGCGATCTCCATGAGACACTGGCCTGCCCGTTGAAAGGCAAGGGCAAACAGGGAAACTGAGCACCGCCGAGAGTGACTCGACGACACTCTAGACACCTACGGAACCGGTCTCTTCGCGAGTGACCGGCCTTCATTCCGAGGCGCATGCGGAAGTCGATAGTCCTCTTCTGCATTCTTTTGAGGGCTATGCTGCCCGGCTCGTTCCTACGCTGGTTACTCAAGCTCAAGGACAAGACGTGTGTGTCGCATGTTCTCCATTCGACAGCGGCGACTTATCGTCTTCAAGTGGTTCTTCACGGGATTCGGCGCGCGAGTTCAACATAGAGGTATTGGACCCGCTCACGTCCGAGGACTTCGCATGGCTTCCTCTACCGACCACGGGCCGCCCGCCGGAACCGCAATGCGCAACACTATGCGCTCATCTCCACACGTACTTATCCTTCTATGCACCACCAACTTCGCCGACGGATGACGAAGTCGCGGTGGGGGACATACTTGCGTATGTTACCAAGGTGGCCCGCGAGTTTCRCACACAGCGGTACGATGACAACAACGCACCGCTCATGTATGTCCGCATCCAGGTTGGGCAAGCGTCCTGCAGCGCTTTGCTGGATAGCGGCGCGTCTCGCAATTTTATGAGCCAAGCCTTTATGCAAAGGGCTGGCCTTGGCGCACGAGTTCGGAGGAAGGCAAACCCGACAACGATCAAGTTGGCAGATGGAAAGACACAGCAACTTCTCGACCGTTACATCGAGGCCGTACCGGTTTATTTCGCACCTCATGCATGCGAACCGGTGACGTTCGACATTCTCGACACGGACTTCGACATCATTCTGGGAATGCCTTGGCTTGCAAGTGCGGATCACACGGTCAACTTCCACCGGCGGACTCTTAGCGTTCGCGACGCCTTTGGCGCCAAAGTGGCGTGTACTATTCCTCTACCGCACCCTTCAATTCGGTGCCAGGTGGTGACGGCCAAGCCATTCCGGGCGACTTGCGCTTACGAGCAGCCCAAGGAAATCAGCCTATGTTTCCTACGGACCGTCGCGGTAGCCGACTCTTCACCCACGGACTTGTCTTCGGACCCCCGGGTGGTGAGGTTGTTGGACAAGTTCGCCGACATCTTTGAGTCACCTACCGGTGTGGTGCCAGATCGGCCGATCTCTCACGAGATCATTCTTGAGGCCTGTGTCGGGCCGCCGAAAGGTTGCATCTATCGGATGAGCGAGGAGGAGCTTGCGGTCCTCCGCGCATAACTCGACGACTTGTTGGCCAAGGGCTAGATCCGCCCTAGTAGCTCCCCATATGGAGCACCAGTTCTCTTCGTCCGGAAGAAGAACAAGGATCTACGATTGTGTATCGACTACCGCAAGCTCAACGCACAAACCATCAAGAATGTGGGGCCTCTTCCTCGCATCGACGATCTTCTTGGGCGATTGGGCGGCGCAAAGTATTTTTATGAGTTAGATTTGAAATCGAGATATCATCAAATCTCGATCCGGCCGAATGATCGCTACAAATCCGCGTTCAAGATGCAGTACGGGCATTTTGAGTGGGTGGTCATGCCTTTTGGCCTCACCAACGCCCCGCCGACCTTTCAAGCGGCAATGACCAACGAGTTCCGTGCAATGTTGGACCGTTCCGTGCTGGTCTACTTAGACGATATTCTCGTCTATAGTCGGACATTGGAGGATCATCTTGGGCATCTTCAACGAGTGTTGGAGACGCTTCTCCGCGCCAAGTGCGAATTTGTCCGGCAAGAGCTGGAATACTTGGGCCATTTTATCACACCGGAGGGCATCAGTCCGCTATCGGACAAGATTCAAGCCATCCAAGAGTGGCCGGAGCCTCGTCACGGATGTCCGCTCGTTCCTTGGTCTTGCCATCTACTATCAATGTTTCATCAAAGGCTACTCGAAGATCGCGGCCCACTTAACCAAGCTTCAATGCGAGGATCGGCCGTTTGACTTTGGAGAGGAGGCGCGGGAATCATTTTTGACTCTCAAAGCCGCGCTATTATCTGCGAAGGTCTTGCGGATATACGACCCGCTTTTTCCTACGCGCGTCACTACGGATGCGTCAGGCTATGGCATTGGTGCAGTCCTCGAGCAACATGATGGTGTGGACTGGCACCCGGCCGAGTATTTCAGCAAGAAAGTGCCCGTCCTGCATTCCATTGACGATGCACGCAAGGAGCTCCTCACCTTCGTCCACGCCCTCAAGCGGTGGCGACACTTCCTCCTTGGTTGAAGCCAATTCCGATGGGTAATAGACAACAATTTGTTGGTCTTCTATAAGACCCAAGACACCGATCACATTCCCGGGAAGTCGAACCGTCTTGCGGATGCTCTTTCACGGCGTCCGGATCATTGTACCGCGGTCTACTCAACCTTCGAGATTGACGATGACCTGCGGAACAGCTTCATCCGCGGCTACCAAGCCGACCCCGAGTTCCACGACAAGTACGTGAATTGCTCCTCTCCTAACCCGGTGCCTTCTCACTACCGGATCCAAGAGGGGTACTTGCTTGTCCACACACGGGGGAAGGACCTTCTTTGCGTACTGAGTGATCCTCACTTGCGTAGACTGCTTCTTGGCGAGTTCCACGATGCTCCCGCCACCGGACACTTTGGAGTCAATCGCACAATTGGCCGACTTCGCGAGCGATTTTGGTGGCCCGGCCTTCTCGGCGACGTCACACGCTATTGCGAGTCATGCGAGGTTTGCCGAAGCTGCAAATCCCGCAACCACCGTCCGTACGGCGAGTTACAACCATTACCGGTCCCTTTGAGGCGAAGGGAAGCGATTGCCATGGACATTACCAGCCCGTTCCCCAAGCACAAGACCGACGTGGATGGGATTCTTACGGTGGTCGACCGACTCACCAAGTTTGCCATGTTTTTGCCTTGCTGCTATCATGCCAAGGCATCGGAGTTGGCCGACGTTCTTTACGCCGGCTGGATTCGAACCAAGGGTTACCCCAAGGAGATCGTCTGCGACCTTGACACTCGGTTCATGTCCGATTTTTGGTTGGCGCTCATCAAGCGATGGGGCTTATCTCTCAAGCCCAGTTCAGCTCGCCACCCCCAGACCGATGGCCAAACGGAGAGGGCGCACCAAACCGCACAGGTTCTCCTTCGCACTCTCATCCGTCCTGACCAGAAGGATTGGGTTGAGCGGTTGCCGGATGTCGAGTTGGCCTACAACTCCTCCATCCACCCGGCTATCGGGATGTTGCCCTTCGAGTTTGAGCACGGCTCGCCGGTCACTTCACCATTGGACACTATCACTCCACGAGCGACCGAGAGTGACGACCATCTTCTTTTCTTGCGTCAGACGCAACAAGTTCTTGTTAAGGCACGCGACCAGATGGCTAAGATGCATCAGCGCATGAGCCAGCACGCCAATCGTCACCGTCTTCCTTGCCCATTCCGCGCAGGCGACCTCGTTTGGGTTTCCGCAGCGGAATTCAGCCTTGAACAAGACATCTCTCGTAAGCTCCTCCCGAAATGGATGGGGCCCTGGCCGATCATGGCACCCTCTGGAGATGCACCTGAAGGACCTTCCTTCACCATTCAGGTGCCCGCCCACTTGCCCGTCTACCCGGTCTTTCATTGCTCCAAGCTGGCTCTGTACACACGCCAGCAGACCATGACGATTTTCCCGGGCGACGATCGCAAGACCCACCCTCTATGGACGGTTTTCAAGAGGTCAGCGATATCATTTCCCAGCGTCGCTACCGCAACAGGCCGAGTGAGTATCTGGTCCATTTTGCATACTGCAGCCACAGAGCTGACCGTTGGTTGAACCGTGCGGAACTGCAAACGACAGCTCCAGACGTTCTCGCACGCTACGAACGCAAGATGCAAGGCAAGCCGGTATCTTTGGCTCCACGCCGCACCCACGTTCCTGTTCCGCCTTCAGACCGTCAGCTTCGCCCCCAGCCCGGTTTGACTTCATAAGGAGGGGGGGTGTTACATGTTGCGCCTGCACACGAGGGCCATTTTCCAGGCCCTGCGTCCCTCAGCCTGAAAGCTTGAAAACCAGGGCCTACAGGCCCTGTGTCTGTTCAGCTCGAAAGCCTGAAATACAGGGGCCTACAGACCCTGTGTCGTTTTAGACTAAAAATGGCAATAGCCTTTTTAGCCGGAAATGAAGGGCCATTTTCGGTCGTTCATCACAACGACCGGCCCTGAGACTCAGGCACCAAACCAGGGTTTCGGGAACAGGCTATTCTTAGCCTGTTCCCACGACATCCTCAACAGATGCTGCAGCTCCAGCCCTTGGCACACTTCGGCATTGGCAAGAGCAGCCTCCTCGGCCTGGCTCGCCCTGCAGGCAGTCAGGAGGCAGACCGAGGTAATACATAGGGACTTCCCATGCACTTCACGAGCAGGCAGGCGGCAGTCGGTAGTCTTCAGGATTCGGCAGCAGCACTCTGGAGGGAGCGCTGCAGTAGTCGTAGTAGCGTTAGCCTTAGTCTTCAGCGCTGGGGGCCAGTAGGTAGCTGTAGTCTTCAGCGTTGGGCGCCATAGCTAAGATAGCACTAGAGAGAGAGAGAGAGATTGGGCGGAGGCCAGAGATACCTACCTGCAGCACCGTTGCTCCAGCTTCGTCTTCGAGGTACCTGCAGCATAGCGCCAACTTCACAAGTTAGTACCTGGCTCGTGACAGAGAGAGACAATTCTTCTTCTTCCTCTTCCCGGTCCACCATCTCCCTCTCACCCTCTCATTATCTGACTTCACTACATCAGCAGACTACGAGAGAAAGAGAGAGAGAGAGCTTGGTGACGTTGCATCCAGACTCGACTTTTGGGCTTCAGACATTGCGACGAGGGATTATTTGGGACTTGTGACAAAGGCTTGGTGTTGACGACATTCCCATCTCTCCCCCTCCTCTTCGTCTGATCCCCTCCTCTTCGTCTGTGTATGTCTAGACCTGGCGCTTCTTTCCTGTGTACAACGCCAGGCTCCTTCACACCTTGTGATGGACACGATGTAGGTTTGGTCTGCGTTCAAACATTGATTGGGCTAGTCATTAGCATTCTGGCATTCTGCTTCGCTATCTTATACTACGTGAATGAGGTCAGTCCCGGTCAGGTCAGGATTTGTATCTAAGTCTTCCCTGCGCTATTCAGTACCATTTTGTATGTATCAGAATGCACATTGCTTGTTGAGATTCTACTTACACTGCATTGTCCATTCTGTCTTTTTTATCACATTGCGGATCCTCGGTTTCTATGTAAATCGCCCAACTGGGCATGTAACACACACTGAAGCACAAGCACTGAGGCCGAAAACTGCGTCCCCGAACTCAGCTTGAGTCGGGTCCGAAGTACCGGACTCAAATTGAGTCCGAGGGCAAAAGTGCAATTGCCTCAGGGCTGAACTGAAAATCGAAGGTCTGAGCCAGGGGCCCAGAATGTCGGATGGCGCCAAGTACAAAATCCGAAAGTGGCAGAGGCGGGATTTGAGAACGGGCGCCAACTGCAGAGGGCGCCAACTGCAGAGGGCGCCAACAGTCAGGAACTAGAGATCAGAGACTCCAAAAAAAATAGAAAAGCAGCCTGGCGGGTGGTAACCCGCTGACCAGGGATCGAGCCCTGGTTGGGTCTGTAACAGAGAGAGAGAGAGAGAGAGAGAGAGAGAGAGAGAGAGAGAGAGAGAGAGAGAGAGAGAGAGA
>BFEA01000076.1:88437-100344 GCA_003427395.1 Chara braunii | reverse complement strand
AGAGAGAGAGAGAGAGAGAGAGAGAGAGAGAGAGAGAGAGAGAGAGAGAGAGAGAGAGAGATTTACGACATTGAGACTTGGTGACATTGAGATTCAGATTTGACATATGAGCAACGACATTGAGGGAGACTATTTTGGGATCAGTATCGACGACATTTTTGTTGACGACATCTCTCCTTTTCTCCCCCTTCGTCTCTCCTCCCTCCTCCTCATCCATGTATGTTGGAGCCTGGCGCTTCTTCTCTGATGATGATGTTCAGTCTGTGCCATGACATTGATTGGGTGTGATTATTGGTATTTTAGTCTTCCGCTGTGCTATCCTTACTACATCTGCGAGAGGTCGGTTCTTGGTTCTGGTCTGCACCATATTGGTATGCATACTATGCAATAGTTTGGTATACGGAGCAGACCTCTCAGATGAGGATCTGCCCAATCAAAGTACCATCTTGATTGATTGACTAATTGATTGATTTGGTAGTTGAAATTCGTCAAATTTCTGCATTTTTTTCTTTTCTCTTCTGATAAAGTTGAAATCTTGATTAGCTGTTAGCACTAATCTCGGATTTAGCGCTAATCCCTAATTAGTGTTAATCCAAGATTAGTGCAAGGAAAATTAACAGAAGTGAGATGACAATATTCAGATTGCACAATCACATTGAAAGCCAAATCGTAACACAGTGTTCAAGAAGCAGCATTGCACCAATATAACACCAATGGAGAATCGTAGCACTGGAAGTCAAGGTCAATGAGAGCTTGCTCTCGCCACCACCAACATATGTATCCAGTCTCTATCTCCCTACTTGGCGCTCGACGCCCAGCCTACTCCCTACACAGCTACTACTAGCCTACTAATTGACAATGCAACTATTGACGTCAGCAGCACCCTAAGTACTTGAAGATGTCGCCCATGCAGAACCATCTCCAATACCAGGTATGTGCCCTCACATCATCATCATCATCATCATCCTTCTCTCTCCCCCTTGACTCTCTCCCACGTCTCCCTTAGTTGTACACCCGAAGACCACCCTTGCGCCTCACTGTACATCCAAGCCCTGCCAGCTATGGAGGCTGGGCTATGGCGCTGCCCTCGGCAGCACCCTGCTCCCTGCACGACCGCACGTGCCTGAACCTCGCCGCTCAGTGCTAGCAACAGCCCACGAGCTTCAGCTCCAGCAGCGCTGCCGCCAGCATGCGAGTGCCCGAATGGCTGGCCAAGCAGCGAGCTCTTTCCTATATGGAAAGAGCCTGCCTCATTCGGCAGCCTACATGGACTGGCCTGGGCCCAGAAGCTTCTGGTAGGCTCCAAGATGCTGTGCCTCGGGTGCAGCTACTGGGCCTCATTCGGTTGGGCCTCCCAACTGTCTGTGTATGAGGCTGCGAATCTCGCCCAGGGCCTGTGCTTTCGGAAAGGCCTAGAAGGCCTGGGAATTTCCACGCTGCTCGGACTGTGTTTCCCTTCAACCAACTGGCGCGACGAAACTGCCTGGACCCCAAATGCGAAATTGACAGTTAGGGGCCTCTCGTGATTTGTTAGGCCCGCCTTCACTTAGGGCGGGCACATATGCCGTAGGGGGCCCATTAGGCCTGCCAAGGACCCATATCCTCGCATTCCCTCCTCTTGTACTTCGATAGTCCTCTGAGAAGTTTTCTATTCTGCAGGCATCTTCCCTTTTAGATCTCTTTCATAGCCTGCAATGACTTGAGGTGCAGTTCTCATGAGTTCTTCTCTGGTGAACCACCGATCTTCGCTGGGGTCCAGATGATGTCTGAATCTGACCCGGTACTGCATTTTTGGCTTAGGAGGGCGGCGTCTGCCCGGTGGTCGCGGAACAGGCATCAGACGATGCTCCACGATCTGGTCTATGTCCACTTTGCCATCCATGGTTGGGGGCAGCATTGATCTCCTGGAGGGAAACTGATCTGTGGCAGCGAAAGGTGCCAGCTTGGATGCATGGAACACAGGGTAAGTACGCAAGTGTGGAGGAGTGCGAATCACGTATGAAGGCCCATCCGGTTGATCCCCTACAATATCTAAGATCTCCCAAGGCCCAAAGTACTGTGGCATCAGTTTTCGTGAAATCCCCATCTCCTGGCCTAGTTCAGATGACTTTACCCAGACTCTATCACCTACCTGAAAGTTAGAGGGACGTCTATGTTTATTCTCAGATGTGATCATAGCATCCTGAGACTTCCTAATATGTTCAACGGCCTGCTGCAGCATCTGTTCATACTTGACAGCAAACTCTATGCTGCCAGGTGCTGCAGTGGGTTGCCTTTCTGGTAGCTGAAAGTCAAGTGCACTTCTGGTCTTCCAACCAAGATGCAGCTGGTTGGGAGTCATACCAGTAGTACTATGCACAACATTGTTGTACAGGCTGGCGACGAGAGGTAACTTCTCGTCCCAGTCATCCCGACTTGGCTTAATATAATGCCGAAGCAGGTGATGTACTACTCGGTTCATCTATTCTGCCTGACCATTTGACTCAGGCTGATTCCCTGACGTCATTTGGAGCTTGGTGCCCATCTGTTCAGCTGTCGCTTGCCACAGTTCGCTGGTAAACCTTACATCCCTGTCACTTACTATCGACGTAGGCAGTCCAAAATCCCTGACCCAGTTATCCAGAAACAGTTTAATGACATAGTCGGTTTTAACAGTTTGTGGCATAGCGATAAGTCTTGCATACTTCGAAAAGCGATCCACTATCACGAAGATGTGTCTTTTTCCAGACCTGCTGGTCACAAGGGTATCCATGAAATCCATGGACACACTCTGACCAGGACCTTCAGGAATCGACAAGGGCTTAATGAGCCCAAGCGAAGCTTGAGTCCTGGGTTTGTCCCTTTGGCAAACCTGGCAGGTTTCAACATACCTTTTTGCATCTTGCATCATAGTGGGCCACCAGAACTTCTGCACTAGATTAGCTGAAGTCTTTTTATAACCAAAATGACAAGTTGCATCATGATAATCCCCTAAAAATAAACTATGGAAAAACTCACTACTGGGAACACACAATATTTTATTCCCTTCCTTCTCAAGAAACAGCAAGTCGTCTACCATCGTACATTCATCCAAAGTCTTTTTGTCTTTTGCTTGGAATCTACGGATGATCTCAGACATAACTGGATCTTGCTGATAGGCTTCCACCAATGATCGAGTTAAGTCGTTAGATATGCCAAATTCAGTCATTAGTGCGCCCAATGTCTATCACTTGAATCCATCGCTTGAGTGCACCAGAGAGTATCGGTTGTTTCTTAATCCGGCGCAAGGTCTCATGGTCAGATCTCACATAGAAGAATCTGCCAAGGAGACAGTGTCTCCAATGTACCAGCGCTCTATACAGGGCATAAAGCTCACGCCCATAAGTGGACTTGGCTAGTTTCTGAGATGGCATCTTCTTACTCATGTACTCGATAGGTCTCAACTTGGTCCCCTCCTTTTGCACAAGGACCGCGCCTATGCCATATTGGCTAGCGTCCGTGGTCACTATAAATGGCTTATCAAGATCCGAAAGTTTAAGAACCTCGTAGTGTGTTAGGGCATACTTCACACTCTTCAGTCCACTCCCACGGGGTGTCTAGTTGAGTTAGATCTGTTAATGGGAAGCTTTAGTACTAAGTTCTTTACAAACGGACGATAGTAGCCCGTCATCCCCAAAAACGATTTGACCTCAGTAGCGGTCTGAGGTCTGGTCCAGTCACGTATTCTGGCCACGTTAGCATCATTTGGCCTCAAACCATCTGCTGAGATTTCATGACCTAAGTACAAGATCTTCGTGCGACCAAACTCGCATTTCTCCAAGTTAACCTTGTACTGTTGTTGTCTAAGGAGACCTAACACTATTTTCAAGTGCTCAGTGTGCTCCTCTACGGTCCTACTAAAGATAAGAATATCGCCGAGATACACGACGATAAACTTGTCTAAGTACTCATGAAATATCATGTTCATCGCGTGTTGGACAGTACCAGGTGCATTGCATAGGCCAAGGGCATCACCACAAACTCGTACAGACCGTACCTGGTCTAAAATGCGGTTTTGTGCTGGACCTCAGGTCTAATGGCAATTTGATGGTATCCAGACTTTAGATCTATCTTGGTGAAGTATCGGCATCCCTGCACTCTATCCAAGAGGTCGTTGATGCGGGGTAGGGGCTCCGCGTTCTTAACGGTGATGGCATTGAGGGCCCTATAGTCAATGCACATCCTCAGGGTACCTCCCTTCTTTGGGACAGTTAAGACTGACGCACCCTTAGGGGAGGTACTAGGCCGAATCCATCCCTTTTCTGTGAGCTCCTTGAGCTGGCGGCGGAGCTCATCCACATCAGCTACCTTGTTGTACTCTCCCTTGATTGGATCAAGTTGATAGTCATACATGTCTATCACTTGAATCCATCGCTTGAGTGCGCCAGAGAGTACCGACTGTGTCTTAATCCAGTGCAAGGTCTCATGGTCAGATCTCACATAGAAGAATCTGTCAAGTGGACTCAACCAACACCCCGACTGCGTGTTGGTTGAGTCCACTGACCTTTCTGTCACTCAGTACCCCTACGCAACACACACACACACTCCACTACAGCTATGGCAACACTAGCTGCCACTACCCTATCACTATACTATGCTTCTCTGCCCACTTCATCTTCGGGCACACTATAGACCTCCTCGCACAAGCTGCTGAGGCAGCGCTTCCGCATGGCTTCCGCAAGAATGAATGAATGGTTGGACGCGGCCTCTTGATTTATACTTTTGCGCTGCATTGGTCTACCCTGTGTCCCTTGGCCCTTGGTGCACACAGTCCCAGACGGTACTTGCTGAACAGGACCGGACTGCTTAACTGGGACTGTTGACTCAGCGAGGTGGCCTACCACCACTTGACCACTTGCCTCTGTTCAACGCAGGCTCATTCCGAAAGGCCACTTCTAGAACCCTCTGACTTGGCCTTTCGGTACTGTAGCAGCTACGACTTGACCCTTCAGGCATCCTACAGCTACGACTTCAGAACTGTCTAGGCTCCTACTCTACAGGTCTACAATTCGATTCTCTTCTACCCTGTGACCTACGACAATCTACCTACCACTGGCGTTCCTACAGGCCGCAGGTTCAAATCTACGGGTTGACATCCATACTGTACACAGGTAAGATGGGGAACTAGGGATCGAGCCCTGGGATCTGCATTCGGTACTGCGAACTGGTGAAAATCGTTTCACTCCTGCCGGCCTAAATTCGAGGTCCTCTGAGAAAATTTCAGTCTAAGGCAGGACCTTTACCCCTCTGCTGTCTCTCGTAGGCCCGTAATATATCGGGAGCTGTTTCTAGAAGTTCAGATCTTGTAAACCAGCGGTCGTCTTCCGGTTCTTCATAACTAAAACGAACCTTGTACTGTGTCTGTGGACGACCCCTACCTCCAGTTCTGAATACATCTTCAGCCACTATGCCATCGATGTCATACCTTCCATCCATATCGGGCGGTATCATAGATCTACGGGATGGAAACTGATCACTTGTTTGACAAGGTAACAACTTCGACGCATGGAAAACTGGGTAAGTATGGAGGTGTGCTGGGAGTTCTATAGTATAGGACGGTCCATCTTTGCCGCCCTTCACTTCCAGAACAGGCCACGGTCTCCTGTATGTGGGCAGTAACTTCTGCGAGATGTTCTCCTCAGGCGCAAACTCTCTAGAACTGACCCAGACTGAGTCGCCTACTTGAAACTATGAAGGGCGACGATGTTTGTTCGCCTGCTCTATCATCCTATGCTGGGCTTTCCTGAGGTTCTCTACGGCAGTAGCTAGTTCTTTCTCGTGTTGTACAGCAAACTCCCTGGTCCCGGGTGGTAATCTGTGAATCTGATCCCGGTTGAGTCCTTCAAATGGTCTGCGTGGTCTAAAGGACTTGTGCAGTTCGTTGGGAGTGCGGCAGGTGGACAAATGCACGCTGTTATTATGCGCACTAGCTACTTTAGGCAACATCTCGTCCCAGTTAATCTGATCTGGCCTAATGTACATGCGCAGAACTTGTTGTAGGATCTTATTTATTTGCCCTGTCTGACCGTTAGTCTCTGGATGACGGTCGGACGACATCAACAACTTAGATCCGTATACTCCCATGAGTTCTTGCCAGTTCTGGCTAGTAAAGCGACTATCTCTATCGCTAACTATAGATAGTGGGATTCCATTCTCCCTCACCCAACAGTCAAAGAATCTCTGTATGACTAAATCAGTACGTGCCTCTGAAGGCAAAGGAACAAAAACTGCGTACTTACTGAACCGGTCAACTATGACCATGACTTGGCTCTTGCCATGCCTACTCTTGACTTGAGTGTCCATGAAGTCTATGGACACTGAGTCTCCCAGCTGATCCGGAATGGGCAAGGGTCTGAGAAGACCTAATCGGGCACGCGTAGTAGTCTTGTTACGCTGGCAGACTTTACAACTGCGAACATACTCTACGCAGTCATTCTTCATCCCTGGCCAAGTATACGCCCGCATCAGATTGGCTAAAGTCTTCTGCCAACCAAAATGACCCTCTGTGTCATGGCATTCTCCCAAAATCAGGCTACGAATTTCTTCATTACTGGGAATGCACACGCGGTCAAAGACATTAGTCTTCTCGAAAAGCAACCCTTCGGTAGTGCAGTAGTTCGGCTCAGTCTCTGGGGCCTCTTTGACTTTCTTAAGGAGGTCAGAATAGATAGGGTCCTGTGCGTAGGCCTCTCCAACCTCTTGCTGCAGGTCTTTCCCTATATCGAGGTAATGCACTATTGCCCCAAAGTAACCTGCCCTCCTACTCAGAGCGTCCGCGACTACGTTGCACTTCCCTTTGACAGGCTCGAGCTCAAAGTCGTACTGATCTATCTCGGCGGCCCACCTAGTAAGCTTAGGTGTCATCTTGGCCTGCGTCTTTAACCATCTCAATGTCTCGTGATCTTAGTAGACTTTGAAGTGCCTCCCAAGCAAGTAGTGCTTCCAGTGGTATAACGCTTGCCTGAGAGCGTAGAGTTCCCTCTCGTAGGTAGATGTCGCAACCTTCTCTAAAGGCATCCTGGCGGACATGAACTCTACGGGTCTATAGCCATTGCCATCGTCTTGCTGTAACACCGCGCCTATGTCGTCCTGGCTAGCATCCGTAGTAACGACAAAAGGCAAGGACGGATCGGCGACCTTAAGGACCGGATACTCTATCAACGCCTGTTTTAATTTCTTCATAGCAGACGTGCAGTCCTTGTCCCACTTCCAGATGGTCTCTTTCCTGAGCAACCTGCGAAGGGGCGCAGCGATAGTGGAGAAGTTCCTTATGAACTTCCTATAGTAGTTGGCTAGGCCTAAAAACGACCGCAACTCTGTCAATGTACGCGGTGTCGGCCAATCTCTAATCGCTGCRATCTTGCTATCCTCTGGCTTGWCGCYGTCTCCGTCTAAGACGTGGCCTAAATACAAAACTTGGGTCTTTGCCCAATCGCACTTCTTTGCATTGATCTTGAAGTTAGCTTCCCTCAGCTTCTCCAAGACCTGCCTGAGATGACCCTGCTGCTCTTCGAGGGTCCTACTAAACACTAGAATGTCATCTAGATAAACTACAACAAATCTGTCTAACCATGGCCTAAACAAATCGTTCATACAGTGCTGGAACGTTGCTGGCGCATTGGTCAGTCCAAAGGGCATCACTATAAAATCATAGTGCCCATACCTAGTCCGGAACGCGGTCTTGTACTGATCATCAGGGTGAACCTCTATCTGATGATATCCTGACTTCAAGTCTATCTTAGAGAAATACTTGGCCCCCTGCACTCGATCTAAGAGATCATCTATCCTAGGCAGTGGCTCAGCATTCTTCACTGTAATAGCATTCAGACCCCTATAGTCTATGCACATTCTCAGCTCTCCCTCTTTTTTAGGAACAAAGAGGACAGGCGTTCCGAAAGGAGACGAACTGGGCCTAATCCAACCCTTCTCGAGGAGTTCGTCTAACTGCTTGCGAAGCTCCTCTAACTCCCGTGGGGACATCCTATACACAACGCCCTTAGGAGTTCTACTGCCAGGCTCTATTTCGATACGGTGCTGGATGGGCCGCGGTACTACTCCTATCGGCGGCTCAGTTAAATCCTTAAACTCCTCCAGCAGCTTGGCAATCGCACGGTCCATCGGCTTTTCTTCCGTAGGCGCAGTCACTAGCCTAACATAGGCAACAAAAACTTGTTCCTCCAATTTCTCCTTTTTCACCAACCTGGCGAACGCAGGAGCACTAAGACAGCAATGTGCCAAGGGATTCTCTATGCCTGACACATGGAACAGGCGGGCAGTCTTGGCCTCGCCTGAAGAACTAGGGAGCCTACACTCGTGCTCCTTCAAATGGAGCATGGCCTCGGCTGCCTCTCCCCAATCCATTCCCAGGACAATATCGAATGGGAGGCTGTCTTCTACGAGGAGAGTCAGGGAGTGGAGGACCTTCTCCACTTTCCCATCCTTCTCTAGGCGAAAATACGCCTGGACTCCCTCTACATACTCCTCTACAACCATAGTACGATTGTCTGCGAGGATACTAACTATGGGGTCTGCCAATTTCTGGACTTTAAGTCCCAACTTCAACTTCTGCAGCGCTTTCTTACTAATATAGCTGCGGGTGGCCCCTGAGTCTACTAGGGCCCCTACTCTACCTCTAAAAATCTTTGCATCTAATAAGATAAGTTGCCCTTTATTCTCCTTCTTCATCTTGGCCCAGGCGGGCATCCTCTTTTTCAATTGTTCAGCCACGTCTGTGAGGGAGGTGTCCAGCGAGACTCTAACACAAGCAGTCTCTGGGCAGTTATCTAGACACCGGCCTGCAACCTCTGCCATAGGCACATGTGGTGTGGGAGTCTCCTGCCGGCTAGCGCTATGTTCCCCACATGGTCTAATGGTAGGGGCAGTTGCTACCCCTACCGGCGGCTGCCTTTTGGCCCTTGGGCAGCCGTTCAGGTCTCTCGATACTTAGGACAATATTTGATGATATGGCCCGGGTCACCGCAGAAAATGCACTGGCCCCGGTCCAATCGTTGTTGCCATAAAGTCTGGTCCAGACCCAACGCCCCCCAAGGCCTACCCTGCGGTAGCCCCGGGTGCCATCCTCCTACCCTATAGGGAGACCTGTTCCTAGGACGGTTTTGCGGGGGACCTTGACCCCTGCCTCCCGCTTGGCGGTTTCCTCCTCTGCCCCCAACCCCCTGATCGCCCTGAAACCGGCTCCCTGAGGCCCGGCCCCCTTGGCCCTGGCCTCGTCCGCCTTGCGGCCTCCCTCCATCCGCGACAGCAGCGTAAGTCCTCCCCTGGCCCACACCGCTGTCCTCTTCCTCTAACCCCCACTCGATCTGTTCGTAGGGGATCTCATCCACACTACCCTCGTCTAAGGTCAGGACAAGGTTGTCCTTGGTCTTTACCTGCCCTGAGATAGTGCGGCCTTTCCACTGCTTCCCTTTGTCTAAGTCCTTGTGCCAGAAGGTAGACAGGGACACAGACTTAGCTTCAAAAGCCACCACCTCACGGCTAAGGGAATCGTAAGTCGTGGCAAGGTCTTCGCTCTTCGCGAAGAACTGCCCTCAAAAGGCTTCGGGCATAGCCCGATAGAAGAGATTGACCAATTGGCCCTCTGTGACCCCGTGGTCGGGGACGGCCACCAACTCATCCATTGTACCCTTGAGTGCCTTGGCACTCTTCCATTTACGAGAATGGATGGTCTGGAGCTTGTCTGAGGCCTTGACACTGCGAGCGACATCGGCAAATCGCTCGCGCAGCAATGTCATGAAATCGGTGAGGGGAGTGAACGACCAATATGCAACTGGATCGTCGTTGCAATTGGCAGCGCAAACTAGGGACCTTGCAAAGCTGGCGGCCTCGTCTCTAAGCGCGTGGATCGCGATCAGAACCTGCTGATCCGGGAAGACCTGTTGCAGATGCACATAGGTCTTAACGTTGGCCTCCTAGTTGTCAAAGTTCTCTTCACTTTTTCCACTGTAGGAATCGGGGAATTTGACCTTGACCGGCTCCCGGCGAGGAGGACGTGCTTCCTCCTCCTTGGGAGCTGCCGCCTTAACGCCTTCAATGGCGCCAGCGCAAAACCGCTCAGTCTTGTTGAGGCGATGACCCACCTCGGCTCCAACAGCGCCTACCAACTCACGAGCAAAGTCCCGAAGGCCCAATCGTATTGAACGCACAACTATATCTTGACTCCAACTGAAGTCATATTGGTCCGCCTGAATCCGTGCCAGGCGTGCGACGCTTCGGGCTATGACTCGCATCTGGCCCGGGAGTTCGGTTTGGGCGGCTAATTGCTCTTCTATCTTTTTCACCTCCTCTAACTCTTCTGCCGCCTCCGCTGCCTTGTCAACTCTTCTCTTCTTCTCCCTCATCACTGCTAATTTCCACTCCATCCTCTTCTCGTCTTCCAACGCCTGTCGTCTGAGGGGATCTTTCTCTGCATCCCGAACCCTCATGGCAGCCTCTTGCTGATCCTGTGGGATGTACATGCTAACTTCTTCCTCCTCTCCCACAGACAGATTGGCAACCCATTCGCATATCCTCTTCTCCAGGTCCCCACCTTGCTGCCACTGTGCTTCCCACTCCTCCTTTGCAGTGGCGGACCTTCCTCCTCTTCCTTGTCCACCTCCTTCAATTTCTGCTCTTCTTCTTTCTTGATTCTCTCCTCTCTGGCCATCTCTTTCTCAATCTTTCTCAACTTGGCCGCCTGCTCCTCCTGTAGGGCCTTCTTCTTGGCCTCTTTCTTTTATTTTCTCACCTGCAGGATGGCGGCCATCTTCTCCTCCTCCTCCTTCGTGTAAGGTTGGGTGGAAGCACCACCCCGAGTCCCTACTCTACACGTGAAAGTGGGCCAAAAGCCCAGAGGGAAGAGGAGATGCCAGAGGGTCCCCCAGAGGGAGAACCCCACAAGCAACCCATACATAGGATAGTCGTCCATCATGGTGGCAGGTGCACGACAAGAGTCCCACTCCTTACCACTTAGACCTACCCGGACACTAACCTACTGACTGACTTTCTAAAGACCACTACTCAATTACTCAAAGGCTGTCACTAAAGAACCAGCAGCTGATCAGGAGGCATTTAAGGAGATCCCCCAAACTCCGCAGGAATTCTTTAACGTCGCAACAGGACGACGCGATCAGCTTGGCTCCTCTGGCGATTTCAGCCCACAACTCAGCCCGTCCAGCCTCCTGTGCCACACCGAGCAGCCCGCCGGTCGGTACCGGTCCTTGGAGGGGTTCGTGTCCCTCGGGTCAGTCGAGTYGTCAGACACGGATCATCAGCCTTCTGGGTCCGGTAGGGGAGTGGCTCAACCAGGCCTCAACACTTAAAGACGGCCTTCGTTTCAGCCTACAACTCGGAGTTCGGACCCTCTATGCTGAACTCAGTAGACCTGCCAAACAGTACCGGTCATTGGGCTAGACGAGTTGTTTAACGAGCGCTCGCCACTCATGCCCAGGTCTCCAGATGCCAGAGTAGAGCTTTGGTCCTACTAAGCCCGTGCAGGTTTGGCAGCAAGGCCCTATCCTTCATCCACAGAGTCCTAACACCTAGGACATAAGAGACTCAATGCAGAAAGGAGAGACAGACAGACTCAGCAAGTACCGTGGGGTAAGTGCACATCCACAGGGTAAGGGGATAGGCTAAGGGCTCAGCGAGATATCACCAACTCCAGCTTGGTCAAAATCTTGGTCAGCAGCTCCGGTCAACGCCTTGGTCAACGCTGAGTCAACGCGGACAACCCCGAGTCAACGCTTGGTCAACGCCTAGTCAACCCTCTGGTCAACCCTTGGTCAACGCTCTTGTCAATGCTCTGGTCAACGCCCGGTCAACCCTTCACCTCGGCTATGGCTGCCGGCACCATCACCTTCGTCACCCTCGCCGCTTACTTCCCCTTCCTTC
>BFEA01000076.1:61698-74224 GCA_003427395.1 Chara braunii | reverse complement strand
GAGAGAGAGAGAGAGAGAGAGAGAGAGAGAGAGAGAGAGAGAGAGAGTTCTTCTTCTTCCTCTTCGCAGTCCACCATCTCCCTCTCACCCTCTCACGACCTGACTTCACTGCAGACGACGAGAGAAAGAGAGAGCTTGGTGACATTTGGATCCAGACTCGACATTTGGGCTTCAGACATTTTGACGAGGGATTATTTGGGACTTGTGACAAAGACTTGGGGTTGACGACATTCCCATCTCTCCCCCGCTTCTTCATCTGTGCATGATCAAGGCCTGGCACCTTCTTCCTGTGTATAGCGCCAGTTCTCTTCACACCTTGTGATGAGAATGATGTATGTTTAGTCTGCATTGCAACATTGATTGGGCTAGTCATTGATATTCTAGCATTCTGCTACGCTATCTTCCACTATGATAGAGGTCAGTCTCGGTCAGGTCAGGACTTGTATCTAAGTCTTCCCTGCGCTATAAAGCACCATTTTTGTATGTATCAGAATGTACCATGCTGGTTGAGATTTCACTTGCACTGCATTGTGCATTCAGTCCTTTTTATCACATTGCGGATCCTCGGTTATTATGTACATCACCCAACTGGGCATGTAACAGAGAGTGAGAGCACACACACACGCTCACTCAACTCGACGCAGACTCGACACGGCTCGACGGACGCAGACAAAAAGTGGCAAAGTCGTTGAGTCACAATCTTGGATTCCGAACACAATGTCACAGCAAGTCACACTGAAGCAGAAGCATTGAGGTCGAAAACTGAATGCCCGTACTGGGCTTGAGTCCGGTCTTAAGTACCGGACTCGAGTTCGGTCCCAAGGGCAGAAGTGCAATTTGCCTCAGGGCTGAACTGAGAATCGAAGGTCTGAGTCTGGGCGCCGGAATGCCAGATGGCGCCAAGTATCGAAATCCGAAAGTGCCAAAGGAGGAATTTGAGAACGGGCACCAACTGCAGAGGGCGCCAACAGTCAGGAACCGGAGATCAGAAACTCGAAAAAAAAAAAAAACAGCCTGGTGGGTGGTAACCCACGGACCAGGGATCGAGCCCTGGCCGAGTCCGTAACAGCCGAACTTTGTGGACAAAGACTAAAGACCACGGACGCAGCCGGTAGCTGCAGTCCACCCACATGGACAAGAAGAAGACCCGACATCGACTTCAGGGCCAAGTGAAGGAAGCCAAGTCAATGCCCTTCCGTCACGACACAACACACGAAAGAAAAAGCGAAACCGGCATCGATGTCGGAAGCCGGACAGCCGAACCAGGCATGGGCAAAGTTCAGTCTTACAGAGGAGCAATACAAGATCCGCCAGAAGTACGGATGCTGCTTTTGGTGTAACAGCACCAAGCACACTCCGACTCAATGCCCCGACAAGGTCAAAGACGACGTTCGCCCACGACAAAGCTCAGGAAACTGAGCTCCGCGGGGAGTGAGGCGACTCCACTTCACATTCCGTCGGGCACGGTTGCCTTGCTAGCAACCTCCTACACGTCTGGGGAGCATGCGGATGTTGCAAGTCTTCGGGAAACTTTCGAAGACTATGCTGTCCAGTTGGTCCCTCCGTTGGACCTACCTCTCCACGTGCACGACACTCACGTATGCGCAGTTTCATCACCGCCGATAAGCGAACCGACTCCATCGTCGACACTACTATCATCCAGGGACTCGTCGGTGTGGTCAGGACTTGAGGACCTTGACCCATTGACAACGGAAGACTTTCAATGGTTGCCTCTTCCCCAATCCGGTTCGCTGCTGAAACCGCATTGCAACGCCTTGATGGCGGAGCTACGCAAGTACTTGCACGCAGCAGTACCAACTCCGTCGACGGACGACGGAGTAGCAGTTGTTGACCTTCGCAAGTATCTTGCGAAGATCGACCGTGAGTACGCCACGCAACGGTACGACGACATCGACCCACTGTTACTTTACGTCCGCATTCAGATCGGAAAGGCGACCCGCAGCGCCTTGATCGATTGTGGCGCTACTCGCAACTACATCAGCCAAGACTTCATGATGCGTGCTGACCTTGGGCCGTGCGTTTGAAGGACGTCGCAGCCCACACAAGTCACATTGGCCGACGGTCACACGCACAAGTCCATTGATCGGTGCATTGACACAACGCTCGTGCACTTTGCCTCGCACGCAAGTGAGGTTGTGTCCTTCGACATTCTTGACACAAAGATCGACATGATCTTGGGCATGTCGTGGCTGCGAAGCGAGGACCACCCGGTGAACTTCTATCGATACACTGTTCACGTTCGTGATCGAAACGGGATACTCGTCCCATGCACGGTTCCTCCGCCTCACCCGATTGGTTGTCACGCGGTTCTGTGGCAAGCATACACAACTCCATCGCACGACAACACGTGGAAGAAATGGGCATTTGCTTCTTGCATGCCCTCCCTCCTCCCGACGAGCCAGCGACGGAAGTGCCACCGGATCCACGCATTGTAGAGCTTCTTGACTCCTTCAGCGATGTCTTCGAAGCTCCCGCCGCAATCGTATAGGATCCGCCAATTCGTCACGAGATCATCCTCGAAGACGGAGCCGTACCTCCGCGCAGATGTATTTACCGCATGAGCGAAGAGGAACTTGAAGTGCTTCGAGCGCAACTCGACGACCTCATTGCCATGGGCTTAATACACCCTAGCTTCTCGCCCTACGGTGCTCCCGTTCTCTTCGTCGGGAAGAAGAACGAGGAACTCCGGCTATGCATTGACTATCGCAAACTTAACGTGCAAACCGTTAAGAATGCTGGTCCGCTCCCACGAATCGACAATCTTCTCGAACGTCTGGGTGGCGCCAAGTACTTCTCCAAGTTGGACCTCAAGTCGGCTTACCACCAATTTGAGATCCATCCACGGGATCGGTACAAGACCGCATTCAAAACGTGATACAGGCACTTTGAGTGGGTCGTAATCCCATTCAGCCTCACGAATGCCCCGGTATCAACCGGAATAAGAAGTTTGTCAGCACGCCGATCGGACCCTGTGCCTCACGCCGTGTCTATCACCCACGGGAGGGTCGGTCGGGGCTCCTGTAACCTGCAAGAAAACTGTTAGTCCACATCCACATAAATGAAGATTGGAAACGACTATAGACACGACCACGAGCCTCTCACAGTCCATCGTACGCTACTCCCGACCCCAGAGATAGGTCCTGAGTCCAAGTCGGGAAAATCAGTCTGAGTTTCGATTGACCTCACTAACACTCTAGGACGAATCCTCCACCCGATGGGATGCCGCCGGTAACGGGCTCGCTGATTCCATGGAATAGTGCTCGAACTCTCAGTGTCGAAGGCAGAATCGAGGGCCCATCGTGGCGACTGTTCTTGGTCTAGTTTCACCATGAGTCGACCTTGTCGCCTGTTCCCCTCAGAAGGAGAAAAACCCAGCGATCAAGTCCAACTCCCAGCCGACTGAGTCACCCGGTCCGTACCTCGGACAAATTTCCCCCTCTCGTTGAAGCCCGCGCGGGTTCAGGTCTCGGCCTGTCTTACCCTAGTCCCAGCCTGGTCTCAAATGCTCCTGCCCGGTTCGCAAGCCCTGGTCTGACCCAAAAATCCCATCCTCGGCCAAAACCCCCAGTGCAGTCCAAAGTCACGGTCCGTCCAAAGTCCCGGTCCCGCCCAAAGTCACGACCCCATCCAACGCCCGATCCCCTCCCAAGTCCCGATCCCGTCAAAGCCATGGTCCGCCTTCGAAGTCAAAGCCCGCTGGTACATTCACGATCCGCCTTCAAAAGTCCAGGCCAACTGGTTCGTTCGTGGTCCGCCTTCAAAATCCCGGTTCGCCAGAGGAATCCCTGGCCGCCTTCAAAGTCCTGGTCCACTGGTCAAGCCTCAGTCTCTTTTCTAATTCCAAGGCCCGCCGGTCCTCGCCCCAAGTCTCAACCCACACCCAAAGGCCCAGTTCCACTTCGAGGACCGTTCAGGTGTGTGCGCGCTGATGAGCGCCGCTACCCGTGCCCTGCTCCCGCATGCGCGCGACCTTCCCACGCGTCCCGATCCCGATCCGTGCGTGAATGCGCTGATGCGCACAACTATCCGCGCCCCTTTCCCAAACGCGCGCGGGTACGTGCTGATGTGCGCGATCTTCCCACACGTCCCGATCCTGCTCCCGAATGTGTGCAGGTACGCGCGTGTGCGCGCGGCTATTCCCGACGTGCTCGTTTGGGCATATGACTAGGTTGTCCAACGTAGTCGTCCTGAACTGTTTAAGATATCCAAGTTATATATAATTGTCTGCACTTTAATCTTTTAAGGTAGCATATGACTGAACCGTTCAACTTAGATCAAAGTTCAGCCTGCCCCTTCTAACCACAAGTTTACTCTTAATTGCTACTCTCTTCAGTTGGTGATAAGCTATAGTCAGACCATCCAATCTTATGGAAACATGTCTGACTAGCCTGTTCATAAGTAAAGTAATATAGAAGTATAAACAAATTTATCCTTCTGGTTCCTGCATGTGTGTGGCTCCAGACCAGATCTCCCAATCTTATGGGAACCTGTCTAGTCCTTTGCCTAAATTCCCCTCATAATAAAATAAGGAGAGTGAGAGCTATCCAAATTTATGTAACATGCCAAACTCTCTTTCTGAAACCAATAAAACATAAGAAAACCCAATTGAAACAAGACAACCAAGCCATCCAATCTTATGGAAGCCTGCTTGGTCCCTGAAAAAGTCAAACACAAGCAGCCCTCACAAGTCAGAGCAACCAGACCATCCAATCTTATGGAAACCTATCTGGTCCTCCAGGCAATCAAAAATAAACATAGCACTAGGGCATCCAAACGTATGGAGACTTGCCCAACCTTTGGTAGTCCCAATCAAACGCACGCAAGACCACCTTTCTCCCATATGCAAACCCATTTCACGATCTGCTTTCAGTCAAACAACAAAAATAAAACTGAGTTTGCACAAACATTCCTTAAGTCTGGTTTGTGTCCTGAAAGTCAAACTCAAAGTCAAAGTATGGGATACAGACAGTATACTCAGTCAAACTGTAGCAAGAAGTACATATTAGGGGTTATAAGTGGGTTTATAGAAGGAAGCAAAGGTTACCTCTCAGTTCCCTGCCTCCAAAACTCCTCCTGAGTTCTGGCACAGCTTCCGCAATCGGTGGGCAGACGTCCCACAAACTCTTGATGCGGTCCTACGGGTTGCAATCCCGCCTGCCGCCTTCCTCTCGTAGCCACAACGTAGACTAGATTAAGAAGGGCAGAAGGAGGAGAAGGATTGAGTCACTCAGATGTAAGGGAGGTGCTCTCAAACTCGCGTGAGAGGGCCTTGATTCCTTGAGGGCCCCGCAATGGCACCAATAGATGCAGTAAAAGGACGAACTGAACTTTAGACGCCGAGTAAAACCACCCTGACGGTCCTCTAGGGCATAATGGTAGTCCTCTTGTAGACCCTGATCACTTCGTTCAAGTCATTGTGCCCTTACTTCTGATCAAAATGTTGTTGCGCGGTCTAGAAGAGCTCCTGCTCAAATGGAGCACATCCCCTATGCTCTATTTGAAAAATAGGTAAAATACATCAAAAGTTCAGTAACAAACTGCGCACACGACAACCATACATGACTATAAGGCACCGCAATAGTGTATACAGTCAAACGTCACACCGCCGTACTCAGAGATGTGCAGGGCAATATCACATCAAATGCAATGGCGTAGCAACAACATGCTCAGCGAGAGAATCCTCCAACTTCCAATACATGCACCGTCACATGCACTATGAACTCAACAGCAACAGCGGCAACAAAGAGGTAAACTTCTGCAGCAACAATCTCTCCTTCTCCCACCATACTAAACTTAGTAGCTCTCCTTCGATGACGGCCACAATCTGCAACAACTATTCAAGGAGCGCAACAACTATTCAAGGAATGCCGCAGGCGTGTATTCACAGCGAGAGTAGGGCGAAGACACGGCAATGGTCGTGCTCGACCCATAGCAGCTGCTCACAACGAGGCCCAGCAGCACCTGCGGGTGGCGAAGCCCATCAAGGAGTGCATAAACCACTGCCACGCACCAGCAACCGGGGTTTACATACATACCAGCTCCTCACACCGCTCGCTGCCAACGGTCAGGTACGTACTCCAACCGCTTACTCGGAATCATAATGGAGCCAAAATTCCGAGAGCCGACACGACATGCAGGTAAGCTTTCGGAATACCTCCAGCTATTTGCCACCTCTTGCTCTCCTTTTCCCATTGACTTCTTCCCTTGGTTCAGCTCGCCCCGCAAGGTAAGTATGCTCTCGTCGCCTACTCCTACCTCACTCAGCGAATGCTCCTATCCATCAAAGCGGCTGGATTCTCCCATCCGTGACTTTCTGATACGTCAAGACGTGACAGCCACGAGAAAGGCAAGTAGCAGTGTCGAGAACGAGAAACGGTGATCACGATCGGACTGCACTGATTCGCATGGATGACCCTAACTTACCCCTTCGCTTACCAATTGCGAAGAGTGGAAATGAATCTTTCGTTAAAACATGGGAAAATATGTTCCCATCATACTAAGAAAATTGTCGCTACTCCGAGCCTGCTTGTTGCCCGTATGCCCGGGCGCAACCCATAGAGCCATCCCTAGCCAAACTAAAAATCGCATGCAAAAACTAACGCTGCGACCACATTCGTCTCACCCCAAACCCCCCATTTCGCATCTTTGCTCGCCCAAAATGACTAAGGATTGACGAAGATAACTAGTTTTTAGTCCCTCCATCGCTGTACGCCCCGACATCTTCAAGCGACCTGTATCTTTCCTAACTCCCAGTTTACTAATTCTTCTTCCGTTCTAACTTCACCGCCTGACTCAACCCTGCCAGAAAACCCCCTTCTAGTATCTTCACTCACTCGATTCTATAGAGAATCGAGTGAGTTACCTCTCTTCCCCCTTCTGCCATAGCTAGCATCCGCCATCTCTCAGTGCAACACTTTTCTACTTTAGCCCCCTAACCACTAACTCTCCCGCCAATCTAACTTTGCCATTGCACTCGCCCGAGGTTGAAACCCCAATTTAGTCTCTTCTCCCACTCGATTCCACTGAGAATCGAGTGAGCCATCCCTTCTTGCTCTCGCCATACTCGTTTTCCTCCATGCTCGCGTCCGAATGCACAAAGCGCGACTTGTCGTCCGGGTTCGACCCCTGCTTGCTGCCTCCGTGCTTCCTCTCTTACCGCTCCGCTTTCCCGTTCATTAGCCTCCACCTCATAGCGCTGTCCCACTACTGCGCAACAACTTGTTCAGCGGCTCCGACAATCCTGATGGCAGCCTTCGAAGTGGAAACCCGCAACTAACGCCTCAGACAACCCTGCGCCCCTACACCCAAATCCGACGACGACCTGGTTGGCAGTATCTGCCACAGTCCCGCCACAGTCTCCTCAGGTCCGTCCCGCCGCCACCTCAAACCCCCAACGACACAGTTTATTCTCAGACCATTCCACGGCAGGCCTTGGGGCCGGGGATGCTCACACTCAAGCCTCTCACAACATACCGTGGTCGGCGGACAGTGCCCCCATCGAGACCCCTACCACCCTCGGGCTGCAGCCCTGCAGGCTCACTCGAAATGTTCTCCAATTCCCTTCCACTTTTTAAGCTATCGGCGCTCTCCAATTGGGAAACGAAAGAAATCACGACCACGGACCCCGCCACTTCCACGCACATTGACCTCTTCGGTCTGTGCTTCAACATGGGTGGGATGGAAAAATTTTGCCACCATCCCCAATTCGCAGGAACCCGAACGGGCCCGCCGAAAGAGGCATGTGGTCAAGGTCCTTGACTGCTGTGACGGCCACCCGTGTCCTGCGGCATAACAACTGAGCCAGGCTCGTCGGTCCCGGTGTCGGCCTTAGAACCGATCATCGAATCAAAAGCACTTAGGGAAATTTAGAAGTAGGAAAATTTTAATAATAAAAGTAAGAGTAAACATGAAGACACAAAAAGGTAGGGGGACGAAAGGCCATGCGTCCCACTGGCCTGTGACGCGCGCACACCCAGGCTGCGCATGATTGCGCCTCGCCGTCAATACCCCGCACGCAGCGCTCACCTAGGCAAGGACCTAAGCAAACGGGCAAGGCTGCTCTGGCGTGACTTGCAGAAAACACGCCAAATACCCTTGTAAGGGTATTTGGCACGACAATGTCAGCAACAGTGTGCCTGTTCACTTCCCGTAGGCATCTTGCCCATGCATGTTAAATACCACATGTCGACTCGCTTCCACAAGCACTGACCCGTCATGTGACACACACACAGGCATGGGCTTCCCTCCACACATACATTGCTACGAATTCTCTCATGACACTCACCGCTTGCACCTCATCTGAGAACGCTTGTAATTTTTCACTGTTGGAAGTGGCTATGAGATAACGAAAGAGAATAGGCCGCGACGATGAAAAGGAAATTGCTCACTCCTTCTCGTGAGTGCTTACATGAGCTCGATCTTTTAACTGCCGCCTCATGCATTGCTCAACGTTGCGCTGACTAACTAAAAGGAAGCTGCCTTACAACAACGATGGAAAAACTTTCAATTTCTCCGTGAGTGTCAACGAAGTCCCTCGAAGAGGATACCCTTTGCAGACCGTTCGTGCCAACCTGATGACTTCAACGTAAGACATATGCGCCTCATGCGGGGTTCACAGACACATGCCTCAAACGCCGGCTGCCTTACACCCCCCTCTCTCTGGTTTGTACTAGTTGGTTTTGTTAAGAAGTCGGAGGCTTCATCCCTGGAAGAGTCCACGCAAAAATCACGAGAGAACGATGACGTCAACGAAACCGAGGCGGCATCTGTCATCATTCAACCCTCTCGAGTGTGTGTGTGTTTCCTGACCTCTCTCTCGCTCTGTCCACTCTCCCCACGGACCGTTACTGCGCCACGGCCTCAGCCTTGTCGCCTTCGCGAACTGGCCTCCGAGCCATCCTCCACTGATCCAACAGTCGAGTGGTCCCTCTGCCACTGGCCTAGACCGTGCCAAGATTGGGTCTCCGCTTTCAAATAGCTGGCCTCGCTCTCAACCTCTGTGTCACGGTCCAGGCGCTGCTGCTCTCGTTCCATGGTACAAGTGGAGGTCATCACCTCGTGATACGAGATGGTCACCTAGACCTCAGCAGTTACGCCGTCCCTCCTACACCTCCTTCTGGCCCGATTCTAAGCCTCAATGATCGTTGCCTGCAGCCTCAAATTGACCCTCATTTCTTCCTCTTTAGCCCCTTCTACGTTTATCTTTAATCTCGCCTCCAGGTTACAACGACTATAATACAGGATACTTGCAACCATGGGTCCCTCTTCTACTACCTGCTCCCACGACCAGATGAATTGGAGGTACTTCAGCTCATAGCCACGCACCCTGTTACGGCAGACCATAGTCACACGCGCTTTTGGAATATCCGGAGCTTACGCACTTGAAAGAAGAAGCCGCAGTCTACGCACCTCACCTCCCTGTCCTGCTGTCCCGATTTGCCAGCCGCACGAGTGCTGCGAACTTCCTGGCATGCACCTACCAGCCCATAGTGAGTAATGAGGCGGCTTCTCCTTTTATAGGACTACCATCTGTCATGATCCTTGTGTTCTAAATGAAGGGCACGAGTAATCTTTTAAAATTTTGCTTATTAATGTTTAAATATCAAAAAAATTATTATAAAGGGATTAAACTAAGACGAGATCGAACCTCAACAGTTATGACCTACAGCCTGAAATGATTGCGAGCTCGACGCGTTGTGGTCTCATAACGAGATACCGACCGACCCTCTCCTATCTTCAAAAAGGTTCATCGAATTACCCCTGACGGGTACTCGTGTCCGATGGCAAGGAGGGGGCTTATGACCTTCCGCAAGAGTGATAAGTCTCCTAACAAAGCGGCCACCAGTGCTCCCTTTGGGGAGTCCTACATCGTGAGGCTTAGTGAGTCACGCCCATGGCGATTGAAATGCAAGGGGTCGGGCGATCTCGGTCGCCCATGCGTAATCACAAATTTGAAATTGAACCATTCGTTCCCCCCCAAAATGACAGAAAGGGGAACCAAGTTAAAAAAAAGAAAACAACAAGGAAAAAAGAAATACGCAACGCCGCAATTTAAATAATTTATCTTTTCCTTTTTCTTTTCTTTTCTTTTTCTTTTTTCCCTTCTCTTTTCTTTTTCCTTTTCTTTTACTTTGACCGTGACTACTGTTAGACTTATCCCATAACCCGACTAGAGGGAACTCGGCGCGCATCAGAAAAGACCACGCCGGTGTCGGCGCGAATACCCTTACAAGGGTATCCGCCCTGTTTTTTGCAAGCGACAGAAAACAGTTTGGTTGAAGTTTAAGCATACTGCGCTAGGCCCGGCCGCGTCCGTTACGTTGATTGGATGGTTGACTATAATAGAGAGTGCGTGGGCGCGCAGTCTTAAGGCGCGCGTGATTCCTTCCTTAACTGTTGATTATAAAGTCGGGCGGACGCCGGTCGTGTGCTCGACGTTATTACTATTTGTTTAACTACTCTTGATCAACCTAAGGCCTAAGGGTATTTTTTCTTTTGATTGGGGTATTTGACTGAGGCCTGCGCGCGTGCGGAGAACGACCCCGACGACGGCGCGACTTCGGGAGGTGAATGGAGCGGCGTAAGATAGCGCGCTGGGCATTGCGGGGAGGCCGCTACGACGGTTGCACGCCGGTGAGACTTTCCTCCGCGACGGTCATTGGAGTCCTCGCCTGAGTATTCGCTGCCACCACTAGGGCCCGTGTCGGGCCCGGCATGTCAAGGGCCATGCCTGGACAGGCAGCAGGCCCACGCCTTTGGCTTTGTGGCCGCTGTTGGCGTGCGGTTTGCCCCTTGGGGACCCGAAAAGGTGGACAGCGCTGTTGGAGTGGGGGCTTGGCCGTTACAGGCCCAAGGTGGTGAGGGCTCGGTCGGAGCGGAGCCAGCCAGAGGCGTGAGATACGGGCGTCGTGATGCACCCGGACGCGGCCCTGCGCGGATGCACGTGCCACGAGTTGGAGATGACGGGCGGGGCAGCACAGCCAGGCGGCATCGAATAGATAGCACGTGGGGGTGATCGAAAAGGGAGACCGAGGAGAACCCGGACGTGAGGTGGGTCGAGGTGCGGAGCCGAGTGGCCGTTGGGAAAGTTGCAGGGCGTCGCCCCGGCCACGTCCTTCGGGACATCCGTTAAAATTGGAACGATACAGTGCAGATAGCATGACCCCTACGCAAGGACGGCACGCATATATCGGCGGAGGGACGACCGCCGAGTGCTTTCTGCACTTGGCACTCGGCTAGTTATCGGACCGGGCTGCACCGGAGGGCCGGGGGACGTCAACAGTTGGGCGGGGGGGATGAACCCGGTCGGCGAACCGCGCCGGGTGCAGGCGAAGAAGACAGCGGGAAGGCTGGCTAAGCACAGCCAGCGGGGTGAGAGAGACGACGGGCCGGGCGGGGACGGGTGAATCCGGACCGGGGAGTGGGCTAGGTGCGGGTGGAGACTGAGTCGGGGATGGCGGGCGACAGCCTGGGCGCTGCGAAGTGCAGGCAACGACGGAGGTAAAGCCGGTGTACGACGGACGAAACTCAGAGAAAGGGGGTGCACCCGGACGAGGGTGGGGGCCGGGTTCATTCGGAGATGAGGATGGTAAAGGAGGGAGTCGGGCGCAGCTACTGACGGGTGGTTCACTCCATCCCTCACGGTGTTAGATGAGTGAAGGATGGGTATGGGGGTTCTCGACCACCGCGAATCCAATGGCGGACTTGGATTTGAAGGTTAGTGCATAGAAAAGGAGTTAGGAAGAAAAGTCAGATAGACGAGATATGGAGGGATGACGGGGAAGAAGAAACTAGCGTGACTGGCTCGTCTCAAAGCAGAAACAGATGAGGGGAGACGCGTTGTAGGGGGGTTTTATAGGGGCGACCTCGAATCCGAGGTCGGTTGTAGTGTTGGGTTAGTAAACTGGGAGGTTAGTAGAAAACGGGCTGCGCCAGGGTATGGCGGGAGGAGGATGTGACGGAGGGAAAAATCGTGTAGCCCGCCTAATTCTTGATGGATTCAGGCGGAGAAAGGTTCGTAATAAGGGACCCGGTGTTAGGGGTGGGCGACCTCCGATCCGAGGTCAGTTTTGGTCATACGTTAGTAGGGAGGGAGTCCAGAGGGAGAGTCAGTGCGTGGGATGTAGCAGGAGGGGAGGAAAGACGGACGAATCCAGGCGCGAAAATGCGCTGAATGCATGCATTGTGGAGAAAAACGAAACGGGGATAACCCGGTCATTTAATGACCGATTCTACTGATTTAAAGTATTGAACAGAGGTTTTATGGCGGGGCGAATTTAGTGGGGCAATTAGAATGAAGAGGAGGTAAGTAGAGTGTGAGGTAAAAGAGCAAGGTGGGGCATGTATCCAGCCCGTTTCTAGCGGAAGATTCATTCGATTTAGCTCAGTCCAGCGGAGGGAACTGAGGTCGACAACCCGGCGAGTGTGGAGACTTTCCTGTTAACATGCACCGAGCTCAAGGGAGGGACTTGGAATGTATCATCCCCCATTCAAATGGAAGGTGCAT
>BFEA01000076.1:37421-61488 GCA_003427395.1 Chara braunii | reverse complement strand
CGGCGAGTGTGGAGACTTTCCTGTTAACATGCACCGAGCTCAAGGGAGGGACTTGGAATGTATCATCCCCCATTCAAATGGAAGGTGCATTCATTTCTACCTCTCCAGGGGTATGGAGTGTTGGGCCGTGCTAGTCGCCATTGTTAAGTGACAGGGGGGGGCTTGTCTTTTTTTTGCCACACGCAGGTGTTGTCGTCTTCCCGGTGGCCCGTATCCTTGGCACTTACTTGAGGAAGGCTCGTGTGTAACCGCGCGTCTTTGTTCGTGGGTTCCTTTGCGCCAAGAAGGGGGGGCAGAGCAAGGGGGGGAGAGAAGGTTACGAAAGAGGAGGAGGGGGAGGCCAAACGTACTTGTCGGCTTGGGGTCGCACTCGTAGGAGGGGACATGCGGAGTAGCGAACCAGCGGGGAGGGAATGGAAGCCGAATGAATCTTTCCGCATTTTGGCGGAAGATTCATTCTGATTTTGCTACCATACTCAGGGAAGAGTAACTCGAGGGGAGCCGTGCGGGTTGGGGGCATACCCGTGGGCCAGTGCGCACCAGCGGACAACTCAGTCCGGCTTGCTCGGTTGAAATGGGGAGATAGCGGGAGCACAGCCGAGGGCGGGAGAATTACTGGCTGGCGGGCTCGTCGCTCGTGCGATTTGTGGAAACAGCAGGAGGCCAGCCGCAGAATTGAAGACTTATCTGTCCGCCGAGACACTGCTCAAGGCCCTCCCTCTTTCGTCCCCTCCCGTATGTGCGCGACAGCTCGTGCCGTTGGTCAGGACCTGGCGAGAGGGTCATTCGATTTTGTCTACCCTACCTATGAGCACGTGGGGCAATGTAGGGCGAGCGGATGGAGGACTTACCGGCCCGCAGATACAGCGATAAGCTGGTGACTGGCATGCTGCTAGGCCTATCGAGGCGGAGTTAGTCGGAGGTGAGCCGCGAGGCCGCAAGCCCACCCGTAGCCGAGGCACTTGGAGTTGCAGGCCTGAGAGGGAGGCGGAGTCCTTTGAGGAGGGTTGCTACTGCAACTTGGGGAAATCGCCAGTGGATTGATTTCGGCAGTTTGACACTGGCGTTGACCAAGCCGCTTCGTCAGTTGGCCGCCATTGCGGGGCCCTAAGGCGAGCCAAGGTTTCAAGTCCCTCTCTCGCGAGTCTGAGCGCACCGTCCTTGGATCTGAGAGACTAAAAGATTCTACCTCTGCCCTTCTTACTCTAAGTCTAGTCTGTTGGTTCTGAGGGGAAGGCGGCAGGCGAGATTGCAACCCGTAATCCGCGCCAAGGCCTCTGTGGGAGGTTCGCCCCACTGATTGCGGGAGCTCTGCCGGGACTCAGGAGGAGTTCAGGAGGCAGGGAACTGAGTGGTGATTCCCTGACTCCTATAAACCCAGTTATAACCCCTATCTGTACAACTCTCTATGTTTGACTGAGTATATGGTGTGGACCCTGTATTTGACCTTGGGTTGACTTTCAGGACATAAGTCGGACTGAAATAAAGGGATGTGTGTGCAATTTCAGTTTCAGACTTTGTTTGGTTGCCTAAAAGCAGACTGTGAACAAAAGGGGGGTTGCTTTTGGGGGAAGGTTGGGAGGAAGGCAGTATTGCGTGCAGTTTGATTGGGTCGCTAAGGCTGGGAGGCCTCCATAAGTTTGGGAAAGCCCAACGCTTTGTTTGTTTCGGTTGCATGGAGCATCAGGCCGCTCTATAAGTTTAGGTAGCCTGAAGCTCTGGAGGATGGAATGTCCCCATAAGTTTTGGGGGACCTGGTGCTGTGAAGTGCATGGAGGGTCAGGACGCTCTATAAGTTTAGGTGACCTGACTGCTCTGACTTGCAAGGGTTGATTGTGCTTGACTTTCAGGGGCTCAGGGCGCTCTATAAGTTTAGGTACCCTGGGTCGCCTTGTTTGTTTGGGAATTCTTTCTGTTTTTTTGTTTTTGAACGAGGAGGTCTGAACCGCTCTATAAGTTTAGGTGGTTCGGCCCTTCTCTTGTTTTGTTCTGAGGGAATAATCCTGGCAGAGGGCAGGCCGCTCTATAAGTTTAGGTAGCCTGCCCTACTGCCTCGCACAGGCTGGATCAGAGAGAAACGAACCTGGCAGAGGATCAGACCGCTCTATAAGTTTAGGTAGTCTGACCCAATGCCTCGCACATGCTGGAACCCAAGGGTTATAATCTGGTAATATGTTATTATTATTTTATTAAGAACAGGCTAGTCAGACACAGGTTCCATAAGATTGGATGATTTGACTATAGCTTATCGTAAATTGAAGAGAGTACAATTAAGAGTATAACTGAAGGTAACTTAGGCTGGCTGAGCATTGTTTCTAAGATGAATGGCTCAGCCCTACGCCCACCTTGAAGATTAAAGTCAGAGAGATATATATAACTTGGATATTTAAACAGTTCATGACGACTAGGGTGGTCTAGTCATATACCCAAGGAAGAAAAAAGTAGTTGTGCCCTTTGTTTGTGTATACTTGGCTAAGTCAGAACGCTCTATAAGTTTAGGTATTCTGACCTTAGGCCAGGCTAAGTTGGGCGCGCTCTGTAAGTTCAGGCGGCCTGACCTATGCCTTGTGTAAGTTGGGTATGAGGGGATAACTCACTGAAAGATCATGAACTATTGTTTGCTCAGATTGGCTTGGGGATGGTGAGAGTACTTACCTTTGTGGTTTGGCCTGCATGTGGCTAAGGGTGAGATTACTACTTGGTCTGGGTTTCAGGTTAACAGGTAGTTGCTTTAGAGGCTCGCCACGTGCTATAGCGATAGGAGTTAGGTCAATTCTTGCATTTTCTGAGCTAAGTTTTTTTTTCCTTAGATCAATTCTCGCATTTCTGGGATCATTTTTTGTACTTGGCTTTGTATAAATCTTGGGAAGCTACTTTCTCTACGGGAAGCGCTGCCGAAATTTCTACAAATCCAAGGAGTTAGTCAATTGTTGACTTGTCAAAGTTCAACTTGTCTTTTCTTTATATCTTACCTAGTAAAAATCTGGAAAGTCCCCTTTTCTAAAAGGAGTGCTGCCCAAATTTTTGCTAATTCAGGGAGTTAGACAAAATTGGATTTTGAGAAGTCAAAGTTAACTTCAAATTTTGAACTGAGCCTTGTATAAATTTTGGAATAGCACTTTTCTAAAGGGAGTGCTGCCGAAATTTCTGCAAAACTAAGGAGTTAGTTAAATCTTGTCTAAGTTGAACTCAAGTTGTCTTTTGAGTTCATGTTTGACTTAGTATAAATCTGGGAAGTCTCCCTTTCTAAAGGGCTGTCCAAATTTCTGCTAATTCAGGGAGTTAGACAAAATTTGGCTTCCCTGAGTTGGAGATTATTTTTGCTTCCATATTCAGACTTATATAAATTCTGGAAAGGCACTTTTCCTACGGAAAGCGCTGCCGAAATTTTCTTGATTTAGAGGAGATAGATTATATCTTGACAGGTGGCGATTTTGGCAATCCACCCTGAATAGGAGAGATTATGTCAGGGTCTACCTTTGCTTTGGGCACCGCTTATAGGTAGATTCAGACTTAGTTAATAAAGGTGATTTGAGTGGGATCGTGATATGGGGATTATTCTCCATGGACTAATAGGTTTAGCTTGGGGATTGACCTGTTTTGTGTTACAGGTCCTCTTGACTGTTTGGTTCAGGATTTGGGCTAGATTCAGCTTGATCCCTTGAGGATCCTCTTCTATTATCACTGATAACAGGTCGGTTGTCGATTCGTCGGTTTACGATTCAACTCCAATTCACCCCTGCCACTCAACCTAAGGGCTTTAGCCTTGTGATTTGAATTGTTTCGTTGTGTTTTCACCCGGACTTTATTGAATGGCCCTGCCGCTCAACCTAAAGGCTTTAGCCTTGTGATTTGAATTGTTTCGTTTTGTTTTCACCCGGACTTTATTGAATGGCCATCCAACAAAAGTACTGAGTATTTATTTAAGAGTTTCACGAGTGAGGTTTGCATGGCCAAGCGAGGGGTATGAGTGCAAGAAATGGTTGAAGTTGACCCCGTGTAGTGCGTGGACTTCTGGATGAATCTTTGATGTGATTGCACGTATGGTTGTGGTTCGGCTTCTGGATGTGAGTGCCCCACTGTGACTGTGAGAAGTGATCGTCCTATATAAATAAGCCTTATGTATACATTTATAAGTGCCTCGGGTATGCGCGCGGTTTACAGTGATCGTGCGCAAGGGTTAACCAGGTTTGGGCTCGAGTGAAAAGGAAGACCCTCTATTATCCTTTGCTTTTTGGAGTTTTTATAGTTGGACGTTATAGTCTGTGGCAGCCGTCAACGTCAAACCCCTTGACTTCCGCCCAGGCCTGGGGTAGGACTCATCCCCAGGGCCGCAAGAGACGACTGCCACCACAGGTGTGGACCTGTGTACCACCCACTCTGCACAGAGTGCAGAAGAGGGTGTGTGGTCTTCAACCGCGCATGGCGGTTGTCCAGCGTCGAGAGATTAACCGTCAAGGCGCGTGTCAGCCAACACTTGAGTGTGGAATGCGACCCTCGAGATTAACGAGGACCGCTTGATTATGGGCACTACATAGTACGCCATCATTGCGACTGCTTGCGTACGTTTGCATTGCGAGTCGAGATGAGTCAGTCCTGCGCCCGCGCGATTTTATATCAAGGTTCGCGCGCGACGCCTATCCGATTTTCGCATCGGAAAGTTATGGGTTGGCTACCGAGGATCTAGGAGCGTTGTCGCGTTGTTTGTGTTATGTCGTGTTGTATGTGTGTGTGTGCGTGTTTTATTTTGGTGTCCGTAAAGTGGTGTGCGCGTGGTGTGTGGGATACGTCCTAGTCGACCGACGACGAGCCGCGCTTGGGACCTCAGCCCCCCAAGACGTTAGTTCGCGTGCGGGTCCGATAGGCATATTACCGCGCATACCCCCTATGCTACAGCGAACGAGAAAACGCCCTCGGCTGGTCCTCCTCTGCGATTACAACCGAGTAGCTTTCGTACTGTGGACTGGTAGCTCGGCGGGGATACGCCCACCGAAGGGAGGTGACAGCTCTCGTAAGGAGGTAAGTTGTGCCTTGTGTAGGCCCTATCCTGTCGAAGGGGCTCGTGAGAGGTATGGCTGGCGCACTCGGCCGGAGCGGCCTAAGGAAGCTCCATTTTGCGTGTCCGTGTCGAAGTTGGTCCAACTCCTGCGTGACGCGGCCAAGAGGGTCCCGCGCTGCCACGTGCGGTGCCGGACCGATGTGCCCGACACCGGTCCCCATACCTTCGCGTCCCTGGGCGAGCCCGGCGGCTACCACCGCCACAGGCCCGTAGCGCTCTGCTGTACAGCAGGGCGCCAAGCCTGCATTGACCAAAGGAATGTCATGTGACACACCCCCACCCCTTTGTCATGGGGAGAGCCAACTGGACCAGTTTTGTAGTAGAGTGCAACCCGAATATACCAGGCATGCAGCGAAGGTTCGTGAGCAGCTGGTACACTGCAGAGGTTTGTGAGCAGCTGGTACGCCGCGGAGGACCGAGACACCACGCCCTCCGACATGATACCGAACCCCCGCCCAACGTCCCCGCTGAGCCAAAACGAAGTAGGCAGTTAGTATAAAACAATAGGAGTCGAGGGCTCATTCATTCATTCCTACTACAATTCGAAGTGAATTTCTCATTGCTATTTTGCATCAGCCGTTAACTCACACTTACTGTAAACCACCTTTTCTTTCTTCCACAATATGGTAGTTCTGCGTGACTTGCACAACCGTCTCTCTCCTCCTTTCCTTAGTAGTCCAGTCCTCTTACTCTCACAACTTTGTAGCTACGTACATTTTCCTTTTTTCTTTTACTAGAGGAAGAGGGGGAAAAGGAGGTAAGGCTCGTGAAGAGCCGCCAGCTCGTGCAAGGCGTGAGTATAGCTCGGAGGAGAAGGAGGAAGAGGCGCGAGGTTATGGCGTTCACACTATACCATATCCACGTCCCCCTTTTGCTGGTTGGTATGAAAGAACTCCATCCCCAACGAGGATGGAGTATTATTAGAAGAAATTTGAGGCGCGCCATTGTGCACCCAACACTTCCTCTCCTCCATACACTCCGAGAACCCCCACTACTCCCGTGCTAAGTACGACAATAGTGCCAGCATCATCTCCCTCTATCCCTTGCGCTGTTCCTTCTCAATCTCATCTCAATAGTTGCACTCTCTTTTGTATTTTCTTCCTTCTTGCCTTACTCCAGGTCGAGTTCATGACCATCTTTTATCTCTTGTGTAAGCATGACATCTTTCCATAAATTTTCTTATTTTTCTTTCCTTGACTTCTCATTTCACTTCATACCTCATAGCGTCCTTGGCTTGAGTGTTTGAATACCTTGAGGCCGAGGATGCAGGTTCCTCGTGAACCAGGCAGCTTTGTCGACCACCAAATAAATTTAAGGAGCATTATATCTCAATTTTTCGTCTACAGTTGACTTTGACCTCTTGTCGTTCCAAAATCTAATTCTCTTTGAACTTTTCGCAGTAAATAAGTTACCTCATCTCTCATCTTGACAGTAATTCCGAGAATATTGTCAATCAAACGTTAATACTGTGGACATTCGTTGTCAGCAATGTTGAGGATAAAGTTCACCAAACCCTTTTCTCGTTCTCCGGCCTGAGTGAGACGTCTTCTCAAGTTCTCTCTCTGATATGAGTGAGGAGTCTCCTAAACTTCTCAGACAATAAGGGGGATACCAAACCCCTTTTTCCTTTCTTTGGTCTGAAACTTTATATGAATCTGCATAAACCTACAAAACAACAAGTTCCACAAACCACCGAACATGATCCCAACAAGCAAACTCCCCGACAAGCAATAGTCAAGCAGCAAAAAAAAAATTAAAAAAAAAAAAAAATCCCATAGTAAAATTATGAATAACATAAACAGGAGTCATACATTGCCTTGGTTTCGGCTTAGTGCCCACCACTGGCTTGGGGTGACAAACCTCCCATCAGCCTGACATCCCTCATTTGGCCCGCCTCAGGCCAGGACTAATCAAACCATTTGTCTCGACAACCCCCTTAACCTGCCTCCAGGTTAGGACCACCATACCCACTACTCGAGTATTATGACCCTTTGGTGCACCTCACGCCAGGACACTCAGACTATAGCAAGTTTGGTCACCCTAAGATAGTAGATTAACTGTCCTACACCCGGATTTGACCTCGGCGGTTGGGGACCGGCTCACCCACCAGTTTTCGGCCCAGGGTGCTGGCTGCCCCCCCAAATTTTGAACGTAGGACCCTGTCTAACTACAATTCGGGCTCTAGTGAACCCACTGGATTGCAACCTTTGATTGCGGTAGGGTTCCAGTTGACCCCTTTTGACCTCATAGGCCAGACTCCCGGAGTCTTAGCCTCAGTCAACTCTGGAATTTGACACTTGAGCTGGGGACTTGATGACCCCACCAGATTGTAACCTACTGCGGTAAGGCGCTGGTTGGCTCCGACAATCAACGACATCTTAGGTTAGAGAAAAAAACCCCAAGCACTACCATTCAAACAAGCATATAAAAACCCCACAAGCAGTTTGTCAATGCCCCAAATAAAAAAACTAATATTTCTCAAAAGACGTCAGTCTCAAGAGGAAATGAACAACAGCAAAACGACAACCAACAATGTATTTCCAAGAGACCTCCCTTCAGTCTCAAGAAAATACAAAGTGTTGATCCCAGAGAGGTCCCTTTCCTCATCTGAGAGTTTTCCAAGAGACCTCCCGTCAGTCTCAAGGAAATTATAACGATACTCGTCTCAGAGGGGTCCCTTCCCTCATCTGAGAACACTTCCAAGATACCTCCTGTCAGCCTCAAGTATTGAGATACTGGTCCCAGAGAGGTCTCTACCCTCATAAGAGACAGAGGATAGGCAACTTACTCAAAAAACACGAAGTCCTTTTGCTTACAACTCTTTGGCCAAACGAAACTGAACTTCTTTATGACCATCTTCATGACAACTTTCTTGGCCAAGTAACTTAGTCAAAAGACATGAAGTCCCTCTACTGACAACTCTTTATCAAGTAAAGTTGAAGTTCTTTATCCCCATCAAACTTTCTCTTCATTATAGAAATAATACTGATTACATTTTGATGTGACGCAACCATAAGTTCTCTGCACTTGATACCGCATCAGTACTTAAGAAGGCGATATCTCATCACTCCCTTCCTACAACTGCACCTCACAGTTGTTCCCCGCTCTTAAGGTCTGATACTCGTGGATCGACAGTGGCTCTGCACCAGTGATACTTTAATCTCATTAGTTCTGTCACTTGCAGAAATAAGAATATTAATTCAGATGCATGAATGAATATGAATCATCTGAAGGTTCTCTCTCAAGTCTCTCGTGTTAAAATTGATATGCTGAAAATTGACAATGCAAGGATAATCATAGTTTATTGAAACTTCAGTCCTGCAGTGCCTTACTTTCTCATTGTACTTCTTTTCAGTTCTCTGAAACGGTTCTCTTACTGGATGGTTGACCTCCCTTTCCTCTATTTGCGGTCATACTAGGAATTAGATCAGAATTTCTAAAGATGAACTTATAAAGTATCAACCCTGATACCATATTATGAACTCTTGACCCATCCATCTCAGAAATCTCATAAACTTTGCCCTCTGCTTCACTTGTGATTCTGTAAGGGCCGAGCCATCTGGGCACCAAACGCTTAGTCCACAGAGTCTCAAAAGAATTGTCAAACAGAAGGACAATATCATCGATTTTCAGTTCCTCATTTCCGATGTACCTTTTTCTTGTTTCATCTCTCTTGATTAGATAGTCTGCTGGTTGTCATTCTCTATGCAGCATCCATCACTGCCTAATGAACTTCTGATATCCGCCTCATTCTTATCTGAAGTAGTTCGGAGAGAGAGAGTATTCTTTGTCACTTTCTTGACTCGACCACGTCTTGACTATACTCTCAATAGGCAGGGTAGCATACCGACCGTACCACAAAATAAATGGTGCATAGCCAGTGGTCCTCTTAACAGTGATGTTATCAGCATAGACTGCAGCTCTTAGCACCTTTGGCCAATTGTTGAGATTCCTTTCACACCATTTTGCTAGTGAATCCTTCAAAGTCCTGTGACCTCTCTCGACTGGTGCACTTGCTTGAGGATGATAAGTAGTCACGTATCGAATTCTGACACTCAATCTGAGAGTGATTCTTACAATCTCATTTATGGATTCACACCCTATGTCTGAAACAAACTCTCTGATGAAGGGATATCTAAGATAAATTTCCTCTATCCAGTCAACCACTTGTTTGACTGTCTTCCTCTTCAGAGTTTCTGCTTCAACATAGCCAAAAAAATTATCTCATGTTCAATATGTTCTCATCTCTCCCTTGCCTAGAGGCATGGTAATGAGATCCAGATGAACTCGACTGCCTGGTTCTACCAGGATAATGGGAAATAGAGGCTCTATCATTCTTGTTGTAGACGTCTTCCGATATAAATGTCTCTCATACCAGGCCGAAAGTAAAACTTAGTTGTCTTAGAATAGGTTGCTTCATCGGCTCCGTGACCACCTGCAACCCTTTCGTGTAGAGCAACAACTATTTTTAACTGCCTCTCTTTCCCACATAGTACTCTTAATGGAGGTAATCCTCTCTTGCCATCCACAAAGAGGTGACCTCTCTTGAGTTTGAACTTCTTCTTTAAATTTTTGCAGGAACATTTCTTCATCTTTTCTCTTTCCATCCTCTTCCCAATCTCTTGGTAGCTTTCACCATATTCTTCAACAATGAATGAAAATACTTTTTCTTTCTTCTCAACTTCTTCTTCGTGCTTTGAACCAGAACTCTCTCCTAGTTCATGAGCAGCCACAGTTGCTGCGTTGACTCTAATATACCAATCATTCTTGTCTTTTTCTTTTTTTGTTATCAAGAATCAACTCATAAACACAAGCATCGAGGATTTCTCCCCAGCCATCTCTTTCTTCAGGCCATAAACTCCACTTATAGGAATTTGGTGCCTTATAATCTTCATCATCTTCTTCATTCAAAAAATTATCAACATAGGTATACTCTTCAGTAGCTCCATCAATGTCTTCATCATCATCGATTCTCCACTCAATTCGGCTTAAACCATTTGCTCAATTTTTCTAGGTTGGAATATTTACCAATTTAAAATCAAAAGTCTAAATAAATGCAATCCATCTGCTTATTGTTTGATCTACTTGTTAATGTTTTTTTATAGCACCACTCACTGCAAATGCATCGGTCCTCAGAATGAATCTTCTTCCAAGCACATAGTGCCTGAAACACCTGAGGCAGTGGATGATTGTCAGTAGCTCTTTCTCGAATAGGGTATAACCTCTTTCTGTGGAATTGAGAGTCCTGCTCTCAAACCTTAGAAATCTTTCTCTTCCATTCTTATCCTTCTGTATGAGTACACCACCGAGAGCGATTGGTCCTCCATCAACATTTTTCATCATCATAATAAGCTACTCCTAGCAGTACATCTCCATCTTTCAATTATTCTTGTAAAGTTTTAGCAACAATTTGTCTCTTCTCAGTCCACGATAGGTCAGCCCCTTCTCTTACCATCTCTCTTAGAGGCTCTGCAAGGGGTAGCAAAATGAGTAATAAAAATCCTCCAGAATTCGCAGACACCAAAAAAACTTCTGACATCCGCCACTCGCTTGAAAGGCAAGGGTCATTTATGGATCTTATCTATCTTCTTGGGATCGAGATTCCTACCCTTGGAGAAACATCAAAAGCCTAAGATGGTTACTTCTGCTTGAAAGAGAAGGGACTTCGGTCCACTGGTAGTCAAATTATACTTTTGAAGTCTCTTTCTAAGACCAACTTTACACCCTCAGCATGTTCCCAGACAAACTTTCTAACACCATCATCGACTAAAGTCTCATCTCTTACTACATACCCTTTCACTGGGTTATCATCAATATAGGGAGTGATTATCTCATGAAAAATATCTTGCATAACTTGGATCATGTCTCTTTGAAACATTGCCACACCATTCGTCCACCCTTTCAATACCACGTAAATTTGAATAAGCCCTCTCGGCGTGTGCATGACAGTCATGGTCGGCTAGTGGGATGTATAGGAAACTGATTGTAGCCAGAATATACATCAATAAATAAATAAATGCATCGACCAACAATGGATTCAGAAAGGAGATCGACATTAGGGAGGTTACCTGCATCACATACCGCCACTGAATTCAGCTTTTGAAGGTTCTGTATCCATCTCAAACCACCTCCTGGTTTCCAAAGCAAAACCAATGATTCCGCAGATTCTTGCAACATTAAAAACAATCTTTTTATCAAGATATTTAACCACCTCAGCCTCTCTTTATTGGGCATGCTTCGTAGGTCTATCGTTCAAAGAAATATGATAAACTGTCCAGATTTTTGTCATCTTGATCATATCCACATCTAGTCGCCCTCTCTTCATCATTAAAGGAAAATGCACCAGAGAATTGTTGAAACACCTTGAAGATATATTCCTTATCTTTAGGCCATATAAACTGATTTGAACCAATCTTCATAGTGTCAATTTTTTCTTTAGTAACTCGGTTTCCTAATTTCGTCGACTCCCTTAATGCTTTGACGATTCTCCTTTCTTTCTTCAATGCTTCATCATAGTCTTTTTCTATTAAAACGGCCATTGGGTTCTTCTTCACCCCCTTGGGTTTATTTTATTTTTTTGACCCAATGACTATTTTCCTAAAAAACGATGAGTTGATGCAAACCGTAGTTCCACTCTTGCACTCTTAGCAAATTCAATAACCTTCTTGAATGCTTCAATTTATCCATCATCATCTTTGAGTCTACCAAGAACTTTCATCAGTTTAGAGATCTTATTAGTGTCCACTGAAACTTCTTTTTTAATCTCTTGCTTACCTTTTCCTTTCAGTTTCCTAGTTTTCTCAACAAATTCTTCCATTCTGATTGAATTAACTGATATCTGATGCTTGTGATGATTGGAATTACATACCATAAAGGTCTATTTCTGACCAGTCTCTAAATCCTCCAAACCAATCCAAGATGACCCTTCATGACTGAAAAATTGGACAACTGCCATTTTATGCAAGAACGGAGTACCCAGGATACAATCACGGCCCAAATCTGAAACTACGAACCCTATCAGTTCGACAGGCACTGTTCCAACCTTAATTGGCAGATTATCAATATAACCGGTCAGGTAGAGAGTTCCAACAATAATACTCAATATGCTCTTTGAGGGTCTATCAATAGTTAAGTTACAAGCCTCCATAGAGTCTACTAAGGCTCGGATCTCCACTTGATTGATATAGATAGTCAAGTATCCACAACCCATAGTTGCAAACCTCATCTTACACCCTGACAATGACATGTCCACTTGAGCAGGGAAAGCCGCACCCAAGTAGTTGACTTCCACTTTTTTATTTTTAATCAATCTCTTAAGCTCCTCTCTCAGCTTAGGTACTACAGTCATTGCTTCCTTGAAGGATATGAGTTACATCTATTTTTTCTAACATTTTTATAATCATCACTGATTACAGTCTCATCTTCCAATTCACTCTTGAGGATGAATTTTCTCTTCTTCCCTTGTTCATTCTTTCGAGACGATGGATTATGTTCTTGATCATCAAAGACGTCGCTTAAAGTCTCTTCAACTTTTCTTCTTTTCTTTTCCTCGATCTGAGGTGTTAAGTTCACTTCAAGGTTCCTCACCTCACCAACCACTATATCAAGCTACATGACGACTTCTGATGGTAAGACACCTTTAAACCACCAGTGTCTTCCCCAGTGTTGGGAAAATACGAGATGATGGCCAGTACCCTTAGTTTTTGGAGTTCGGACACAGGGTCGGCGATGTCCCAAAAATCGTATTTTTCTTTTGCCCGTGCAAAAAATAAAATTGAAAAAAAAAAGGTCTTTGTACTGCAATGATGTTGGGCAGGGTAGTCCAGGAGGCCGTGCTCACAGTGTTGAATGCATCTTACAACAAAGATGGTCACATTCTGAACTTGTTTTTTTTTTTTTTTTATTTCTCTTTTGTTTGTTATGTGCCCCCTGCCAACGAGGCAGGGCGGAATCCGTAATCTGCTCTAGCTGTGTTTCCTCAGATGATTGTCAAGGTCATGTATCCAGTCGTTTTCAAGGCCGAATCCGTGTTTTCGTTTTTTTTTTCCTTGTTTTCTTTTTCTGGAATATTGACAATCTGACTCCGTGATCTGCTCGAGCTGGTGTTCCCTCAGAGGATTGTACCCCTGATCACACTGGCACTTACGGGAATGCATCTTGCCATTTTCACGACCAAATCCCTGGTCCTGTCTTTTTTTTTTTTTTTTTGAGTTTCTGGAATCTTACAACCTGGCCACGGGGCTGAGATGCCCTCACTGATGGCACACTCATACTAACACTTCCGGGAATGTATAGAGCTGCAATCACGTCCAGAGCTTTGTTTCTTTTTCTTGTTTTGTGAGTTTTCACGGCCGCAACTTTTCTTCCTTTTTTTTTTTTTTTTTTTCTTCCCATGAGAGTACCATAAAGAAATGGAGTGGGACCCAGGCTCGGCAAAACTCGGAGCGCAGTGAAAATCAGGGTCGGCAAAAACAGGCTCGGAGGTACTGGTGGTTTAAAGCTATCAGAGAACGGTTTGAAGATAAAAATCTAGCTCGTGGAACAGAAATGTTAATTCTAAACATCGCAGGAAGAATCAGTAGGAAGTAGGTTCATCAGTAGGAAGTTCTACTAACTTTTGCACAAGTTCTAAACAAGTAGGTTCATCAGTAGGAAGTTCTACTAACTTTTGCACAAGTTCACAGCCGTTAATTCTAAACAAGTAGGTTCATCAGTTGGAAGTTCTACTAACTCAAAGGAATCCTGAGATGTAGGACTCTCTTTAGGATCATCATGTTAACTGACCACATGAGGAAGCTTCATTAGAAAAGTCTTCCACCAGCGTCAAAGACTATAAAGGCAAGTCAATTATAGCTGACGAATCATCAAATTTTTGCACAAGTTCTTCAAACAATTTACCAACAAGAAAGTAAACATTTACGTAAGCCTTCCTCTTTTTTTTTTTTTTAATTTTCTCTTCGTGTTTAAGGGCAAGAAGTCTCATACCTCCATGATGCCTGGGATCCCACTTGTTCCATGAGTTGTCACATACATGACCGATTGCATCCTCTTTAGCAACCCCACTCTTCACATCTTCTTCCAGAGGTTAACAATAAGTGGTGGTATGACCTCCTTTATCACAATAATAACAGATGAAGCTCTTCCTCGATTGATCTTCATATTTTCTTCTTTCTCTGTTTCCTCTACCACCATTTCCCCCATTCCTTTTGAATTTGAACATGTCTCCTCTCCTTCCATAGCCATCATCATCATCATCATCTTCTTCATCCTCACTTTCTGCCTTCTTTTTCCCTTTCTCATCAGGAGTACGGATAGCAGGCATATAATTTGTCCTAACTCGTTGGGTGATGTTCTCTGTGCTCCTGTTGCTCCCTCTGTTCATGCCATTCTCTGTTTCTCAGTCCTTAGCCAAAGTACTGATCTAATCTAGTTGCCACTTCTTATGAGAAACTGTAGGTAGAGATCTGACTATTGCAACCATTTCATCCATCTGAGAGGGTAATGTTGAGCTTTGTTTAACACAGTCTGTCTCTCGTTGTCAGTGAAGTTAGTCCGAAAAATATGACATCTCTGAGCCTCATCGAAGTCTAGAATTTTTTTGCTTGTTCGGATAAACTTCTGAAGGAAAATATTGAATGTATCATACTTAGCTCTTCTGATATTGAGGAGATCCTTGATAATAGTCAGAACAACGTTTTTCTCAAATTCTCTTTTCATTCCATCTTTGACTTCTTCTCATGTAGTAGCCCCTTCCATCAATTCTTGAACTACCAACCTCGAGTAAGAATCACAATATGATAGAAGCTATTTGTGTGTCTGTCTGTTCAACCATAACCGAGTCCAAATAATTCATACTCATCCAAAAAATCATTGACTTGTGGTCCTCTAAAACATGAAAATCTTTCATCTGGTCGCTTTGCTCTTACAATGTTCGAACCTCCCTTCATATTGTCAACGCTCACGACCATGGCACCCATCAGGGTCTCCTCATGAGTCCCTGCAGAAGAGTTAGGTCTTCCTCGTCCCGACATCTTGACCACCAATTTTCTTTAATATCACTTATCTCCCTTCTTTTCACTTTTGACCTCTCCCTCCTTGCTTTCAGTCCCTCACTCTTTTTACAAGAGATACAGACTCGACTCTTTCCTCTCTTGTTTGTTCTACCCCTTGAGAATTCTGTAGATATAGAGTATAGGCAATAATAGTTTGATTAGAGATCAAAGGCAAAACAATTTTTCTTAATTTCCCAATATAATCCTCGATTAGTTCTCTCTCACTGTCTTTATTCAGTCTTCTATTGTATCCTTTCACAGTACCCTGAATCATAATGTACCTCACCAGATCTATAATCTCATAATCAAATTGCATCATTTACAGACCACCGCTAACCCTTCTGGCAAAAAAAACTCGTTCTCTGGAGATGCGATAGGATACTCTCTCAACGGTCCCCACTCTCACTACTTCCAACAAGTAACCGATCTCAATCTGATCAGTAACAACTCTCAAGGCAGAGTCTCTCGTCCGATCAAGAAACGGTTGTAAGAGCTCAAGCTCATCCAGAGTAGAAAAATTTCGATCTGAGATCCGAAGAGTAGCTTATGTCTTGATTGTTCTTCCTTCTACTATAATCCCAAAGGTCAATTGTTCAACCGGACCAGGCATTATCACTCATCTTATTAATATCATGGACAATATCAAGAGAGAGAGATCTCGGGATTAGTATAATCAGAAATCTCAAATCTATGTTCAAAAGTACTCAGAAGTAAGAATTTTGCAAAAGAATTTTGCCAAAGAATTTTGCCCTCACTATGAAATCATTCTCTCTTGCTTTGCCTACCATGACAATAGTTTCCAGTAAAGGCATTCAATCTCTTTTGTCTTCAAAACCATAAGTAATTGAGAAGTTCGGGAGTCTCTAAATTGCCTCACTCCCGCTTCCTAGGTTACCTTTCTATGTAACTTCTCAAGCCACTCTTTTGTTCTTATAAGACTGATGTGAGCTCCTCTCAGACATTCCAAATAATTAGCCTCCTTCTCTACGCATGTTGGAGTGTAGATTCTCACGTCCAAACTACACGTATTAAGGAACTAACCACTATGACCTTTTCCAAAAATCACATGTCTCAAAATCGAGAATTATCAGACCGAGTCACTTTGTCCAACTAGTCGCTCACAATTGATATCCTTGCTACTGACAATGTTCTTGAGATCTCTTGACCTTCCATACAAAATCCACCATATCTGACCAATTGTTTCTTGGAAAATGAAACCCTACCAGAGAAAGGTTTGACCGAGTCACTTTGTCCAACTAGCCGCTCACAATTAATATCCTTGCTACTGACAATGTTTTTGAGATCTCTTGACCTTCCATACAAAATCCATCATATCTGACCAATTATTTCTTGGAAAATGAAACCCTTCCAGAGAAAGGTTTGACATGAGTACTCCAGGTAAGACTCTTGTTCTCTTGTTCAAGTTTTTTTCTCTCTTCTAGTACAATGTTGACTGCCCGTTCCCAACATTTCCCACGTTCACATCCTTCAAAGCTCTCTTATAGCACATAAATCCTGACATCATATTCGTCAAGCTCAATGAATTGGCAAGTAAGGACATATAGACCACTGTGTTCCCATCCTCTCCTTTTTACTGCTTCGTACCTCATAATCTCATAGGGGAATACTTATTTCCTCCCTAAAGAGTAAAGGGTCTCCCTAAAGAGTTAAGGGAACTCAATAACTTTTTTGTTATTTCTTCACTCAGCCTCTCATGTCCTCTTCCTAGCCTCAACCAAGGTCTCTCTCTTGGAGGTAAGCATTGTAGATTCATCAATGTCTCTAATCTCTTCTCACTTTCAAGGCAAACTTGACTGTAACAGACCAATTGTTCCTTGATAGACTGATTTTGACCTTTGTTATCTGATTTTCTTCCTGAAATCTCTTATGTTCTCATGACAGTCCCTTCATTTCTCCCAGTTCAGTACCATGTTGATGATTGGCAGCCAAGTACTTCCATCACAATAATTCTTAGGAATAGGAGGAATAGGGATTATTTCATTGATCACTGGCATTAAACCCCATTCCACTCTCTTCTTTTGTATGATTAGTTTTGCTTTCTCGTCATAGATAAATTGAATGGCAATTTCCCACAGGCGATTAAAGGCCTCACCATCATTACAACCCCCCTTCTTGGCATAAGGAGAAATATAATAGATATCTCCTTCCAAGAAGTGAGCCAGCACTACACAAATGGTCGAACTACAGGTATGATAGACCCAACAATGCTCGTATTGATAGGGAAGTATCTCCCTAGAAGTGAATTAAGAAAGACCGTTCAAGGCATCTTTGACCAACATTCCTGATGAAGGAATTCCTATGCTTCTCGTTTGCTCTCTTCTTTCTCAGTTTCCCAAGGATGTCGAGGGTTCATAAGGCATACCCTTGATCAAGCCTGATCCTCTCAACCAACTAACGTGAATCTCCTTCTCCTGTCCAGAGTAGTAACTCACGCATTAAGAGATTAAACTCAGTCAGCAATCATGATCTCCAAGAAAATCACGAATCAATGAAGATAGTAAAGTCAATTTGAAGATTAAACATTGTCAATAGTTCTCATGCCCTAATCAAAGCTCATAGTTGATGCTGACCCAGGCTTGTTCCGGACACGAAAATTTTTCGTGTCCCCAACAACGATGCCACTTTTGTCACACTTTTTCTAGTCAAGCCACTTCTGATGATTAGAAAGCCAACAGACTGTCATAGGTTTTTGGAGACTTTTGCAATAAATAATTAAAATTAAATAATACAAATCCCTTCCTGCTATGTGCGTCCGGCTTCGAGCAAGACTCTTTAATTGCGGTCTTCGCCGGTCCCCGTTCTTAGGAATCTTTTATTATGTCACGACCACAGGTAAGTACCGGCCCTGAGGGCCCAACGAACGGACAAGTACCCTTGCGGGTCACACACACACTCAAGCCAACCAACACTCAAACTGACATGCAAACCAGCAAGCATGCACACACACACAGACATGCGAACTGAGTGGCAAGCGGGAAAACTCAGCAAGGCATTCAGTCAGTGAGCAAAACTCAGAAATCGGTTGTGTGTCTCAGTCCGTGTTTGGTCGGGTCATCACACCCCAAAAAAATGGGGATGGGGACAGAAAACGACAAACCAACCCTTGACCCAGATGGACACAGTGCATAGCACTTCTTCCCACATACATGCATTGAGGGCAAAGATAATCTTACCAACCCAATATGATGTGCTCTGAACAATACAGCTGCCTCTGCTTGAAAAGCCTTCCCCATCTCCCCGTTCATCTGCTTGATTGCAACATCCTACATCAGCAGGGCAAACATGCAAATTGAGGTAGCATCTCAAAACACCGGAATGTGATGTAGCCATACGAAACATTGGAACACAATCATGTAAGTCCTTGCTACCCAATCGTGCTCACACATAATGCCACCCAACAGCACACTCTCAACCAGATATTACAGCAACAGGGTACTGATGTGAGGAAGTACTGAGGTAGCTGACACCTTGAAACCAACGCTACTCCGCCCTGCTAGGTCCCTGCACAATCCAAGTAATCTGGTACTGCAGATAGGCTCGACCAGCCAGTAGTCCAAGGAGGGAAGCATATAGAGTTTCCAAAAGTGATTTTTCTTTCTTGTCTACTTCAGTAAAAAAAATATTGTAATGACCCGTCAAAACACAGACAGAGAACACTGCTGATGTCTAAGTTTTACCGTTGGAATGGATGCTTTGCTGAGATTCCCACATTCTGATGAGTTTCCCAAGTCTGTGTGTGTGTGCGTGCTTAAGGGTATGAGTGCCTGTCTGAGTGCTGGTCGGCCGGAGTCTGTGTGTGACCCGCGAGGGTACTTGCTTGCTTGAGGGCCCGTAGGGCCGGTACTGACCTGTGACCATGACATTGAGGGTTGCAGTGGGGGAAAACACTCAAACGGCGGAGCACGGGGCCACGACACTTAGGGCAGCGGGAAAAACACTCAAGTAGCAGGTAGGCCGGTACCGCACCAGTAGTAGTAAATGTGTCGGGTACTTGAGGCCGAGCAGAAGAAGACAAAGTTGGCATTTGTTTAGAAGGCCTAGTAGTTGTAGGCTAGGTCTAGGCGGGTACCAGTCCAACCAGTCTGAGTCTAGTGCCTGTACGGGCAATATCTGAGTCTGCACTGATGTTTCCCTCCGAAAGGGAGGAGGTACCGGTTGCTTGGGAGGCCGAGCAGCCTAGAAGTCACCGCCCAAGAGGCAAGTAGGCCGCTATATCTTCAGGGCAAGAGCTCAGCCTCATTCTTCGGTGTGCAAGTTTGGCGACACACTGCTTGGAGCGCCGGCTGGAGGAGCGCTGGGCACTACAACGCTGCTGGGAGGAAGAAGACCGGGAGCTCCCAATTTGGATAGGGTGGAGCTCTACCGTTAGGAGGAGGAGGGAGAAGAGGAGTGAGGAGGAGAGTGGCGAGGTACCTACCTGACTATGGTGGACACCATCTTCATCACCTTGACAGGCGCTGCATCTGGAAGGCCCCAGTTGGCGTAGTGACGCACCAAGGAAGCTCGAGGCAGAGTTAGACATGGCGGATTGATGGGCAGCGGCACAACTGCTTTGTGTTGTCCTTGGGACAGGAGGGCAGCAACATAGCTGCTTTGTGTTGTCCTTTGGACAGGAGGGCAAAGCCCCCAGTAGTCCGCCATAGCCTTGACCTACATGAAGAGGAAGAGGAAGGATGGTCATGGCTATGGTGGACCTCATGTTGTGCCGACGGTAGAAGAGGGATTCGGACTCGTGGAATATACAGATTGGCTTTCCCTCATGCGGGATTTAGTCAAGCTGGAGGTAGAAGACCTCCTGGGTGGATCAGGTGGCAAAAAGACCACCAGCCGCAAACAGTGTCCAGGCAACAACCGTTTTGCAATGCACAATCAGCTTGAGGTTGACGAGGAGGCCTTGGCAGAGGACCCTTCTCTTGGTGACGATCAAGAGCAAGAGTACGAGGCGTCTTGCTCTTCGTCGGCCCACGAGTCTGACTATGTAAATGACGATGAAAAACTTAATGCCTTCACTAAGACTGCCAAACACCGCAAAGGACCAAACCGGAACTCGATGAAGAACACTCTTCACCTTCCCAAGGGAACCAAGCTTTCGTCTAAACCGGAGGATGCAGCAACCAAACCTTGGGTTGACCTTCAGATTAGCGAAAGTGAATGGAAAAGTTGGCTTAAGAGGAACGTTTGCCTGCATTGACAGCTACCTTGACACACAGTCGATAAGTGTTTTAGGTTGCACGGAAACCAGCAATGGGCGTAGAGATGTTGTCAGCACACTCTACCACAAGAGAGGCTGAACCGGTAAGCAGCGATCCCTCCTCGGGATCTGATGTCATTCAACAGACTTCTCTTGATGCCCCTTCTTCTGCTGATTCCAAGGCTGCCGCAAACCCCATTCTATATGTCGAGCCTTGGGAGGAGTCTAGGGAGCACTAGGCTGAGATGAAACAGCGTCGTGCTGAAGGGACTGTTCCACTGATTTTCTTCAAACTTCTCATTAACCACCACTACCTCCGTGTCTTGGTTGATTGTGTTCGACTGCAAATTTCTTGTCTCCACACGGGGTTCGCAAGGTGAGTTTGGGAATGAACCAAGTGGAGTTGCAGAACCCTTGTCAAACCCAAGTGGGCAACAAAGAAGTTGTCACTTCAACGCATGCAGTCAAAGGTGTGCGCACTACCTTTGACAAAGGAAAAACCGTCCCCCATGCACTGAATTTCTACGTCCTCGACAAGTGCCCCTTCGACGTAGTAGCTTGGGCTGGTTGCAGTCCAAATGTGTTAGGACTGAGTGGAAAGAGTCGTTGTTCAGAGTACAAGATGCTATGGGGAACGAACATCCTGTCCTCTTGGACGAGAAGTGCGAGTCCCCGGTGACTTTTCTCAATGCAATGCAATTTTGCAAAAAGTGGCGCCGCAAGGAGGACGAGAAATTGTATATAAACTTTGTTCGTCCTGCCCATGTGTCCTCTACTTTTGGCAAGTACTACCACTACTTTGCGTGACGGTTCTACTTCTAATACTTCTGTTTCTACTCCTTCACCATCTACTTCTAGTCCAACCGCTTCTACTGCAAGTTCAATTGTCTTGGCTGCTAGCTTGCAACATGATAGGCCAACACCTTATTCAGACCCTCCGCCTCAGGGCCATTCCAGCAAACATCCAAAGCCTTCTCAATCGATTCCCAGAGGTATTGGCCGAACCACGTGGGGTTCCCATGCGTTCAGTCAAACACAAGATCAAGTTGATCGATGGCAGCACTCCTCCAAAGGGTTGTGTGTATCGTATGGGATCCGGCAAGTTGGAAGAACTGCGAAGGCAGATTGATGATATGATTGACAGGGGATGGATTAAGCCTAGTGAGTCTGAATTTGGTGCACCTGTTTTGTTTGTCCCTAAGAAAGGGGGCAAACTCCGGATGTGTATTGATTATCGTGGACTTAACCAGATTACAAGAAAGAATGCTTATCCTCTGCCACAAATTGATGATCTGCTGAATGTTATTGGAGGGTGCAAGGTCTTCTCTAAGATCGATGTCAAGTCTGGCTACCACCAAATTGATCATGTGGATCAGCACAAAACTGCATTCAAGACTTGCGACGGGCTGTACGAATTTACCGTTATGTCCTTCGGTCTCACGAATGCGCCAACCAGGTTGGTCGGTTTGTTGTTGTATATCTAGATGATATCTTGATCTTCAGGAGGATCACTTGAGACATCTTGAGGAAGTGTTGAACATCCTCAAGAAAACGCAGCTTCATCTCAACTTGGAGAAATCTTAGTTTGAGAGGGACAATGTTATCTACCTTGGGCATCGGCTGTCCGCCGCAGGTTTTGAACCCGTGGCAACCAAAGTTGAGGTCTTTCGTAAGTGGCCTCAACCCTTGAATGTTCGCGAACTGCGTTCTTTTTGTGGCCTTACATCATACTACCGGAAATTCTTCCCTAGATTCTCTATCATTGCACGTCCATTGTTAAGATTGACTAGCAAGAATGTATCTTATGCATGGGACGACGCTTGTAAGACTGCTTTTCAAGCCTTGAAAGAGGCTTTGGTGAGTCATCTTGTGCTCCGCATTGTGGATCCCAAACTCACATTCGTAGTTACTATGAATGCGAGTCAATACAGGATTGGCGCAGCGCGGCAACAAGATGATGGTGATGGCTTGCGCCCGCTCGAATATTACAGCAAACGCATGCCCAACAAAAAGGTAGCCACTTCCACTTTCAGCTCTATGCGCTGCACGAGCCACTCAACAATTTGAAGCACTATCTTTCGGGACGCCACTTCAAAGTCTACTCACATCACGAGACTCTGAAGTGGATCAAGGAGCAAAATACCTTATCCACTACATTGACCCGCTGGTTCCATGACATTGATATTTTTGATTTTGATCTAAAACACAACAAGGGTTGTTATAACCGAGTTGTTGATGCGGTGTCTCGCCGCCCAGAGTATATGACTTGCCTCGTGCACTCCTACGACCTCAGAAAGAAATTAGAGGAGGATTTGGTTGGACAAACTGCCAAGGATTCGCAGCTTAGTGCCATCCTTGAGCAGCTCAAGGATGACCCCGGTAGTCAGCCTGATTTCCACGAGTGTGAGGGTCTGCTGTTCCGACGTTATGGGAAGCATAACCGTTTGTGTGTACCCAACCATGAGCCCCTCCACACCTACCTCTTGGATCTGGATCATGGGCAGAGTTGACAATTTGGTTTTGTGAAAACGTACGGAACTTTACTGCAACAGTTTGATTGGCCTGGTATGAAACGGTCTGCACACAAGTTTGTGGCTGAGTGCGAAGTTTGTCAACAGATGAAGCCATCTAAGCAAAAGCCCTATGGACTGCTTCACCCCCTACCTATTCCTGATGGTCCCGGAGAGTCGGTTTCAATCGACTTCACGGATATAAGTAAGACAAGTAAAAATGGGTACTCACAAGTGATGGTCATCGTTGACCGTTTTTCAAAATTCTTGAATTTGATTCCCTTGCCACCTCATGCCCCAACTGAGCTTGTAGTTGAAGAGTTTAATAAGCACTACATTTTGCAGTATGGACCCCCGAAGACTCTTATGAGTGATCGAGATACCTGGTTCATCCGCGCAGATTGGAAGGACTTTACCACCCAAATCTACGATATGAGGCTCAAGATGACATCTGGCCGTCATCCGGAGGCCACTGGCCTGGCTGAAGAAATCAACCAGACTGTTACTCAACTTTTCCGTGCTCTTATCATTCCCGGTCGAAACACGTGGGATGTAGAATTGCCCATTGTGACAGGGTTGTACAACAACTCCATCCACTCTTCCACCGACACGACACCGAACCGGTTACATTACAAGTGGAAGATACGCAATCCTCTATCCTTCATGTTTCCTAATCAGGCACCTGGTCTGACACCTGGCCGGCCTGGCTATAGTGCCATTTACAATCGCTTGCCTAAACTGTTGTGGCAGTCATGAACAAGCGTCGGGAGGTCATGATTAAACACCCCAATAAGAAGCGCCAGTGTGCACCGTTCGAAGTGGGAAGTTAGTCTGTGTCAAGATGTCTGAGTTTTCTGAAGAAGAGGGAGTGTCGTGTAAACTCCTCCCTCTGTATTATGGCCCATGGCGGGTATTGAAGGTAGTGGGAAATGATGGATTTGGCCCTTCCTATGTGATCAACGTGCCACCCCATCTATGCACATATCCAGTCTTTCACGCATCCAAATGGTTTCCGTATTGTGCTCCTAGCTCCTTTCCCTATCGTGACCCTATGATGCCTCGTCTTATCAATGGCGGTCATAAGATCTACAGGATTGTGAGTCATACCGGTAAGGGGCGTAACAGACAGTATCAAGTTCACTTTCTATATCACCCACTAGACGATTTGTACTGGATTTCCAAGAAGGAATCGTTGCAAAGAAAGAAAGAGAAAAAAAAAAAAAAAAAAAAAAAA
>BFEA01000076.1:12387-22493 GCA_003427395.1 Chara braunii | reverse complement strand
ACCCATCCACCATAGCCAAACACCTTCAATCCTTCCACCTCCATCTTCCTCACCCATCCACCATAGCCAAGCACCTTCTTCTACCTCCATCTCCCTCACCCATCCTCCATAGCCAAGCACCTTCTTCCTTCTTCCACCTCCGTCTTCTTCACCCGTCTACCATAGCCTAGCACCTCCTTTTACCTCCACCTCCGTCACCCATCCTCCATAGCCAAGCACCTTCTTTCACCTCCATCTTCTTCACCCATCCACCATAGCCCGGCACCTTCTTCCACCTCCACCTCCTTTGCCCATCCTCCATAGTCAAGCACCTCCCTTCACCCCCTCGATGACCAATCAATGCTGAGGGCCAAAGGCATATAGGGCAGCAAGTCGTAGAAGAGGTCATAGGTTGGACGGTAGGACGAGTGGGGGGTAAGGGGGATTACGCCTAGGGGCTCTCTCTCTCTCTCTCTCTCCCTCTCTCTCTCTCTCTCTCTCTCTCTCTCTCTCTCTCTCCTTGAGCTCCAAAGACTCTCTCTCCCTCCGCTTCCAAGTTCCAAGGTCAACCCTCACCCCCTCTCCCCTTTTTTTCCTTGGCATGCAACTAACCCTTCCCTCACTCACTTGTTACATTGCCAGGGCACGAACGGGAAAAGAACTTCAAATCTCACTTGGTGGAGAAAGAGGGGAAGGGGAGGATTGGCGGTCCGTTGTGCCACCAAGAAGATAAGGGAAGGAAGAGGTTAACAAAGCTTGAGTCCAAGAGGGACTTGAGAGGATTTGCCAAGTGAACGAGAGGTCAGTTGACTCAACCAGAACCCCAACTGCATGGCTAAGCGAAGAGGATGGTTTGGATGAGTGAAGGAAATTGAAAGAGAAGGAACCCAAGGAAAAACTAGACATGCAGGAAGGGCTATGTGTTGACCCCAAATGGGGCTGTATGTGCTTTGCATTGTGATTGAGTGTGCAGGTGAGTGGCCTTGAGATGTCTTGCGCTGGACTGGCCCAGAGTATGCCGGGCCGCAAGGGGGGAAAGGAAGGACAAAAGGTAAGCGGTTGTGAACGTAACCTATGCTTATGAATGGGACCCTATGAGTATGTTGCTCCAAGTATGAATGAAAAGGGAAAGAAATGGCATGTACGATTGGAGTTGCTAAAGTATTGGGCGGTCGAAATGGTCGCTAAGTCCTTTGAGTATGCGGGCAGGACCCCGAAAAGACTAAGGGGTACTTAGGAAAAGCAATGAACGCGAGGCATGATGAATGGAGACTGAGCGCTAGATGCGTAGACCAGCTAAGGAGGAGGGGCTGCGCCCACCTCCGACGAAGCTATAGGACCATTGCGTTAGGAAATGCATTCGTGGCCTAAGGATGATGCTTAGCCTGCGCATAATGTAAGAAAAGTCTCAAAGAACCCCTTGGACTGCTTGAGTATTGGAAAGAGTAATTGCATGCGAACACATCTAAGTATCAAGAAAAACTGCGCTTGCCAGGTTCAGCGAGACTACCACCTAGCGCGAGGGTTGAGCTACATCCCCAATGTCAAAGCTCTCTCGCTCAATGGCCCACCCCCATCCATCTCAAAGCACTAGGTGGGGGTGACCATGTGACGAATGGCTTCGCGCCCTAAGCATGAGTGTGGGTGGAGCCGAACCAGCTGGGACCCACAGAGGGGTCGTCTCAGGCTCAAAAGTCTAACAGGGTGAGGCCCTACACCAGTAGCCTGGTTGACACCACTTGACCGATAGCCTAATTGACACCACCTGACCGATAGCCTGGTTGTGACGCACGTGCAGGAGGGCACGTGTGGAGTTGGAGAGACAGAGAGAGAGGAGATGGATACACACGAGAAGCAGCAATTGAGTGAAGGTCCAACCCGAATCCATGAATGAACAAACCAATTGAATGAATGACCACCCAGCCTGGGCCTAGGCTGGAGAGATGTACCGGCCTCGGTCCAGGCCGACGGCCTGAAATAGGTCCGGCCTCACTGTCGGGTTGAAAGGGTACCGCTGCATGATCCTCAGACCTGTAAATGGATCAAGCGATACATCAAACATGCTATCCGCTGAAAAAAAACGAAAACCCAAAGGAACGACAAAGAAACAACCCTAAATACAGAGCAAGCTCCATGCAGGGAAAAAATATGCAATGCAGACTAAGCCTCAAGCCTAATCTAAGCAACAATGTCTGGTCCGAGTCGACCCAAAAGGCAGAAAAAAAAAATGTCTGACCTGTGTCAACCAAGAAAGAGCAAAATGTCTGACCTGTGTCGGCCAAGAAAGAAAAAAATATCTCCTAAGCCAATGTGGTTGAACATAAATCAACCCTGCGCCGTATAAAGCGATTTGTCAAGATAAAGCTCTTCCTAACCAAATACGTTATGAATATACTCTCAAATTAGCCAACTTACCAAGAAATAGTTCCAAGACACGAGTGAGAAATCGATGTATTTTGACAGGACGATCTCGTTCCGTATATAGATTGTTTCATGTTCCTCGTATAGTTTTCCGTGAATTAGCATCCAGAGGTGCTTTATATGGCATAAACAAGTCTAGTTGGTAGTTGTTCATATATGCATCTGTTATTTGCGAGGCCACTGCCTCTATGAGCCCATTCAGCCCCCATTTTGAAGCCAGTCGGTCGCCCTAAGTGAAGGCAGGCTCGACGAGGCCCTCAGGGCCTTATTTCGGCCACTGCGTAACTAAGGAAATTCAGGCAAAGTTGGCGGAACAGATATCTGTCGCCCTTTGGTCCTAATGCCAAGTGGGCAATTGGGCGTCTAGCTGATCGCAATATCCTCCGGTCGTCCTCTCCAGTGTCCTCCTCGTCGCTCATAAGCTACAACCCTGTACACAATCTGCACTAATGCACTCTAGATGCCTACCGCAGCTTAGTGCACAGAGAACTGGTGGCTATTTTGGAGACTTTACATTCGGGTCAACAGGTCAGTCAGATTCCTACAAATAAAACTATTTTTAATTTCACTAGTCCGCAAACAGAAGCACCATGAACAAGAAACTGTTCTAACTAATGTTGTCTGTCAGATGTCAATGGTTGTACACCTAACTAATCAAAACATAAAAATAGAATCATTTGTGTGGATAGGACAGCATGGAATTTTCTCGAACTTATCACCTGGAATTTACCCCTCCCTTAGTTCCCCTGAGTATCACTTGACGTCAGCGTCCCTGAGCAATCTGGAGAGCGTCGCGTGTCCAAAGGTGTGTGTCCGGCCCACCCCTGTGCCCCGAGTATCTACTGAGTTGGACAGCCCTGCACTAGATTATCCTCGCGTGCAGCGAGCCTTGCAACCATTGGCTGATCCAAAGGCAATTTAACGTCCGCCACCAAGTGACTCCAGGAATTCTTTTACGTCGCAGCCGGACGACGATCACAGCCAATGGTTCCCCTTTCGATGCTTATTTAAAGACGCCCGGTCTCGTCTCCCTTAAGGGCTGGCCTGCCCTTCAGTACCCATCTAACAGCGCAGCAAGCCGAACAAAGGACAAGCAGCAAAGCATGCATGCTCTACTCCCGGTGGGTTGGCATGGTGACCGTGACCCAGTGCWTCGTCCAGGGCCYWTCAGAAAGCTCCGCCCATCTTCTCCCAGATGCTCCACGTGAACATTGCCGACTCTCAAGGTTGAGCGCACTCGACACCTCACAATGAGAGGACTCTCAAGAAGGAACACACAACCTTATGGTAAGAAGTGTCGGAGAGGGTAGATAAGGTTAAGAGCAACGTACCTCAAATAGCTGCCCCCAACCACAGAGATAATCTCACCAGATGACCAAATGCCGATTGTGATGACCAGTCATTGCTTCGGCACAACCAGCATTGCATGCCGTTCCACCTCGGCACCAATTGCGCATTAGATAGTTCTCATCACACTGTCCAGACCACATTACACATCTCGTAGCCTTCCTGGCGATCCCCTCACCTCCTGGGTCGCCTAACACTCGCCTCCGCCCTCCTCACTACACACCAATTACGGCCAAACTCGCCAAGCAGACCGCATGTATGTACCACATTAGGCAGAAGACAAGCGCCAAATGAGCGCAATCGTACCACAACTCCGATACCAAATTGCAAGGAAGATGAGCAATAGCGAACTTCAGCAATCAAACAACATCATACATATGAGTCCAGATAGTCGTGACCTCGAATCAACAACAAAATTGCATCACGAGATTCACCAAATAAGAACACACCAAGAGTTCATAATTGACAATGCTGAAATAGTCCCATCATCATCATCAACGACGAACCAGAGTTGATATCCTATCTGGCGCTCGACGCCCAGACTACATGTGGCAGATCCTATCTAGCCTATACTACAATGCCGAAGTTGACGACAACAACTCTCCCGAAGTACGAGCATACAGCGACCAATGTCGCACGCTTCCAGCACCAGGTATGTCTCTCGCCTTACTCACAACCTCGTTCCCCAACACATAGATGCCACTTGCACCCAAGGACCACCCTGCGCCACACCCAGTTTACAGCAGCGCAGCTCGGCTATGGCTGCCTGCTCCTTCCTCGCTCGCCCATGAGCGTGTGGGCGCCAGCCAACAAAATAGCGCAGCAGCGCTTGCGCAGCATGCAGCCCGCACCTGAATAAGGAATCCGGAGGCAGGCCCTTTGCTATATCGAAGTGGCCTGCCTGCGTCCAATCCAAGAAGCTTCCAGTAGGCCCCGGTAGCCTGAGGCCCAGCACGATCGAGAACAGGCCTGGGGCCTGAGGTGGTTGCATGCACCCAACTGCCTTTGGCGTGTGTTTGGCCCAGTACCCGTATCCAGCCCAGGGCCTGCTTTCCATACATTCACACAGGCGGCCCAGGGCCTGGGAGGGCTAGAGCAGCAGAGGCTAGCAGGGCACTTGTGAGTGAGACCGCAACTTCGAAAGCCATGGCCACTTCTGCGCAGCAGACTACTCAGGTCGGTAGTTCAGGTTTTGTCGGGTCAACGGTCGCTCGGCCCCGCTGGCGTAATGGCAAGCCAGCCACTAGTGTTGACATCCGATGAGATCGCCATACAACAAGCAGCATTGCAGGAGGCACAACTACAAAAGGCGTTAGGAGATATAAAAGCGGAGAAAGAGAGAACGATTAGAAGAAGAGTCAGGATGCAACGGAGACAAGCGGACGTTAGTGAGTTAGAGGAGATGGACCTGACACACGTGGCTGATGACGTGAGGATCGTACGGTCCGTCCTGGTGAATGTAGTGGAGATGTAGGACCATCAGACAACCATCCTTCAGGACATCCAGCAAAGTCTGGCCCTGTTGGTTGGGCAAGCGCAGGCTACGTCGCCATGGCCTGGTGCCTGGCCCGTAGTACATCCTCCTTTTCTCCCACCGGTGACTGGGGTATCCCCATATGTAGCCCCATCATCGGCGCACGTGACTGATGAAGTGAGGATCGTACGGTCCGTCCTGCTCAATGTAGTGGAGATGCACGCCCATCAGACAGCCATCCTTCAGGACATCCAGCAAAGTCTGGCCCTTTTGGTTGGGCAAGCGCAAGCTACGTCGCCATGGCCTGGTGCCTGGCCCGTAGTACATCCTCCTCATTTTGTCCCACCGGTGACTGGGGTATCCCCATACGTAGCCCCATCATCGGCTGCGATCGTTTCCCTGGGCATGCCACTATCAGGAGGGGTATCAGCAGGAACTAGTTTGCAGGTTCCCGTACAGACAGTGTTCACCCAATCTCCGTTGCAGGTTGCGGTCACCACGCAGCCTGTGCAGCCGCTGGGCACACAGCCCCAGTAGCTGGCACAGCAACCTGTGTCGCAGGGTCCACAGCCTGGAGTGATGCAGGGACCGGGACAAACACAGTGGGTTCCAAAGACGGCCATCGCCGCTCCGAAACCCTTTACAGGGGATAAGAGAGGTGAAGACCTCGACACGTGGTTGAGGGCAGTGCCAATCTATGTTAGGCGTAAACTTACCTTGCCGCACAAAGAATGGTTGTGGCTGCCTCCTACCTAGAGGGTAGCGCAGCAAGATGGTTGAGTGGTTTAAGGGGTATGGTCATGACTTCCGCGCTTGGGCGGTCACCCAAAAATTGGATGACTTCCTTAAGCTGGTGGAGGAAAGGTGGCATGATCCTCAGGAGGCCCAAAGGGCCACTGGCGTGATCCTGACACTGCACACTCGGCAGTTTAAGTCAGTAAGGGAAGCCACCGATGCTGTTGAGCGTCTGATCTGTGTCCCTGGGGTGCGCTATGACCCCCAGGTTTTACTCACCTCGTACCTGAGATGCTTTCTCTTTGCCTCTCAGGAACCAGTTGGCAGGTGAGGCCAACATCAATATGCACAACTTTCCTTCGTTTAGCAAGAAGGCCCTAGACCTCGAGGCGAAGATAGGGCATGGACGGGCACCCACTACGGATGGTAGGAGGAAGACACTGCCTCCTAACTGGAAGGCGAAAGGGCGCATAATGTTTGTCGATAACGATGGTTCAACCATCGAATTAGACGAACACTTCCAGGAAGGAGTAAGTTCAGAGGCTAGCAGCGCAGAAGCTTCAGAGGGTGTAGTCGCTGCCGTAGCTCAAAAAGGTCAGGCGACCGGTAGACGCCGCGGAGGCTCCCGGTCAAGGAGTCAAGTTGACCCCAACGCTCCCCCATGGGAAAAGGCGGGTCTCACAGAGGACGTGTGGAGAGATCGGTACACACGGCAGACTTGCATTCGTTGTGGCCAATACGGCTATAATCCGTTTAAGTGTCGTAACAAGAAGGTGACCGACAAGATCCCGCCTACGATGGGGCAGGCGGTAGGATCCTCACATCCCGTTGGTAGCAATGTAGCCAGCACTTCAGGCTCCACTCCGGGAAACACGTCGGGCCAGTAGGAATAGTAGTTGTTCCTACTAGGGTCGAGGTGGTGGAGACACCCTCACCATCTCGAGAGATGGCCCAAGCTACTGACTCCAGCGTCTTCCCGCAAACACGTTCAGACCCATCGAGCCTCTGTTCGATGAATGTGTTTGAATCCTTAGAGGAGCTAGAGGAGGAGTGGTCTAGATCAGACCCGCTAGCTTCTTGGACGACCCTAGTCAAAGCCCCGAAGGGTGAGATGTTCGTCAGCGGGGTAGTCATTGGCAGCCGTAAGGCCGGGGCCTATTATGACACTTGCTCGACAAGGAACTTTATTAGTCGCGCGTGCGTTGAGAGGCTGTGTTTACAGGGGCGAGTGCAACACCTGAGTCGACATGTGGAGTCGACATGTGCCAACAAACAGCGCATGGTAGTCAACGACTACCTCCAGGAGGTTGAGTGTTGTTTCCCGTACGCGGGAGGGGAATTGAGACATCGCGTCTCGTTCCTAGTGAGTGACGAGCTCCCAATGGATATGTTACTAGGAATGTACTACCTCTCTGTGGCTCAGCCCCAGTTTGACTGGGACCGAAAAGTGGTCAAACACACTTTGCTAGGTGGACGGACCGCCAGATTGCACAAGTTCAAAGCTAGTAGTCTGATCGAGTCCCATGGATGCATGTGTGCGGCCTCGTTCTATAACTATTATAAGCAACAAGCGGACCCGCCGCGGCTCTGCCCGTGGCGAGAGGAGCAAAGATTGTGAGAAATGAGGAGGGGGAGCCTATCTCAATCACTATCCTGTCTCCTTTATTTTGGGATGGTTGCCTTCTTCGCGTCGACCTCTGCTCGCAACGCCTCGTTTCAGATGTTATTGAGATGTTGGTGTGTATGTGCACGAAATAAAGGGAAAAAAAAAAAAAAAAAAAGCTTTTCCGATGTCCTTCCTCTTCCCGACTCCGATCCCGATCACTTTCCCTCCCCATCCCGACGGTTCCTGTTAGATCTCTTCCCCCCTCTCCCTCCATCCTCCTGACTCCCATCCCGATCTCTCTCCCTCCCCATCCTGACTTCTCCCTCCGTCGATTGGCATCGCGACTTCTCTCTCCTCAACCCCTGCCTGCGTGGTGCCAATGTTTCCTCGCTTCCCTCTTTCTCATTTTCTCCGTTAAAAAAAAAAAAAGACAAAAAAAAAACAAACAAACCAACCTTCCTCCTCCTCCTCCTTTCCGTCGTTTTGTCTCCTCCCTTACTCGACTTCCATCGCGACCTCTCCCGACTCCCATCCCGACTTCTCCCTCCTTCTCTTCCTTTGTTGACCCCTCCGTCCATCGTTTCTCCCTCTCCCCTTCCTGTTAGATTCTTTCTCCCTCTCCCTTCCTCCTTCGGACTCCCATCTCGACCTCTCTCCCTGCCTCCCTCCTTCCCTTCCTTCGTTGACCCTTCCCTCCATCGCCTCTCCCTGCCCCTTCCTGTTAGATCTCTTCTCCCTCTCCCTCCCTCCTCCTGACTCCCATCCCAATCTCTCTCCCTCCCCATCCCGACTTCTCCGTCCGTCCCTCACTCCCATCTCGACGTTTCGCGATTCCCATCGCGACTTAACTCTCCTCAACCCCTGTCGGCGTGGTGCCAATGTTTCCTCGCTTCCCTCTTTCTCGTTTTCTCCGTAAAATAAAAAAAAGACAAAAAAAAAAAAAAAACCAACAACCTTCTTCCTCCTCCTCCTTTCCGTCGTTTTGTCTCCTCCCTTTCTCGACTTCCATCGCGACCTCTCCCGACTCCCATCCCGACTTCTCCCTCCATCCATCGTTTCTCCCTCTCCCTCCCTCCCTCCCCATGCCGACGTCTCCAACCCCTCCCAGAGTATCCCGATGTCTCGCTTCTTTCGCTTATCCCGACTTCGATCCCTCCTCCCTCTCGCCTTCCTGTTAGATCCTTTCTCCCTCTCCCTCCCTCCTCCGGAATCCCATCCCGACCTCTCTCCCTCCCCATGCCGAAGTCTCCAGCCCCTCCCAGCGTATCCCGACGTCCTTCTCTCTTCTCAACCCCTCCCAGCGTATCCCGACCTCTCGCTTCTTTCCCCTATCCCGACTTTGATCCCCCCCTCTTCCCGACTCCCATCCAGACCACTGCCCCTCCCCCTCCCGACCCTATCCCGACATCTCGACCTCTCCTCCTCCTTTTCCCGACTCCCATCCCGACATCTCCCGACTCTCCATCCCGACTTCTCCCTTCCCAGTCCCATCCCGACCTCTGCCCCTCCCCCTCCCGACCCTATCTCGACATCCCGACATCTCTTCCTCCTTTTTCCGACTCCCATCCCGACCTCTCCCGACTTTCCATCCCGGCGTATCCCGACCTCTTGCTTCTTTCCCCTATCCCGACTTCGATCCCCCCCTCATCCCGACTCCCATCCCGACCTCTGCCCCTCCCCCTCCCGACCATATCCCGGCATCCCGACCTCTCCTCCTGCTTTTCCCGACTCCCATCCCGACCTCTCCCGACTCTCCATCCCAACTTCTCCCTTCTTCTTTCCCCTATCCCGACTTCGATCGCTCGCTCTTCCCGACTCCGGCCTCTCGCGATTCCCATCCCAACTTCTCCCTTCTCAACCCCTCCCCGCGTATCCCGACCTCTTGCTTCTTTCCCCTATCCCGACTTCGATCCCCCCCTCTTCCCGACTCCCATCCCGACCTCTGCCCCTCCCCCTCCCGACCATATCCCAACATCCCGACCTCTCCTCCTACCTTTCCTGACTCCCATCTCGACCTCTCCCGACTCTCCATCCCGACTTCTCCCTTCCCAGTCCCATCCCGACCTCTGCCCCTCCCCCTCCCGACCATATCCCGACATCCCGACCTCTCCTCCTCCTTTTTTCGACTCCCATCCTGACCTCTCCCGACTCTCTATCCCGACTTCTCCCTTCCCAGCGTGGTCCCAACATTTCTTCCGCTTACTTCTTCCCGACTCCCATCCCGACCTCCGCCCCTCCCCGTCCCGACCATATTCCGACATCCCGACCTCTCCCTGCGCCCTTCCTGTTAGATCCTTTCTCCCTCTCCCTCCCGCCTCCCGACTCCCATCCCGACCTCTCTCTCTCCCCATCCCGACCTCTCCCCCCTTTCCTTCCTTCGCTTACTTCTCCCTCCAGCCCTCACTCCCATCCCGCTCAGTTCTCCCTCCATCCCTCACTCCCATCCCGACCTCTCATGATTTTCATCCCGACTTCTCCGTCTTCAACCTCTCCCAGCGTGATCGCAACGTTTCTTGCTTCTTCTCTCTTTGTCCTTTTCTCCAA
>BFEA01000076.1:0-11507 GCA_003427395.1 Chara braunii | reverse complement strand
GAGCCGATGAAAATGCCGCCGGAGATAGAGGGAGTAGTTGCCAAGTACCCTGATCTATTTGAAGAGCCGACAGGGGTTGTAGAGAGGGAGGTCGTCCACGCGATAGAGATTATCCCAAGGTCTAGTATCCCGAAGGGTAGGATCTATCGGATGTCTCAGGGCGAGCTCGATGAGCTTCGCCGACAACTCAAGGAACTCGTAGAGAAGTGTTGGATTCGGCCGAGTGTCTCTCCTTATGGGTCTCCAGTTCTATTCGTACCTAAGAAGAAGGAGGGAACACTTAGGATGTGCATTGACTATAGGGGCCTCAATGCCATCACTGTAAAGAACAGAGAGCCCCTACCGCGCATAGATGATCTGCTACATAGAGTGCAAGGGTGTCGGTACTTCAGTAAGATGGATCTGAAGTCCAGGTACCATCAGATTGCAATCCAGCCCGAGGATCAACACAAAACCGCCTTTCAGACCAGGTGCGGTCTGTACGAGTTTGTGGTGATGCCTTTCGGCCTTTGCAATGCTCCTGGCACCTTTCATCACGCTATGAATCGGATATTCCATGACTACTTGGGTAAGTTTGTCATCGTGTACCTCGATGGTATACTTATTTTTAGTAAGACTGTCGAGGAGCACGTGGCACATTTGGACAAAGTCCTCAGTCTCCTGCGACAGCACAAGTTCAAGGTCAACGGTGAGAAGTGCGAGTTTGGCCGCACCCGTGTCTTGTACTTGGGTCATGAGATATCCGCGGAAGGGTTGAAGCCCGATGACGCAAAGGTGGCCAGCATTCGTGACTGGCCACGTCCTCAGTCTGTGACTGAGATGAGATCTTTCTTAGGAATGACAGGCTACTATAGGACTTTCGTTAAGAACTAAAGCATAGTGGCCGCTCCTTTGACTGATCTGACCCGCCTTGACACCCCATGGGAGTGGACAGATGAGTGTGAGGCTGCTTATAGACATCTGAAGCATGCATTGACGCACTACAAGGTCTTGAAAGTTCTTGATCCTGATAAGCCGTTTATAGTCATCACGGATGCCAACCAATATGGCATTGGCGCCGTGCTCGCGCAGCAAGAGGGGCCAAAGTTGAGGCCTGTAGAGTACATGTCCAAGAGAATGCAGTCTCAGAAGTTGGCTAAGTCCACCTATGAGAAGGAACTCTATGCGGTTTACAAGGCTCTGACCCATTGGAGACACATCTCCTTGGGAGGTTATTCATCCTCAGGACTGATCATCAAACCCTGAGATGGATGAGAACTCAGCCAGAACTCTCAAATGCTCTCAAGCGTTGGATCGAAGTCATTGAGCAGTACGACTTTGACCCTCACTATCTGAAAGGGGAGTACAACAAGGTTGCTGATGCCTTGTCGCGTAGACCTGAATTCTATGGTGCGCTGATTACTGAGTTTGATCTGATGGACAATGTTACTCAGTCCTTGGTGGAGGCCTATCGGGAGGACCAGTTCATGTCTGAGATCATACATAGATTTCAGGCGAAGGACAAGAAGACCTATGTCGAGTTTGAGTTGGTCAATGACATGCTGTTCCTTGAGAAGGCAGGGAATAAACGATTGTGTGTTCCTAATAGCGAGTCTTTGCGTAGTTTATTTTTAGGTGAGTGTCATGATGCCACCAGCCATTTTGGGTACAAGAAGACCGCAGCTAATCTGGTGCAGCGGTTTTGGTGGCCCACGATGATGCGAGATGCCGAGCCGTACGTGGAGACTTGTCAAGTCTGTCAGAGGGACAAGCCACGAACACAGGCTCCTCTTAGGCTTTTGAAGCCCCTTCCGATTCCGGAAAGGCCTGGTGAGAACTTGTCCATGGATTTCATGGATACGCTGATCACCAGCAAGAGTGGGATGAGACACATCTTCGTTATCGTGGATAGATTTAGCAAGTATGCTAGATTAATAGCAATGCCGGAAACAGCACGAACGAAGTATGTAATCAGAATGTTCAAAGAGAACTGGGTCAGGGATTTTGGTTTACCGAAGTCCATTATCAGTGACAGGGATGTCCGATTTACAAGCGAATTGTGGAAGGCCGCTGCTGCAGAGCAGGGAACTCAGTTGCAAATGACTTCTGGGAATCACCTAGAGGCCAACGGCCAGGCCGAGCAACTGAATCGCGTTGTACAACATCTGTTGAGGCATTACATCAAGCCGAACCAGGTGGACTGGGATGAGAAACTTGCTCTCATCACCAGCATGTACAACAATGTTGTACACATCACCATTGGGGTGAGCCCGAACAGTTTGCTATCGACTTTCAAGCCTAGACTACCCTTAGACTTTCTCCTTCCTGAGAATCACTCAACTGCTGCACCGGGTACTTTAGAGTTCGCCTACAGATATGAACAGAAGATGCAGCAGGCGATAGAACAGATGCAGAAGGCACAGACAACAATGATAGAGTCTGAGAATAGACACCGTTTCAGGTTGGGGACAGAGTTTGGGTAAAGTCCTCAGAACTAGGACAGGAGTACGGGATTTCCCGTAAACTCATGCCACAGAGCTTTGGGCCATGGGAAGTCTTAGATATCGTCGGGACTGATCCCGATGGACCATCCTATGTCATCCGGATCCCAGGTCATCTTCGTACTTACCCTGTCTTTCACGCCTCCAAGCTGGCACCTTTCAAAGAAACAAATCAGTTTCCATCTCGCCGCTTAATGCTGCCCCCAACCATGGACGGAGAGGTGGACATCGATGACATCGTGGACCACAGAGAGTTGCTGGTATCAAGACCAATAGGCAGGGGACGTCCTCCGAAAGCGAAGCTGCAATATCGCGTTTGGTTCCGGCATCACACTGATCCAGGTTAGGGTTCACCAGGGAGGAACTCATGCAGACCGCTCCGCAAGTTGTAGCCCACTACGAGAGATCTCTGCAGAAGGGAAAGCGCCCTATGGTTGAAGATTGAGCTTCTCGGAGGACTGTTGAAGCTAAGGAGGAGGGAATGCGAGACCACTGCCTCTATGAGCCCATTCAGCCCCCATTTTGGAGCCAGTCGGCCGCCCTAAGTGAAGGCAGGCTCGACGAGCCCTCAGGGCCTTATTTCGGCCACTGCGTAACTAAGGAAATTCAGGCAGTTGCGCAGCGCCAGTTGGTTGAGAGAACCCAGGCCCTGGGCCGCCTGTGTGAATGTATGGAAAGCAGGCCCTGGGCTGGATACGGGTACTGGGCCAAACACACGCCAAGGGCAGTTGGGTGCATGCAACCACCTCAGGCCCCAGGCCTGTTCTCGATCGTGTTGGGCCTCAAGCTACCGGGGCCTATTGGAAGCTTCCTGAACTGGACGCAGGCAGGCCACTTCGATATAGCAAAGGGCCTGCCTCCGGATTCCTCATTCGGGTGCTGTCTGCATGCTGCGCACGCGCTGCTGCGCTATTTTGTTGGCTGGCGCCCACACGCTCACGGGCAAGCGAGGAAGGAGCAGGCAGCCATAGCCGAGCTGCTGTAAGCTAGGTGTGGCGCAGGGTGGTCCTTGGGTGCAAGTGGCATCTGTGTGTTGGGGAACGAGGTTGTGAGTAAGGCGAGAGACATAGCTGGTGCTGGAAGTGTGCGACATTGGTCGCTGTGTGCTCGTACTTCGGGTGAGCTGTTGTCGTCAACTTCGACATTGTAGCATAGGCTAGATAGGATCTGCCACATGTAGGCTGGGCGCCGAGCGTCAGATAGGATAGCAACTCTGGTTCTTCGTTGATGATGATGATGGGACTATTTCAGCATTGTCAATTATGAACTCTTGGTGTGTTCTTATTTGGTGAATCTCGTGATGCAATTCTGTTGTTGGTTCGAGGTCACGACTATCTGGACTCATATGTATGATGCTGTTTGATTGCTGAAGTTCGCTATTGCTCATCTTCCTTGCAAGTCTAGTTGGTAGTTGTTCATATATGCATCTGTTATTTATCTTAACTGAAAAATGACAAAATGCTCGGAAAGCCAAAAAGTCTGTGATTCTTTTCAACCAATGGGATTTGTGAATTTGAAGGGTAAAGGCTACAGAATAACTTGATCAATGTCCAACATCGAACAAGAATGTGGCACAGTCTCACGTGCTGTGCCGGACCCGCCGGGATGGCGGTCCGTTAGGATGGAGACGAAGAAGGAGGGAGAGATGGAGCTGGAGGGGACAGCGCAGCTCCGACGCAGACTCCACACGCAAGTACTCCAAGATCTGCGAAAGTGAAGAATGACCAAAAAACAGACTGCAGCTGGGGTATACCCCCAGCGGACTGACTGGACTGGACTGGACTGGCCTGGTACCGACCGTGGTACCGGGCGGGACTGGACTGGACTGAAACAATATACGGCCTGTGGGGTCAGGCCACGGCCTGGTCCCACAGGCCGAACTGGCAAATAGCCAAATAGGCCCTGGCTGTAGGCCAGGGCAGATGAAGGCCCGCTGCACGTGCGCTCAGTCGCATGGGAAAGGTAGGGACGGGAGGGTGGGCGGCAAGTACATCTCTCAGAGTAAACTCCAAGGGGGTACCCACACAACCATATGAAACATCATCAGGCTCAGAAGGAGGATAACAACACGGCACCAGGCTCAATGGAAACCATCAAACGGGTACCGCCAACTGAAAGGAAAAGGGCACTCACACAAGGGAGCCTGATAGGATAGAGGGCTATGTCGGCATAGACATGGCCAGGGGCTGCGAGCGAAGAAAACGTACACTCCGGAGGAGGGCGCGCAGCATAGGGTATGGTAGAAGGGCGGCAGACGAACACACCCACATGAAGAGGGAGAACAAGGGTCATCATGCGACTAGAGGGTAAACTCGAGGGTGAAGGGTAGATGGGAATGATGGAGCTCCGTGGCCGGAAAGGTGAAGTAGTCCAACTGACGAGTTGCCAAGCTGAGGTCGAGTCAAAGTAGCGAAGATGAAGTAGGTGTAGCGCGAAAGCCAAGTACAAGTCCGGACACTGCGATAGGTACTATGGTACGGAAGAGAAATGCTGATGTCTAAAGACGAATGTAGAAAACGAAATCAGGAGCTGCTGCATAAGTGTCCAAGAATGGTAAGAGAGAGAAAGCGTATAGGGGGTATAGATCAGTCACGATAGCGAGAAGGAATTCAATGAGTACGCTGAGGGCGTGAGGAATCAACCACAATAACAGGCGAAACCACATCCACGGGGGAAGGAGGACCTGAGGCAGGTGCTGGTGAAGTAGGAGGACCCATCGATGGAGGAGGGGGAATGTTAGTGGTCGCTAAAGTAGATGGGTCAATAGAAGGACGAGAAGTAGGAGGGGAGGATGATGAAGGGAAAGGATGAGCACGATCGTAAACACGCACGAAAATCATAGCATGCTTCAGGTGCTCGAGAGACTCCCAAGAAGACTCCTCGTCAGGGTAACCCTTCCATCGAACAAGATACTCGAGGCGGGGAGGGKCACCATCAGTCATACGTTGAGACGCGATATCCGAGACGACAAACTCCTCGTGACCCTTGATGATGATGGGAGAGGGGCAAGGGTAAGGTCGACCGTGGAACTCAGGGGGAGACCGTCCGAAGGGGTGCAATACAGATATATGAAACACATCATGTAGGTTAAAGCGATACATGGAATTGGGGAGCTTTAATTTGAAGCTCACCGGACAGTCATGATTAGGTCCGGTGGGTGAAAGAATAGTGCATGGACCGAGGCCTCGGGCTGAAGTGACGTGCGTTGACAAAAATTTTGTCGCCAACTTTGAAGGGGTGGTCGATGCGAGAACGGTTGGCGCTAGTAGCCAGGCGAGCTTTGCCGAGGATCTCATCCATCTCCTTAACCAAGTCGTCAAGGGCAGGGCATTTAGTGTCAGGATGGACCTGAGATGGACGAAGAAGATCAGATGAGACATGGGGGTGGTATCCCAAGTCACAGTAGTAAGGCGACATGTCGGTAGCTGGTGAAATAGCATGATTATAAGTGATCACGGCATGGGCAAGATGAAGGTCCCAATCAGAGTCATTCTCAACAAACTTCTTGAGAATATTCCCAAGAGTTTTGTTGGTGACCTCAGTCTGTCCGTCTGACTGGGGATGATAAGAAGAGGAAAAGTGAAGCTCAGAACCGTAGATCTCCTGGAGTCCACGCCAAAAGTGGGAAGTGAAGCGGGGATCACCGTCAAAGACAATACTAGTGGAAAGATCGTGATGAATGACGATGCGGTTGAAATAGAGAAACACAATGTCTTTGGTTGAACTAGCACTTGCAAGGGAGGAAATGGGCATGCTCAGTCAACCGATAGACAACGACAAAAATAACGTCGTATCCTCGTGGGGTAGCGGGACGAAGAGGACCCATGAAGTCCATGGAGACAGCGGTCCCACGCTCAGTAGGGATGGGTAGAGGCTGAAGAAGACCAAAAGGGGGGTGGTTGCTGATATTGGCCTCTTGGCAAATCTTGCACGTGCAGACATACTCCTTAACGAAGGTGCGATGGTGCCTCCAATAGTAATGGCGGTAGAGGCAGTCAAGAGTCTTGTAGACACCGAAATGACCTGCGGCAAGCTGATCATGACGCTCAGTGAAGGCCCGAACGTCGAGCTGGCCGGTAGAAGGCACACATAAGCGAGGAGTACGGGGATGATTAAGTCCAAGCCAATGCACGAGTCCAAAGGGGTCGAGCTGGAAGTTAGGGACGGTCTTGCCAGCCTGTAAGTCAGTGTAGATGTACTGAAACTCAGAACATTGGGGGTAAGCACAACGGTACTCATCTAGGAAGACAGGATGGATGGTGGGAGTAGATACAGAAAGGGCAGAGAGTTGTCGATCATCACACTTAAGGTCAGGGCGACGAGATAAGGCATCAACGACACGGTTGCTCTCGCCAGAGATCTTCCTGATCGTGAAATCGAACTCGGAAAGATCACGCCACCAACAAGCCTGGCAAGAAGTGAGTTTAGGCTTCGTCTAAAAGGCGGCGAGGACACAATTGTCCGTGAGCACGATGAAGGTATGCCCATGTAGATGATGATACCACTTCCTAACAGCGTAAACCAGTGCAAGGACCTCACGCTCGTCAGCAGTATAGTTACACTCTGCGGGAAGTAGCTGTCAAGAGAGAGAAGCAACCGGACACTCGCCATCGCGAGACTCGACTGTGTCGGCATCAGCAACGTCGGGAAGATATGGTGGAGGGGCTCCTGAAGAAGTGGGCTCGATGGGAGCTAGATGAACCGCCGTCGCTGGAGGTGGGGAAGGAAATCGAGGAATGCGCGAGAGTCGAGACTCTGTAGACTTGGGAGATGTAGAGGGGGCAGAGTAGATTTGAGATATGGCAAAGTTTGAAGCATCCATTGTGAGCATGAATGGGCGAGAAAAATCAGGAAGGTGTAGAACGGGAGTTGACGTGACAAGCCGCTTAAGAGAGCGAAATTCCAGTGAAAGGGTAGACGTCCGCAGGTGAGAGGGGTCAGCTGGGCAGTGTACTGCTCGCAATTTACATGACAAGCTATTTAAGAGAGCGGATGGCATCCTCATGGGCTGAAGTCCAGTGAAAGGGTAGACGTCAGCAGGTCAGAGGGGTCAGCTGGGAGTGTACTGCGCGCAATTTTTTAAGAAAATGACCATAGTAGTTGTTCAACCCAACAAAACTACGTAGCGCAGGAAGGGAGGTAGGATTGGGCCAGTCGACAATAGTCTGAATCTTCGAGTCGTTCATGTGGAGTCCATGCTCGGAGACCTGTGTCCAAGGAAGTCGACTTTGGGTTGAGCGAAGCGACATTTGGAGAGCTTCGCATAAAACCCATGGTCACGTAATCGCTGGAGGACAGTGCGAAGGTGGACCAGGTGCTCCTCTAAGGTACAAATGGAGACTAGGATGTCGTCAATGAAGACTAAAACCGCGTCCTCAAGAAGGTCTTGGAACATCGTGTTCACAGCCGTCTGGAAGGTGGCAGACCAAAGGGCATTACGATAAACTTGTAGTGCTCGAAGCGAGAGCAGAAAGCGGTCTTAGGCTGGTCCGCCTCGACTACACAGATTTGGTGATATCCGCTGCGAAGATCGATCTTTGTAAAGAAGTTGTGGTCGGTGAGGCGGTCGAACAGATCATCCGCGCAGGGCATAGGATAGTTGTTTCGGACCGTATAGTCATTGAGACCGAGGTGGTCGATACAAAGGCGGAGGGAGCCGTCCTTCTTGCGATCGAAGACGACAGGGAAACTCCATGGGGAAGTGTTCAGTTTAATGAAGCCCTGACGAAGTACCTCGTCAATTTGGCGTTTAATTTCCTGGGCTTCAAGAACCGAGGGGCGATGTGGGGCGCGATGTTGAATACGGTAGTTAGGTTCGAGCCGGATGTGGTGCTCGATATCGCGCATAGGAGGGATGCTGCAATAAGAGAGAGATGGAGGGAAAACATCGTGATACTCACGAAGAAGGGTAGCAACACTAGGCTGCAACGTCGATAGGAGGTTGTCAAACTCCTCGGCAGCAGCAACGTCTGAAGCAGGGGTGGAAGGAGTCGGTGTACGGATAGGTACCGAGGGAGTTTCAGTGGTAAAGGATGCCACAAAGTGAGATGAGCTAACAGGGGGGGAGGAGGAGGAGGAGGCTGAAGGATCAAGAAGGTCGGGAGGCTCGGGGAGTGGTGGATCGAGCTCGACAAACTCAACATTTGATGCATAGAGTTGCAGGCAAGGAGATCCATGATGTCAACAATATAGAGTTCAGCATCAGGCTGATGGAGGATGTGGTGGAACTAAGTAGGTGTCAAGATGGCGACATTGACATGAGAGGGGGATGTAGAGTCCGATTTGCCCAACCACGAAATACGGTATTGCTCCCCATCCTTGGCGTCGAGGACGAGGTAGTTGTGGATCCAATCGGGACCAGAATGGGCGAACTGATGGGAGTAGGCGGTGCCTATAACAAGGTCGTATAGGGTTTCCATGACGTCGAAGGTCCACTGGTCATGGAACCGAGGGGCTTTGCGAAGGATATGGGGCCTCTACAAGGGGAAGGAGAGTGGGAGATCAGGCACCACACAGTCGACGAACGACTTGGACTGATTGTCACCAAGCGTAACGATGACAACAGAAGGTTATGTGGATGTATAAAGAGAGCCCCCTTTGACTACGCGAGGATAGATGAAATCGCCAGTAGAGCTTGAATCCCCTAATGTGCGATACACCCTAGTGGAGGTCCCGAGGCGCACCTGAATAATAGGTAGGGTGCGGTCGGGGTTGTGTAAGCGCTGAGACATCGGAGATAGGGTATGCTCTTTGAGGCGGAGACATTCCTGGCGGGCCTTAACACACTCAAGGTCCAGGACGTCGATGATATCCTTGGCTGCAACAAGGGAACCGCTGCATCGGGCCGCACGAAGAGCACGCTTAGTAGAAGGGCGTGGAGGAGGAGGATCACGAGCGACACTAGGCAAAGAAGGGGAGGATGCACCGTCATTGAGGTCTGACCTGATTCATCAGAAAGAGTACCAAGCGGCGCGAAGGTAGAAGCGCGAGCGGGTATGCTACTACTATAGGAGGGTCGGGGGAACGGGAGATCGTCGGTAGGTGGCTGTGGCGCTGGAGGTCGAAATGGGGGGGACAGGTTGGGGGCAGGCCAGCTGAGCAAAGTGACGCTGGAGGGCGTAAACGTAGGGGCCGGTGGACGGGGTGTGACGAGGTAAGTGACAACGGGTACATATACCTCGCGTACGGAAGTCCTTACTCTCCGCGATAGTCAATCACGGTCGGGGGAAGACGTAGCCTGATGGGAGGGGCTGCTGTGGGGCCGATGAGCGGGTCCTCGATGAGGAGGACTGGCGCTGACTGAGGAAAGCAGAGAAGGCACGGGCAAGGTGCTCGTCCTGGTCGGGATCGTCACCATCCACTGGAGACTGGGGGTCACGTCCCTGGTCCGGGTCACTATGGGATCCATCCGGACCAGTACCCTACTCGACGCTTGACGACTCGCGGAGCATAGTCTGGACACGGTGGAAGAAAGGTGCGTCCAAGAACTCGGTGGGGGCCACGGCGAGACGTGGAGAACTGTCGGGGGGGAGATGTGCCATAAGCAGACGTGGCAGCGGGAGGTGCAACACCAGGCTCAGATGTGGAGCCCACAAGAGGTGCATAGGTAAGTTGGATGGCCCTGGCAATGTTGAAGGACTCGAGGAGGGTGTGGATTGTGTATGCCAGCATCTGAAGCTGGAAGGGTTGGGGTAACCCGACACGGAAACGTTGGATCATAGCGTCGTCGGGTATGACGGAGGGGGGGGATATGGGCGCGAACGCGGTGGAATGTTATGATGTAAGACTCTAAGGCATTGTTGCCACCAAGCCATCTGATCTCAGCGACCCGTGTGATCGGGTCACGGGTAGGCGTCGGGCGAGAGAAGTACTGCTGAAGAAAATCACGAAACTCCACGTATGTCATACTCGCATGAACGCCCTGCTGAGCACAAAGGGCGAGGAAGTCGCGCCAAGTGGAAGCCGCTCGAGTTGTGAAGCGAGCGGGCATCTCCGTAGGCCACAACCATGTGTACACCATGGTATCGAAGTTGCTCCTTGGCCGTGGTGATCCAGCCCTGGAGTTCAGAGGCCTTGCCATCGAACTGGGGGTATTGAGGTACGTAGGTTGGCGGCTGATAATGGGCCATGGCGAGTTGGCATTGGAGCTCAATATTTTGTGTCCTGGGTGTCATAGCATTTGAGCTCTCTTCTTGGTACATGACTATCTGGAAATCTGAGTGATTTTGCAACTTGATTTTCTGTCTATCGCTCTCGCTCATATTCCTTGCATTTTTGTGACGTGGGAGGAGGGTCTGGCCCATGGGTGGGGCGACCAGGGATGGGAGGGCGATGAAGGATGGGAGGGAGATGAAGGATGGGAGGGGCGAGCAGGGATGGGAGGGCGATGATGAATGGGAGGGCGCTGAAGGATGGGAGGGTGACGAAGGATGGGAGGGAGATGAAGGATGGGAGGGGCGAGCAGGGATGGGAGGGGCGAACAGGGATGGGACGGCGATGCCGCCAGACAAAGATGAGCGACATTGGATACTGTGTTGGTGGGGCCTGAGGGTGATGACATTGGCACACGAGTTCACTGCTTTGCTCTCTATTTGTATGGAATCTTGGTGCATTTGAGCTCTGTGTTTGGTGTTCTTTTTTTTTTATTTAATCCGGACAACCGGACACCGACACTGCAAACTGGACTGTCCGGTTCCGGATGTCTGGATGTCCGGTTTGATGTTCGGTTAACCGGACACGCTTGATCCAGACACGGGTCCGGTGTCCGTGTCCGGTTGTTCGGTTGTCCGGGTCCGGGGCAACCATGGAAGGAATGCATAAGACAATCACAAAGTCGAAATAAAATTCCAAAGCTATTTGGACGTAAATTCAAAACTTTGCATTCACACTTGTCTTGCATGCAAACAGCGATACAGCAACTGGCGACATGCGCCCTGATAGTACTTAAGATATCGTAACCAGATATGAGTTCTCTTCAACTGGCTATGGCGACTGGGCGCCCACACAACTCACTGTTCGCACTCTGGA
>BFEA01000075.1:3766554-3785401 GCA_003427395.1 Chara braunii | reverse complement strand
CCTCCTTCCCGCGTGACTTTGTTTTTTCCGTTTCGTTTTCTTTCTTTTTAAATTTGTGTGTATTTGAATCCTTTTTTTCTTTCTCTGTTCTTCCATTTTTTGGTGTCGTGCCGAGAGAACCGGGGCCCGACCTTCAAGCAGCGACCGAGCCTTCCCTTGGCCGACCCCGGAAGGTGTCAGCGCGTTAACGAGGAAGGCCCGCGGCCTATAGCTGGTCCAAGTACTGGTGGTTTAAGTGGGGAACAGATGCAATTTTCCCAAAAACAAAACTCCTTCAAACATAGCTACCTTACAATGCAGGGATTGCATGTTGCCTCCCGCCCCAACAGCGGTAGTCAGAGATGGGTTGGGGCTGCAGGTGGGGGTCCAGCTGATGCAAAGACCGACCATTTTGCCAGTAGCTGCGCCTCCCTTTTCATTGTCCCCCACCCCTAATGGAATAGAAGTAGTGTCCGAGGCCATCACTCTCCTACACTTGCAGTGGTCCCCTTTATATAGCCTTTTTTTTTTTTTTTTTTCAGTAGTGGTAGGTAGGTAGTGAAAGGCCAAAAAAAAAAAACTCCGGCAGTCGCGGCCAGGCTCCATGGGAGCATGGTCCCATTAGCAGTCGGATAGGAGTGTGGCCGATCCAGTGTGACACTGAGTGGCGGCGGCCTGACAGGTTCATTACGGATTTCTGGGGTGAGAAAACAGGAGAAACAGAGACCTCCCACCTGAAATAACGGCAGAGTGCTTCCCAGCCATCAGATCACAAATGATCTGATGGTGGTGGTTGCAACAACAGTGCAGAAAGTGGGCCTCGCTGCACTACTCTTGAATCTTGAAAAATCAAGAGTTCGTCACCGCTGCACTAACTCTTGATGCCGCGTCCTGGATTTCAATTCAAGAGCTGTCAGATTCACTCTCGAAAACGTCGAGAGTGAGTCATCGCTGCATTAACTGTGGAAAACTGCTCTTGGTCCGGCGCTTCAAGAGGTGTCAGAAATGGCCCATCGGACGAGCTCTTGAAGTTTCCACAGTTCCTGCCTGCAGGAGCTTTTTTTTCAAACGAGGCCGACGGGTCCCTTCATGCGGTTTGCAAATTTGAGAGTTGGCCTCCGGTCTCGGTGGACAAATCGTCGCTGCCCTGTTGTGTAGTGTCTGTCCGACAGTCGAGAATGCTCACGAGAGTCAAGAGTCCAGAGTAAGTGCAGCGACGACAACACTTGATGCCAATCCAGGACTCTGACAGCGCTAGACGAACTCTTGAAAATTTTCATGTGTCTAGCGTAGTGCAGCGAGGCCCAGTAACTGCCACATTTTATGGAATAAACTCAACTTCTATCAGCAGTGATCCTGACACCCTCCATATAATCCGTGATTGAAGGAGGGCTCCAACCAATGAGATAATTGCACAACAGCAAGCAAAATACTGAAAATCTTCTATCCAGTGGGCCTATGGCTGACCCCTCTCTCTTTTGGGGTTGGCCATACCCCCAACGGATTGAAAAGGTTTTGGCAGGAAGCTTTCATTGCACCGGCATGCCCAGTGTTAAGGAGAGGAGGAGGGGAACCAAGATCTCCTTACTTTTTTGGGTAATACATGTAAAATAGTAAAAATACTGACCGTGGGATCACGAGTACTGCACGGCAGGATTTGGGTCACTCAACTGCAACACAAACTCTTTTCTATCCTATCCGGTTGGTAGTGGGACCATGCTCCAGGCACTAGGTTCATCCTAAGGAAACATGATCCTTTTTTTTTTCTTTTTTATTTTTTTTTTAGAGAAAATTGCTCCAATCTATTCGTGGGGAGCATCACGTGCTGGGAACCGGGCCCAGCGAAACATGATCCTAGTGCTAAATATGACGAGGTTCATTTTTTCTTAGCATAAACATTGCACCAGTGACACCTGCCTCTTACACGTATGGAGAGCGCCACACCACCCAAACAAACAACAGACCAACCAACCCTCAAAGTTAGCAACCTACCAACCTATGAACTGACAAACTTACCAACCTCCCAACTAACCAACTACAAACCAATCTACCAACAAATGTGCCAATCTACAAACTAACCAACCTTGCAATAGTATACCAACAAACCAACCAACATACCAACCTACCAATCAAAGATCATCTGCATCCTCGACCCCACAGTCCATCCATCTTCTCCAAACCCTACTATCTTGGGGTGTCTGTGATACCCAACCTCACACGCCTCGCAGCGTCCCACACCCGTGGAACGCCGGTCAGAGTAATTGGGGGATGGTTGAGGATTTTGGGCGGGGGTTGAACCGCCAAGGCGAAACTGGGGGTCCTCACCTCGGTCCCAAGGGTTGCTTCGAGGGTTGCTTCGGAAATTTAGGCCAGTCAGGGAGAACTGCAAAATTCAAAAATTGGATACACGAGGAAGGGCGGGGCATGAGCAAAATTCTGCCCGTCAGCTTAGGGACAAGAGTACAACTAACTCACCACCAGCTATAACAGCAAAAAACTGTGCAAAAGGAAAAATGAAACAACGAATCTACCTCTTTTCACATGTTAGGTTTACGCTACCCTTTTCGTGGGGGAGGGGTTGGGGGCAAGAAAGCAAGGGACACCCGAGGCATCTGAAGCGGGTCCGCACAGTCCGTCTGATTGGTTAAAGTCTTGTCATCCGATAGAGGAGGGGGCGGGGGTACCCAGGTCCGGAAGTTCGCCAGAAGAACCCCCACAGTGATTTGGGAACCGGACGGACCCTTTGTAGCCCAACACCATTCTCCGCCAAGAACAGGAGTTCCCTAGCCGGCACCAGCAACAATTGAAATGAGGCTTCCATGTGGTATGGGCCGCTAACCAGGGAAGCACCGTCAAGTCCGTGTAAGGCAAAATTAGCGTGGGGGAAGAAAATCGATAATTCAAAACAAACCTGGTTCCCCCTATGTGGCCCGCCTTAGACAGATTATAAAAGTGAACTCAGTTGGTCCGCAATACCGCCCTCCACACGTTCGCATCGCAGTGAAGACTGTCCTCGTCTGCAATGGGGAAGGGAAAAAGGTCGCTATGGCGAATCAATGTGAGGTTCGAGCACGGGCAGTTATCGGCGCTCACGTTCAGAGTAGCAAACCTCCACTCCATATAAGTCTCAACTCTCCCTCCACCACCCATTCCCAACAATCAAAGGCAAACAGTCTCACGCAATGTCGTCAACCAAAATGGTCACCCTGTCAAAACGGCTATGGCCGAGAGGCGGAGAGATTGGGCGGATCGTCGAAGTCCTCACGTCTGGTTGCTCGGTCCGCCCGGGTGAACGGAGAAATTTCACACATGGCGCTTGCGCGCAAGAGGGGAGCAAAAGGTTGGCAACGATCTTGCACGCACACGAGGTGCGGGGATTGGCAGTTAGTCGGGAATCAAAGAGCATCAGCACACGTCCAAGACCCAATGACCCTAGGAACCGCACCCATGTGCGCAACACCAACAAAGACCACCACACAATTTTTCCACATCCATGCATCTATAGAATTTCAGACACGGCAGCATTCAACATCCATTAACACGCACAACCCAACACCATGCACGCAACTGAGTATCCACAATAAATTTTTGGAGCACGTGACGAATGGACAAAGCAGCAATGGAGAGGAAGTGAGTCCCTCCCTATTCAGAACTACCACAATTCTGGCACTCTGCGTGCATAGCCCCAACCAAACGCAAGCCAACCATAGCCAACGTCATGCACACAGTTGAGTATCCAGACCTAGTTTCTGGAGCACATGGTGAATGGACAAAGCAGCGATGGAGAGAAAGCAAGTCCCTCGTTATTCAAAATTACAACAATTTTGGCACTCCACGTGCACAACCACCACCCGAACCGAACGCAAGCCAACCATAGCCACAAGGTCCCGCCACTGGCTACATTCGAGAATCCACCACTGCGCAATCTTTCTGACTGCCTTACCCCACGTCTACGACTAATTCCACCCCACACCGTCACTCTATCCGTCCCTTGGGCATGTCAAGCCTGTTCATCGTCGTGGTCTTTGCGTATAGCTTATGTAGCATTGCAATTGATATCAGGGGTTGCGCAAATTTATAGCATGGAAGGCGGCGGGGCACCAGCGCCTAACGCAGGTAGCGAGTGTTGTACATGAGGATGAGAGAAGGAAAAAGGTTTTAAAGGATTAAAGAAGGCAAGACAATCGAAATATTCGTATACATGGGTTGGTCATTCAAGTTGCAAGCGCACGTTCGCCCTTGAACCTTGATCCGACCAACCCAACTGATGACTAATCAACCACGCCAAAAGGACAGAGGGAAGATCGGACGAAGGGGCCAAGGGAAGACAAAGGGTTACGTAGCGACGCGGGACAACAAGAAAGGAAGTTGGTGCGTGTTCAAGGAGGGAAACGCTCTTGCATAGCGAGCAAGAATTCAAAATGATCGCGTACGCACTTGCTTATCCAAGAAAAATTGACATGCCACCAACCGATGTTCAAGGAGGGAAACGCGCTTGCATAGCGAGCAAGAATTCAAAATGATCGCGTACGCACTTGCTTATCCATGAAAATTGTTTCTTGAAATTCTCGCGTGGTCGTTAATCGACCGAGCGATACTAATTTGAACAAGGACCGGGGCAATCTGAAAAGAGACACGCAATTAACCCTCAAAAAATAAAAAACGGGTCCGTTTCCTATAATTAGTCAAGGTCCGTACCTCGGGGTTTACCTCGGGTCTTAGGTCGAAGGGTATGTGAAGCTGCGAGGCATGGAGCTTGGCTTATCATAGGTCGGCCATCTTCTTTGCCGTCTAGTCATATCAACTCGTTCATTATCATTCCATTGTTTTCATCCTCGTCACATTTTGTAATCGTAACGCATGAAAGTTCCCACATTACTCCAACTACCTTGCCGCATCATCTACCCTAAACTCCACTCGTTCTCTATTTCAGCTTGAGCCCCTCTCAATCGAAAGCGGTGTCTGCTCTCCCCTTTGTAAGCCCCAACATTTTCAAACCACTTCTCTAACTTGAAGTGTTTATTAAGTGTTTATTAAGTGTTTATTAAGTGTTTATTAAGTGTTTATTAAGTGTTTATTAAGAGTTTATTAAGCCCTCAGGCTCCCAAAGTCACGCCCCCACAACTCGATCAAAAGATAGACTGGTTTCGCAACTCCTGACCCAACCTTTTGTAAACTATGATCAACTCGTAGAGCATCCCCAAAAAAGTATCTCTTCCACCTTTAGGATCCTTTAATCAAATCAACAACCTTCCCCTCCGCCAATCCGTCTTCATGTACCCGGGCCACACCACTAAGTCATTGACATCGATCTCTTGTATTGCAATCTCAGTCCCTCAATGCATTGTTGCCAACTTTCCCATAGATAAAGCATGGTGTTGGCATCTCGTTAAGCTTCAGTGTCTCACCATCTCTTTAACACCTTCACCCTGTTTACTGAGGTAATAATGACACTCAATTTTTCCCATCACAAAGTTCGCGCCGACTCCTCCACCACCCCTCTCTGTAACATGTACTCGTGATCGGCCTTCCTGAACACCTTCAACTTACTGCTATGTCAAGGATCCTTGGCCCCTTCTCTACCCAACAAACAAAAAAAATGTTGCTAAGATAACTCACCATAACATCAACAATCAAAGGCGAAACCACAATCATACCTTCAACATCCGACGTTCGACATCGACCTTCGATCTCAACTAGCCCATTGACTGCTTATGAAGGATAATAAGTCAAAGTTATTTCAAATCATCAAACTCCACCCCATGTCGTTCCTCTCAAGCCACTCTTTCAAACCAAGGAAAAACCTTCTCCATCTCCATCACCAATATGCGACGAACTCTTCAATCAAGCTGCTACTCCACTTCAACCTGTGACGTTCTAACCTCACGCCCTTGTTCTGGCTTTTGGTCAAAGTGATGAATTGTGTGGAATAGGCCTTGAAAAAAACGCAAAGTGGGGTGTGCCAAGGATTTTTGGGAATATTGAGTGTGGGGCCACAGACGGAATTGAAAGCCCCCGTGTGATTCCAGTTTTAGTGAGAAAGGACCATAGTCGTGCGAAAAAGAAAGGGCACGCACTACTTTTAAACATTCGTCTATATCTTTGAACCTCCGTACGGGCTACTCGTCAATTTTTCGAACGGAAATGAGGGGTTACGCACTTTGGATCTCATTTTCGAATCAAATCCCGGCGCCACTCAATACGAAGTTCGGAATCCGACGTGGACAGCCTCAGTCGGGTCGCTCTTTCCTTTTGTCCGTCTTCACCACGTGTCCGGTAGCGAAACTTTTTTTCTCGATAGCGCTCGGTGCGGCGACAATCGCTACACACTGTTAGGCCAATTGGGAGCTACTGCCATCCACAGGATAACAATCAATCCGTTAAAAAACGATGATAAAGAGTACGGGGGAAAGTGGGTATTGATAATGATAAAACTTGCGCCTACGAATCCCCAACACCTTGTTTCGGGAGGAAAATAATAGCGCCCGCCGATCTTGGCAACGACTTCCTGCACGTCCCCCTCACATACATATGTCATTTCCTCGTTATATGAGGACGGTAATAATAAGGATACGGAAAGTCGACAACACTGAAGAGAATAATATTGAGAGGGAAGGAGGGAGCGACATGGGGGTGGACTTCGAAGAGCAAGCGGGCAACACAGTGACAATAGAAAAATTGGTTGGTGAAGATGCAGTAATCGAGGGGAAACTTGAGGTGGGGGAGCGGAGAGAAGGAGAGGTAATCAAGAGGGCAGAGGAACACGGGATGTCGACGGAGCGCTCGTGCTAAGAGGACGGGGACGAAGCGTGGAGGGGGCGGAAGAGAAGGGAGATGGTGATCGAGACCGGCAGCGATGACGGAAGGATTTTGTGCCATCGTGGCAGCTAGCCACTTCTTCAAGAAGCTTAAGATTTTGTGTGGAATCTGCTGGTATGGCTAGGCACGAACTTGTTGGCGGTACTACTTTGAGTTCCTCCATCGATGGCTCATCCTCCTCGTCCTCCCTCTCTGCTTCATCGTCCTTTTCGGTTGCGGACTCAGCTTCAACTTCCTCTTCTTCTTCCTCGCTTGCTGATCGGGGAGAGCTATTGATTTCAGATCGTCGTCAGACGACACTTCCTCGTTGTCTCTATGAGCTGGCCATAAATCTCCCAGATCAGAGTTGTCGGGGGAGACTTCGTCCAAGTCAAAAAAGTTTCATTCGACTGGGTTGTGTTGATCCAAGAAGTGTCCAACGTCCTTCGTGCAACTAGTCCAGATAACCGTTGGTGCTAACGTTCACTCCAAGGTTACTGGCTCCATCTGATTCGGATCACTAGGATTGAAAGAGATGATGCTTAGAGGCAGATCGTCGACGATATGCGCCAAAAAGACCAAGATTTCGTTAGCAACAGTCGCTCTTCCTCGCTGTGTCACCTCAACAAAGGGGAGTCACACCAGCAATCCAGTTGTATCAGACAACCACACTTGGGTTAGGAGCCGAGTAATCTCATCCGGGAATATCACCTCCCGATTTTCGTAATAGTGCGCCAAATGAGCCTTCACCGAAAGTAGACAGAAGCTCGTGGCTACGAATCCAACCTTATCATAAATATATTGAGGACGAAAGGGTAGGATGGCGATTTTACGGATTTCAAGAGAGAGTAGATGGTCGACCTAAGATAGTCAGAGAGTTGGAAGATTAGAGGGGAAGGAGAAGGAAGAGAGGCGATTCCTCGGCGAAAAGGGTGGAAAGGACGAAGAGCAGGAAGCAGTGGGGTCAGCGGATCCGATGTACTGGAGCGTAGCGAGAAAGTCATGGTGTCGATGCACTCTGTACCCGCCACCTGATCGTCTGGCCTGGCCAATTGCTGTCACCAATCTGTCACCAGTTCACGCTCCCACTCGTAGAGGCTGACTATGACGTCACTGAACACCACAACTACTATCATGTCGATGCTGCACAGATCGTCACCGAACACGCTGATGCTGGATAGATCGCCGCTGAACACGACAATCACTATCACGTCATTTTGCCATGAGCGAGAGAAACAAAAAAAATGTCGATGCCTCCACCAGGATCACCGTTGATCCACGATCCGTCAAGATCATCACTTCCATTGCTGCATGCCTTGCTTGCCGACTGAATAGCTATGCGAATTGCAGTAGACCGGGGTTGAGTCGCGGATGAACCACTTGGCGAAGCTGCAGAGACAGTCGGGGTTGAAGAAGTTGAGCAGAGATGGTTGGTTCAAGTGCGAAGTTGATGGCGGTGGCTGCGAGTAGAGGGTATTAGATGAAAAAGAGGAAGGAAGGGCAAGATCTCTATCTTGAGTAGATAGAGATGAGGAAGAAGAAGCGAGAGGATCAGTGAAGGGTTAGCCCCATACTATTGGCCGTGGCTCGATATTTTTTGAGACATCTCGGTTGATGACACGGGGAATACTATTGGTCCGTAGCTGGAAGGGGGTGAACCCTCTCGATTCGTGAGGGTTGGCCCCATAAATTCCAATGATTTGATACACTATCTCGGGCCGGAGACGCGTGTCATTAGTCGGTACTAGATTCCGGCATAGGGAGGTTTTAATCATGTGGTTCGCATTTTTTGCGAGTCCATTTGACTGGGAGGCATGCGGAGCAGTGTATCGAGGGTGACGCCTCTACGTGTCAACAGTTCCTCTACCTCAACTTTAAACTCAGACCCATTATCGATTAAGATCTCTTTTGTATCTAGATTGATATTGAGGAATCAATCAATGTAGGTAGCTATTTTCGAGGCTTTGCGCGTCTTGCACATGTAGACTTTTATGTATTTAAAAAAGTAATCAATTAAAACCAGTAAAATTGAATATTCGCAACGGTTAGGGTCAGGTGGCACGTCAATATCTGTATTATTCATGCTGACACGTTGAAAGGGGCATTCTACCTCTGTCAAAACTATAGTGTTTGGCACGCGGATCGAGGTCCGATTGCCGATACAGACTTGACAGTTCCCAACCACGTGCCTAACATCTTCGCGAATATTACATCAGAACCATCAATTTCAATCGATAGTTTCTTCCGTGACATATCGCGAAGTGAGAAGTATATTCCTCGTGAGCAGATCAGGTTCAATCGTACCGTTGGAATGGGTATGAAACCGTTAACCATAATCCCGATCCGTCTGTTTTACGCTTCTCTAGATGACCGTTGATCCATCTGTAGTCCCAAGATCTTTGGGTTGTCCGACGTCTGTCATGCTTTGTATGGTCCTCTAGTGACTTACCAACTAATTTTGTCAGAAGGATTTTGTTTGTCCAGACTTCCGCTCATCGGAATTTCTCATCATAATCGGGTCTCTCAGTTCGAGCAGCTTCGAACTTGAATTGAGCTTCCGTGGGGAGCTTATGTGTACGACACAGAGGACACTTCCATACCTTGCTAACCATTTGATATCGAGCGTATGCACCATGCGTGCGATTGACGCACGTGGTATAGTCGAACCAATCGACAAATCCTGACTCATGGGGATGAAAATCCACTCCGTAAACTCGCAAAATACACGTGCAAAAATAACAGAATTTATACGGAAGATATGAAAGGAATGAAGGGTCGAAGAGCTGAGAAGGGGTAGAAAGATCGGGGAGAGAGGGGGGAGCAACCATCTCTTCTGAGTGAAGATTCAAACCCTCTGGAGGATTTTAACCTCACCATACTTGTGCTCGCTCTCCGATTTTAGATCGTTCCACAACGTCACCTCCTCACTTGCATGGACCTTGTTGGGCCGGTGCAAACGTGTCAATCAGTTGACGTTTCCATGTCGTTCGTGCTTCTTGTAGCAAATTTCAAATTTCATGCTCTGCAACGCAGTGGTCCATCTTTCCAACATTCTCGAGTAATCCTTCGACTTCTTTAATGTCAAGAGCGGTTCGTGATCCATGACCAACGTGAACTTCCGACCGTATAAGTATACACGAAAATGACTGATGCCCCATAAAGTAGCAAACATTCCCCTGTTGGCACAAAGTAGTTCCTCTTACAGGGAGGTATTGTCTTTGAAGCATGCTCCACCACGTGTTCCAACCCATCTGGTCTTATCTGGCCAAAATCGCCGAGATTGCCTCAGGTTGTCAATCGGTAATGAGAATAAAAGGGTTTTCTGGGTCTGGCCTCATAAGAATAGGGGTCGAAATCAGAGTCGCCTTGAGTTCCAGAAATGCTTGATTGCAATGAGGGGTCCAGATTAACAACTGATTTTTTTCAGCAAGTTCATGAGGGGCCCGCGATTGTCCTTTGATAAACCTTCGGTAGTAGTACGAAGCTAATCCCAAGAATGCGTGAACTTGCATAAGTGACGTGGGAACCAGCCCGTCTTTCACCACCTGTACTTTCTGAGGCTCCGGCTGCAAGCCCTTGTCGATAACCACATGTCCTAAAAAGGAGATCTTTGTCGGGAAGAACTGACACTTTCGAGAACAACATTGAGACATGCGTCTCTTAACGCGTGCAACATCCACTCAATGTGTTGGATGTGACCCTCATAGGTGTTGGAATACACCAAAAGATCATCCATGTATACAATCACACAGAACAACGATTTCGTCAAAGCGGACATTTTTTATTTTTTGAACGAAATTATAATTGTCATTTTGATTGTGATTTTGGTGACTTTCAATGTTTTGTTAAGTCAATTTTTAGGAGCTACCTCACATATGTTTGTATTTTGTGGTCCTGTTGGCCACCTTCTTACAAAATTTGGGAGGTGTTACAATTTCATTGTCATTATGTGAAGCTATAGTGGTCTTTATGATGAGTTTTATTACTTTTCAAACATATCGATTAACATTTATTATTTTTCACAGCATAAAATCATGAATTTTTCTGGGGTTTTCCGGCTATTGTGTGAAGAATAGAGAAACATATCGAGTACCATACTAAAAAATACCTATAATTGGCAGTACATATATGGGTTATTTCAATATTATATTGGTTGGTTTGTTATTTTTATGTTTGTTTATCAAAGTGTTGTGTTGTCCCCACAAATGCCCTGCCCTTTGCTCTTCCCTTTCAATTATCCCCTGCCCTCCTGCCCTCCCCTTTTAATTGCCCCCTGCCCTCTTGTCAGTAGTTAATAATCCTTTGCGCCAACTGCGTTTTCCGCACGAAGTTCTGGAAAGTCATGTTCATCTCGCGCTGAAACGTAGCTGGTGCATTACAAATGTCCATTGAACATCAAATTCATTGTTATGTCCCTTCAAAAATGACGAACGTTGTTTTCGGACAATCTTCCTTTTTGACGAGAAGGTGATGGAAACCATAATGGATATCAAATTTGTTGAAAAATCGTGCACACCCAATCACATTCAACAATTCATCAATCTGAGGGAGAGGAGAAACATCTTTGATCGTGATATTCTTTAATTTTCGATAGTCGATGCAAATTTGAATCCCTTCTATCTTTTTTGGTACAATCACCATTAAAAACGACCAAGGTTCAATCGTGGGTTCGATACACCCATTAGCTTCAAACTTTTTGACTCGTTGGAATGCTGCAAGTCGCTGTGCCGAAAGAGTATCGATATGAAGTGCAACTAATTAGCGGATGATTTCCCATAAGGGTTTTATGCTATATTACATTCGTCATCCCGATGTCATGATCATGCACACGCAATACTATTGTGTATGTGTGCAACACGTCTCTTAAAAGTTTCTGTATTTCCTTAGAGACATGAGACAGGACTTCAATCGTCGGATGAGTACCGAAGATATCGAGTAGGATCTCAAGCCAATCGGGGTCAAGCGGACACGTTCCTTCTACGCTAAAAAACATTGAATTGCTGGTTCGGACCGAGAACACGGTAGTAAGCATTTGCGATTCCGTGGGACTGATTATCTCAAACTTTTCCTCTTCTTTTATCAGTTTTCGGATCAGTGGTGCTTAGCTCTATCTTTAATCCTGTTAACTCCATCATTTATTTTGTCAAGTCGGGAAAGTCATCGATTGGTGCCTTTGTGTTTTCCTTAATTATTCCGACCATTGCATCTTTCGTAAGTAAAGGTCGAGGCATCGAGGCCGAGAGGTCTAGATATTGTGCGATCTGTTGGTATCTTTTTTGGAGAGACAACGTGCCTTTATACAAGGTGTGAGGGGGTTCCAAGAGGTCAGTCATATCTGCAATTTGCAGTATTGGTTCGTCGAGTAACGAGGCCGTAGGGATTTGAGTCTCTGTGAGAGTAGAAAAGGACAGCGGGGGCAAGAGAACAGAGTTAGATTGAGTCCATAATCGAAAAGAATGAGCATGTTGTGAAATCATCCAGAATTTGTTTTTGGTTTCATATACAAAGAGTCGAACCAACTAGTCCCATTCGTTTTCCATTGGCATATGATTCAATAGTTCCGCGTAATCACTCTCACTGTATTCTTCCTCTTCCAAAGAAAGAGATTTTTCATTGCTTTTTTCTGACGGGTCCGTCTCGATTTCTTCCGATCTCGTCTCCTGCATCTCGATCATTCCTACTCGTACCGACGTATTGGTTGTTCCCACTGTATTCTTTAGGGAACGTATGGAAAGGTGCAGAGGAACTGTCTGCGGTTTTTCTTTAGTGTGGGTGATAATGAGTTGTTTGGAATCGAAATGCAGTCGTGCACCCACAACCATAGCCCAGGGTAATCCAAGTAGCACCAAATACGATTGTACGTCAATTTCCAATGTGTTTACCAACACATGCACCTGACCATTCTAGATGGCAATATTTTCAATCATCCCTATGATGTGTGTGGTTTCTTCATCTGCCAAGACATAGTTATCCTTTCTCGACGGGGGGATAATGGAGTTTAATCGTCCGGTTTTTCGAACCATGTCGAGGAAAAGTGTTACGACAGATGACGCAGTATCAACTAAAGCATTGAACGTCTTCCCCCATACCTCGCAATCACATTCCGTGCTTTTCCATAGAGTCGGTCGGACAAAGATAAAGTGATTTTTCTCCGCATATGAAATCGTTGCCACTCGGGTGGCTTCATACCCTTTCTGTTTTTTTTCCTGTAAAATTGATGATAGTTATGGGATCGGGCGAGGAAGGTATTGTTTCCACCATCCATTTCTTATTTCTTAACATTCCTTGGACACGCTGGTATGTAAATCTCTTTTGGTTCTTTTGACATTGCTAAAGGGGTTTGTCGTTTGAGGCTTCAGATATGGTTAGTAGGTGAACGGTGGGGACAGAGACTCAGATATCTAATCTCTTTAGAGTTTGTAGAACATCCATTTCTCCAGTCCGGAACTGAGGACCGGGTTCTGATTCGTGTTTCACTCATTCAAGTTATTTTTTTCTGGGTCGAATGGCTCCAGTTAGTCCCGAGCTAGAGGTATTTGGTTGGATCGACGATATTTGTAGCTTTAAAAGGAGCTCCAGAGGTCAACACAATCGTATCCGATTGCATGGGAGGAAGTGGTGAAGGGGAACCATTCCCTGGTTCACCTGTTCCTTTGCGGAGGACTGCTACCCACCCCTGATTAGTGGCCACAGACGTAGCCATAGGAGGAGGTTGATTCCTTTTTGGGAGGGGGCAGTCTCGAGCTACTTGAGGTTGCTTACAATTATAACATTTTACCATTCTCTAGTGTATAGCAGTCTGGTGAGCTACATGGGGAGCAACTGGTGTCTTAGTAGGAGGGGCAGGCAGCGAAGGGTACGAAGGAGGAGATGGAGTGGTGTGTGGTACTCTGGCATGCGTACTCATTAGGTCCCTCAAAACTTGATCCAATCGGTCCATCTGCGGTGTCTGACTCTGGATCAGATGGTTCATCCATTCCGATCGTCGGGAAGTAGCCGTATGACTCATGTGAGCTAGATGGAGATTGGTGATGAAAACCTGTGTCGGTGACGACGGTAAAACGGCGGTTACCGAGGTTGTCTTAGAAGGAGGAGGAGAGAACGGAGGAGAGATGATGACAGAGGGAGCATTAGAGACATGAATCATTGATGGTCCACCTATATTTTTGGGATCGTGGCATCGGTAGAATTGTTCAATCGATCGGAGTCACGATCTCCGCTTTACAACCATATCTTCTATCGTATCTGCTATATCCTTCTCACCCTGATCTATATACTTGTGTGTCTTGTGAATCAACCTCGAGCGCTTTGGCGTTGATCGCCGGGAGTTGAGTCGTTTTGGGAGGGACTTTCTTTTTCGATTTTGCCTTTAAAACCAGGTTGCGAAGATGATCTATGAACCAATCTCGAACAACATTTCCTTATCGTCCAGACTTATCGAGGGTTGTTTGAAATTTGTCCCCGAAGCTTGGCAAGAGGTCTCATGACTCTTGGGGGCGCATTTTCAGTACAAACCATGCAGCGTCCTCACTTACTTTGTCAAATCTTGCCAATAAAATTGGGGGTTTATCCAATCAAGACGACAACCATCATTCATTGAGTGAGTGGTGAGCATGCAATCATAGAGTCTTGGCAGAACCCCAACTTAGTTAGCCCAATTGATGCATATATATGACATATCTCATATACACGAATCTTCAGTTGTTGAGGGAAAACAAAACACGATAAGGTTATACGGGTTTACTAGTCCCCTGAGTTCAATGATGCTCGTTCGTGTGAGATTCGATTGAATTCAACAGGGGCGAGGGAGATCGGGGAAGTATCAGACCATTCTGACATTTATTGGGTAGATAGAAGCAAAAGGAGAGAGAGAGAGAGAGAGAGAGAGAGAGAGAGAGAGAGAGAGAGAGAGAGAGAGAGAGAGAGAGAGAGAGTAACTTGATCAAAAAAGAGAGAGTAAGAAGAGAGAGAGGGAGAAAACTTTGATCATACAAACAAGCTTAAGCGGGGGGCAAAAATCGGCTATTCGATGACGACTCAAATTTCAAAAACCAAAAGAAGAAGAACTGAAAATCAAGGCTTACCGATTCTTAGCTCTCTGATAATGCCTCCTAGCCATACAACCACACATGCACACACACCCCCTTCTTACTCAGGTACTGACGATACCGTCCGCCACGTACCAGCGTTTATACCACAACGATCGTCACCCCGTCAACTCAACTTCTGCACCAACTTACCCAATTTTTGTTGTTCGTCGTGGCCACCTGGCGCACGACCTTGCATACATTGCAGTCAACTCGTCAGGACTTCTGACTCACTACTTGCACATCACCTAGCCAATTCTTCCCTGAAGCTGGCAGATAGGTCGAGAAAAAGTTTTTCGGACGCGAGTGTGGGTTTTATGATTGCAATGAGGGAGATAGAAGATGGGAGGGAATGGGGCGGAGGTAGGAGGGGGTGAAGTAGGAGTTTGGGGTAATTGCCCGGGGAAATCCATATAGATATCCGCAAGGCTTTCGCAACCAATTAGATTCGACGTTAGGGGAGCATTCTCCTTACACGATGTCGCCTGACGACTCGAATACCCTAGGGAGGGGGATTGGTAGGGAGTTCTTGTATGGGGATGAAGGCGGAAAGAATGAGAGCTCAGAGAGCAGTGTAGAGCGGGATCAAGATTCAGACGAAAAGGGGGCAGGAGAGAAGCGTGAAGGGAGAGAGGATGAAAAACAGTTACTTGCGAAGGAGAGAAGGCGTAAAGAGGAGAAGGGTGAACTTAAAGATGGCATGGGCCCTAGCGAGAAGCCGGAAAAACTTGCATGCATGACGTCGGTGCAGAAAAGAAAAAAAAAACACCAAAACAGTTACGTTCCCTTCATCCTGGGTCTGAAACTACGTTAAGATTGAAAAATTCAAAGGCAATATCAACGCACGAAATTGAGCGCACGAAAATCCTACATCTATCTAGCTTCATATTGAAAATTCACAAATCTTTCAAGGGCGAGTGCGGAAACATCTATTGCAAGAAAGGACACGTTAGTAGGAGGAGCGCCCGTGATTTTCGGAGTTCCCAAACCGCCGAACTAAATTCCAAGCGAGCTCACTAAGGCACGTGTAATTCCTACATAGATGCATGGATTGCCAAAAAGAAATTGCAAAGAAGTCGAAAAAAAAAAAAGCATTGCCTCAGTCGTGAGAGGGTCTGGTTGGCCTGCGATCCCGTGCTGGGTACCCCAAAAGCTCAAGAGAGAGCCGAAGAGTAGGAACAACGAAAATTCAGGGCTGCAGAAGATGTCTGCTCATTCCCTCATTCCACCATTCTGCAAGATGCCGCAGTCACTTGTGGGACGGTGTAGGAAGATGGGCGGTCTAGGGGCTGTGTGAGCCTACAGCCCACCTCCTTGACATGTGAAGCCCCGTCCTACTAGACCCCCTGTGGTTGGAGCCTACCCGGTTGGACTCGATTTCACCTTCGATTTTCAACGGTTGAGATTCATGTTATAGACAGCGGCGACTTTGCGCACGTGACTCTTGGACTCCCTTCCTCAAGACTATCTAGAGCATTAGCGGTAACGAGCGATTGTCGACATCATCGACGATCAGGATATCAATATTCAGTGTGAGTGAAAGGACTTACCCAGGATGGAGTACCATGTAGCTGGGCCTCCCCGTACTCCTCCCTGGACCCACAACGATATATACATAACCGGTGGCTGACCGGTCACTGCAGGTTGTGAGCCTTCACACACCGCGCCTTGGGGAGCCCGACCGCCACAATTGTCATCGCTTGCGCAAACCTGTGCATGCACAATACAATCAGTCGACTAAGTAGGCTTAAAAAGATCAAGATCTCTATTCAATTTATATGTACTCATAAGATATGAATATATATGATATGATATGAAGAATATGAATTGAATTTGGAATATTTCAAAAACTTGGTGATCCTTTTCCTTGCCAAGTTTTGACATTGCTAAATTGCGGTCGTATCTGCCCTTGATTTTCCCGCAGTGTGTGGGTCTGCCAACAACCTTCATGACCGACTCTTTTCCTTGCCAGTTGTATTACCTATCGCCTATCTTGACCTGTGCAGTAAACATCCCGAAGCCTGTCATTAGTGCCCTACTTGCTTCCCAAAAGTTTCATTAGATCGAATCGAAATTATTCCAACCTCATGGACTCACTTGTTACAACCCGAAGGGAAACCGGTATTCGGATCATGGATCCGCACAATTGAACAGTCGATCCGTATCTTGCATATACTAGGCCCAGACCTGGTCTCTTGACAGAGAGCGCAAAGGTGGAAGCTACCAATGGGCCTATCAGGTTCTAGCCCGCTCATGTTGGATGATAAAGATACCCAGATTGTGGATACCCTAGAAATGGTGGAAGTCAGAGTGAATGTCTAGAAGACCCAACAAGGTAAGGATGCAGCCTTATTGTTGGGGGATGCAAATCTTTTTAGGGTAGAACCACTTCTCTGCGGATGAGAGTTCCAGAAGCGACAGGAGAAGTTTGTTCCTCTGATTCGCTACCGTCCGAAAGTGAAAGTCCAACTTCAACAATCGCGCCTGAAGAAGAAGGCAGTCACTCTGCCGGTAGAGTGAGCAGAAGCCCATCAGTTAACCAGAGTATCAGACGAAAAGTTACTGAAGTTCTGGACAACCCTAACTAAATGGTCAATACAAAAACACGTTGTGACGCCCAACCTCACGCCCAGCGCGCCTTCCTGATCGGAGTGGGATGGGGGCCCGAAAGTGCGACAAAGGGGGTGTGCCAAGGATTTTAGGAAAGTGGGGTTGGAGTCCCAGGTCGGAACTGAGATCTCCAGTGGCAAGTTTAGGGACAACGGTGCAAGATGGTACGCGAAGATCGTGTCTGGGATTATCGTCTCTGCCAATTGCGTCACTGTGGTCGGTTCCCCATCTGGCGAACCAGTGGGTCGTGGTGGCTGTCGTGTCAGCGCCGCTCAGCGCCGGTTCGGGTTTGCCGGGTAATTTTCGAAGCTCGATACGCCTGGTGCCGCGGGCACCTTTTGCACGATGTGTGGAACCAATAACCGGCTATGGAATTCCACTGTACCACTGTGAGCTGGTGATATGGAAGGAGGAGGTGGAAGGGAGGGAAATTGGTACGAATAACGACGAAGCCCGGAGATATGTAATATTGAGTGTTGTTAGTCTCCGGATAGTCCGGGCCCCTGGGAACGTTAGTTATGGCCCAGTGAAAGTCTCCCGCGCACAGTAGATCGTTCTCCGTCAAACAGGGATTCTGGGTTTCTCAAGTTTCTCCGACGTCGGAGATGTTCACCTTCCCAATATGTGATACTCCGGATCCCTCAGGCTCTCACGATCGGTGATATGAGAGGGGGGTTTTACAGCCATATCCGATTAGTGAACTCGGTCTCCCGCATCCTCATAATGGGTTCGAGGTCGACTCATGCAGACGCGCGCGTATGCTGCGACTCGGTTTTCTCGAGACTGCGGTCATATGTAAGCGTACACATGAACGAAAGTGGATCAGATTCAGGTTTCTCGTGTCCGTGTGTCGATGGTATCCTACCCGCATGCAACTATCCTACCCCTACTATCTCGGGTAAGATTCAATCATTACATTCACATCCGTATCATTCATGTGATGAAGGGAAAGAGAAGGAGGTGGGGGAAATCACATCATTCTCGGTGATCTGATGGTTAAATCCAAACGTCCACAACAAGTATTTTCGATCAGACCCGGGACTATTGCTCGACACAGATAGATACTAGAAAGTGACGAAATAACTAAGAATGCATCACAAAACAAGAAGAGAGAGAAATCCAAAAAGATCGTAAAAGAAAGGGGTTCACATCCATTCCACTGGCATGCATACACATGAAGCAAAGACAACAAAGAAAATCCGAACCGATTTACAACGAAAGTCCGAGAAGGCCGCAACAAGATCGGCCAAAGCAGGAATCAAAATTATACGAATAGTTGGAAGAAGAGACTGCATCCCACACATAGTTGCTCTCTCTCTCTCTCTCTCTCTCTCTCTCTCTCTCTCTCTCTCTCTCTCTCTCTCTCTCTCTCT
>BFEA01000075.1:3730514-3751791 GCA_003427395.1 Chara braunii | reverse complement strand
AGAGAGAGAGAGAGAGAGAGAGAGAGAGAGAGAGAGAGAGAGAGAGAGAGAGAGAGAGAGAGAGAGAGAGCTGCTCTACGTTCCGCAAGCTCCTCCTCTGGCCCGTCATCTTCTTTTCCTCCTTGTCTGCCTCCTCCTCCGTCTCTTTCTCCTCTACTTACAGATACCTCCTCGTCTGCCTCCTCCTGCACCTTTCCCTCGTGTACTTCCCCTCCTTCGCCTCTGGATTTGCACAGAACTTCATGGGTGCAGAGATGCCCCACTACCAAAAAAAAAAAAAAAGATGGGTGGGAGTTTTGCATGCCTGGGTACCCCGGACGTGTGGGCAGCTGAGCAACCCGCACTGGTGCAGGGATGTGCACCCCTGGTAGCCTAGGTTTGCCTTAATTTTGTCTTGTCAGGATATCTTCAAGTACTTCATTCACTAACAATATAATATCCTGAATTAGAGGCTGAATTTCTAACCGGTTTGCTCAGGCTTCGGACAACATCTTGCAGATGGCAGTCAGAGGTTCCCTTTCTTGACACGTACCCTTCCTTTGTGAAATTTTCTGTCTCTTTTGTCTGAATGGACTACCGAAAAATTGCCGAAGTGTGGGGACACTCAGAATTTTCTGCCGCCTTCCCTGGGGCGGCCACCCATGGTAGGCCCCAACCTGACTGCTGCCCTGTGTTAACTGGTGCTGTGCTGCAGACAGCTGGCCGCATTACTGGTGGTTTAAACCACCAGTTCCGGTGAGGCCTCTGTGAGCCTCCATGCATACAAAAATAAAAATAAAATAAAATATTATTACATTTTGACTGGGAAACAGTGGACAGGTGAACAAAAAGAGCTGTGAGCAGTGGTGCATCCTTGTCGGAATCGTTTCGAACCGCTGCTACCTGGGAGGGCCTCCCCAATTCGTGAATGGAGACGACAGGGTTGTCGAATCGGCTCAACAAAAGGTGTGGTGGTAGGTGTGGACAGAGACTCGCGAATGGGGGATAGAGACAGTGAAATGGGGGATAGAGAGTGAAATAGGGGATGGAGACAGTGAAATGGGGGATAGAGACAGTGAAATGGGCCCATGAAATTACAGAAATGAAAAGGTTTGGCAACTCAGTCCCAGGAATTTTTTTGTTGGACGCCGACAGGTTCTTCAGATCCTTCCTGCACAGCAGTATAGGCGTCTGTGGGAAATTAGGATGGGTGTGGTTAAGGAATAGACCATAGATTTGCCGTGAAAATATCAAAGGAAAGGTTTAGAGGGTTTATGCAGAGTTCGCAGAGAGTGGCGAACATCTGTGGGCATGGGTGTTTTAATTAAATTAGAAAGTGAACTTGCTACCAACTGGCCTATCTCAATTCGTACACCCCTGAACTGTTGAAATGCAGACCTGAGTTCGAACTCCACAAGAAGCAGAGAGGGGAAAAAATAAAACTAAAAAAAATTGAGGAAGAAATTCTAATTTTATTTAATATTCAATCTGTATCTTCTTACTCTCTTCTCATTGAAAAAAAGATGAGATTGAAATCATGGAAGAAATGCAAAGAGATTTCACATTCGGAAGCATGCCATTGTAAAAAAGATGAGATGGAAATCATGGAAGCATGTGCTATAGGTGCTGTAATGAAAAAAAGATGAGATGAAAGTAACACCGAATGGTCCCCGTAAAGCAGGTATGTATACAGTTATGCACAGGCTTTTTTTTTTTTTTTTTTTTTTTTTTTTTTCGTATGGTCCGATGGACGATGGATCAGATATTAAACTGATGATCAGAACAGATACTACACTTGATCTTAGCCAAAAGGCCGAGAAAGGTATTGCATTGGCTATTTTTAAGTATTTGACTATCTTCCTTTTTCCTGCTTCTGACAAGGCCCAGCTCTGGTGCGGAGATCTGTACTGAGATGGTCGCAAGGTCGGTCATTCCTAGTAATTTCCTAACTATTGTAGAACGTCTTTGTTGGCTCGTTCAGGTCTATAGTCTGACATGACACAAAAAGTGACGTCTCTTTTTGCACTTTTCTCTGAGTTGATGCGCCCCTTTAAATGTTTCCTGACATGGAATGGATGTTAATCTGCTACGATTAAAAGAGGTGACATCCCGTACCTTCTGCTTTTTGGGAATGCAAAGGATTGGCCCGTACAAAGTACGCCTGGATGTGCACAGAAACTGATGTCCATGCATATGGGAAGGCAGGTGCCCAGGCGCTGTTTTGCTGTTTTTTGAATGTATATAAAACAGGCTCTCTGTTCCCTTTCTGCCCTGAATTCACCTGCTTTCGTCACTGGGGCTCATAAGGGAGATAATTGGGCTCTTGTCAGTCTGCCAGCTAAACCTTTTAGCGATATTTTAGAATAGGGGGCAGAGTTCTCTTGCTTTGTCCTGTCAGCTCTCACTGGCTGAGGGAGGGTGGTTCTGGATGCTTTAGGCCCTCGCGCCGCTACTCTTGAAATGTGCAAAACGAGAGTGAATCTTCCGCTAGAATGTGGAAAGATGCACTGCCATGATTTTTGTCTTTTGTGCATGCTGAGAGTAGTGGAGCGACGCTCGTACGCTCAAGTGCACTGACTCACAGATATTTCATTTGCTGTGCACTACGATCACTACCGGTCGAGCTGGCGTTTCGAAGCCAAATCGCGGTTTGGTTTCATTTATGATTCTCCGCATCATTTGTTAAGTACTGGGAAAAGCGCACCACAGATCCCGATGGTACTGGATACTATGGGTGTTGGTTCAGGCAACCTGAAAAATCTTGAAATTCAAGGGTCGAAAAAACTTGAAATTTAAGGGTGGCCATAAGGCCCATAACCCTCGAAATGGCCCCTGAATTTTCTGCCTGCGAAGGTAAGTGACAAGAGGCGCAGACAGAGATTAAACCACCAGTACTTGGGCGACGCCTTAGCGTTAACGCTACGGGAATTTCGCTACCGGTGGGCCGTCGATAAATCGTATCGACAACCCGCGCCGCTTCAAAAAAGGTGCGGCCGGCACAGCGCGCAGTGCCCAAGTACTGGTGGTTTAATCATGGGCCTTCCTGGCTTCTGACAAAGTGTGTTGGGAGTTCTTTCTATCCGGCATTCCAAGGTGTCCTTGACGCAATTAAATGCACGAAAAAAGGAAAAAAAAAATGGGGGTGTCTTTATTTTTTATTATTATTTTTTTTTTGACAACGAATTTTTTTATCATCCCAAGGCAAAAGTTGTTCAGTTTATTTTTCTGCATAACATATTTTTTTTTCAGATTTTTTTTTTTTTTTTTTTTTTTTTTTTTTTTTTTTGCCGTTCGGGCTCGGACAGTCTGCCCGGGGAGAATGTCCGACCGGTTGTCCGAGCGGACAACCCCGGACGGTCAGGGGGGGTCCCGAACGTCCGATCAGGTACCTACCTATCTATATTCTTCTCTCCATTATACCTCACACTACCTACCTATCTATATGTCTTTGCACCAGCCTCCGCCCATGTCAAACACTCTGGGAAACCTTACTCCACTCGGGTTGGGCCTAAACCCAGGTGAGGGATGGTATAGTCTTCTCTCAATTATAACTCACGCTACCTGCCTATCTATATGTCTTCGCACCAGCCTCTGCCCATGTCAAACAGCTCAGGAAACCTTGCTTCACTAGGGTTGGGCCTAACCCCAGGTGAGGGATGGAAGGGACGAAGGAATAGCCCCTACCAGGACCCCAACCAGGGAGTGCAAGCCGCCTATCTCAGCTGGTGAACCCACAGCGCGCCGCAGGAGGCAGTGGGGATCCAGATGAAAAATGTGGGCAATCGAACCCATGACATCCTGAATGCCACTTCCGTGCTCTGCCAAGCTACGCCGCATATACTGGCATGGTGGATGGTACATCTTGGGGATCGTAGTGGCTTGATGGATGCAACTGACTCTGAGGTTCCTACCCTTAACTGAGATCATATTAAAATTTAAAATGTATCTTTCCTGATGTGCTTTTCCAATTCGAGGGCATGATACGTTTGACACAGGCTGAGTTGAAGGTGGTATCTTCAGTACTAGGACAGGACCCTCCCCTAAACCTGCTTCCCCTAGTCCGACCACCCCTTGTCAGTTCCTGTTCTAACGGTGATATTTTCTGCTTTCAAAGAGTTCGACAAATAGCTAACCCCGGTTCGATTGGCACCGGGCACCCTTTTGGCTGATGGAGATGAGGGTCTTTTATTTCCCTTGCGGACATTCCTGGGGCTAGGCGATTACCTCATCAAAGGGTCCATGCATAATTTCTTTTTGAAAAAGAAGACTGGAGAGGGGTGAGGAGATGGTTTTTGGATACCTATAGAGTTCCAATAGCCCATTTCAGGGCTTTGTGGACACACAGTCCACTTTCAGTGGCCCATGGATGGCCGATGCCAGAACGATGCTGGCTGGAGCTGGGGTTAGGTTGTTCTGCCCTGTAACCTGCTGCTGGGCGGGAGGATGAGGCCTGGTAGAGAAATCCGGGGAATTGCCTGGGGGCCACTTCAGTGGCCAGAGGGCGAGAACGACGCTGGCCGTAGCTGGGGCGAGGTTGCACTGCCCTGTAACCTGCGCTTGTTGGGGCGTGAGGCCTCGTAGAGATCTGGGATAGGGGTGATGTCAGCGAAGGCTTCGTTGGATTTATTGGGTATCGACACGGCATCCTTCTCCCCTCTCTTTTTCTCCTTTTTTAAGGAAGGGCGACGACCTTGAGATATCATCATTGAACTGACCGGCCCTAGGCAATTCAGAAGTACGTTATTGTGTTGATTTTGACTGCATCTGGTTTCGAACTTGGGTCTGTATTTCAACAGTCCATCGGGTGTACCAACTGAGCTAGGCCTGTTTTTTTTTTTTTTCCAGGAAGTCTTTTAAGTTTTCAGAGAGTTTTAGGAACAGCCTAGCAGTTTGCTTTTTGCAGGCGAAGCCAGGTAATGGCCCCAGTATTCCAAATTGTCCTGTGTATTTTCTCATAAGGGATCCTGGGCCTGGTTGCCAGCATGTGCTGCTCCTCATGAATAGATTCGAGCACTGTTTGTTCTAAAAGACAAAGAAAAAGGGACATTTAATGATCTTTTTCTTCTTTCGGTAGGAGGGAGGGACAAAATATCCAACAGAGGGACAAGAGACAATCATGGTGCATAGGTTATACAGTGTCGTCCTGCCACGTTTGCGAGGGGCATGACCTACTGGTACTGATTGTTCTCAGGTGACCTCCCATCTAGTCTTAAGAATGGACGGATTCTGGCTATCTTTGGAACTAATGAAGCAGCAGTGGGGCCTGCCCGTAAGAAGACCACAACCTTGCTTTTTTAAGCCTGTAGATGGCACCACTGGCGCCTTGCTTCTATTGTGTGTTCCCCAAGGCTGGGCCCCACTGCACTGTGCGTCGCTCAACTGATGCATGTAGGACATGACATCATTATCAACGCATCTGGTGCAGTTTTCATGCAAGGAACAGGCATGATTACCTGGTGTTCCAGTTGAAGAATGTAATTCGAAGATATAAAGGCCTTCCCCTGGATGACCGAATCAACTGGAGATAATTACCGTCTTATTTGACTACAATGGCGCAGCGCTAGGTACCGCAGACATGTATTCTTTCGTCAATGTGAAATGCCTTTTCCAGGTTGCTCGTACTATGCAACATTACCTTGTGACTCTCCCTTTGTGGATGAGATCCTGGCGAGCATAGGACCTCCCCCTGCGGCTGCTGTGTCCTGTCACGCATGCTTACAGCCTCACCTTTCTGAACCAAATGATACAGTTGGCCTTTCGAGGTCACAGGACATCAAGTACCAGCGGGCCTAGCTCAGTTGGTGCACCTATAAACTATTGAAATACAGACTTGAGTTGGAATCCACACTGAACTAGAACTGAATTACCTGCTCCTGAATTACCTTCTTCAGTTGGTTGCTCCTGAATTACCTGCGGCCAGTCACCCTCATGATGATATCTCAACGCGTCGCCCTTTCAAAAAAGCGAGTTGCACCAACGAGCGTAGCTCAGTTGGTAAACCCACGAACTGCTGAAATACAGACTCAAGTTCGAATCCAGATACAATCAGATGCGGAGAATAACATAATTTCTGAGTTAGCTCAAGCGCCGGTCAGCTTCAGTGATGATATCTCAAGGCCATCGCCCTTTTTTTTAAAAAAGGAAAAAAAAAAAGAAAGGGAAAAAGCAAGTTGCCCCCGTCGTGTTCCCTGTGTGGGGAGAAAGAAATAAAAGTTGAAAAAGCCTGGTCTGTAGTGATCTCAGTTGCGCCTTATCCCAGATCGTATCGTGTACGGAATAGAACCATTTACCCGGCTTGAGACGGAATTTGCCCGGTGCAATCATGTGCACCTGTCACATATGCGCAGGTGTATATCACTGAAGTGCAGAGTGAGAGAATAGGGATATGCCTTGCTGAGCTTATTTCTTTTGGCCTGTGGCACTGTTGTCTGTTGCTGAAATTACCAGGCTTCTTGACTCTATTTTGGTGAGCCTCATATATGCATGTGGCCCGGATGTGCTGAACCACCGAGGGGTGAGGCCTGTGCGAAACAGCGAGCTTAGGTGGGCTGTGTGGCCAAACCTCTCTGTTACTTACTTATTTCCTGATGCTGGGCTGAGAATTTGTCCGGGAGGAGCGGTACTTTTAAACGACAAGTGTCAAGTACCCATTTTGGTGAACAGTGCGTGTGCCGCCGGACTTGGAGGTTGCAGGCATGACCAGTCTGCTGGAACTCAACGGGGTTGAAGGAGGGCAATTTTGGCAATTTTTTATTCTCGTCTCCTTTAGCAAAACCGAACAACGTTGTGGATGGGCGGTAGGCCATGCTGTGTTAGGAACATAGTTCAAAAATCGAACACAAGCCTCTTCTCTGTCACAATGTTTGGGTGCAAAGTTGAAAACTGAATCCAAATGGTTTCCCCTCCTTGCATGACCTAGTGGACTCTGACCATTGAGGCTTGTAAAGGCCAGCGTCAGCGTAAATACCAGGTTCGAGGAAATGGGTTCCCGAGTACTCGTAACCTAAGGTTTGGGCAATGAGGTCATCAGGAGCATTGGGCCCTCTCATAAAGTCCGCCTCCGCTTTTAAAAAGGATGTCGCTCTTCCCCCAAAATGATGTAGTTTGAATCTGTGTGATGGACTTAAACCACCGGCACTTCCAGTCCTTGCGGCACCGCACTGCGCGCCAAGCTTCGCCCAACCGCCAGCGGTGCACACTTTTTCTTTTTTTGGCTTTCGCCGCCAGTCTTTGTGGTACGGTAGCTCGAGCCTCCTTAGGTGATGAAGAAATCTTGCAAGGCTGGGGCTGTGTGCCGCCGGTGGTTTAACTGTCATTTCCTTTGTTGATGTTTGTTGGGGATGTGGACCTCTGGAGAAGGCTCTACTTGAAAAAGGGCCATTCACCAAATGGCCCTCCTTTCTCAAGGTGATTTCTCAGGGCTGAACCTTGTGGTGTATGGTGTAAAACACTAGGGGTATGGTGGAAAACACTAGGGGTATGGTGGAAAATACTAGCGGATCATAGTGGGAGCCACCAGACATGAAATCGTGGCCAATAGCTGCCCTCGTTGGTTGCTGGCTCCATCCGATGTGTAGTGGCAGAAGTCTTTTCCTTAAACCACCAGTGCTTCTGAGCCTCTTTTCCCCGAGGCCGATTTCCAATGCGCACCAAGTTTTGCCAAATTGGGGTGTGATTTTCTTCCTTTTTTCAAGTTTTTTGGCTGGCGTGCATGGCCATTTCAGTTCGGCACGCTGAGCCCCAAAAGGCGCAGCCCGTGAACTGCTGCGCCGGAGTTAAAAGGCTTACCGGCGGTTCAAACTAGAACAAAGACGAGCTTTACAAATAGAAACCCTGTATTGTGAATGGAGTTTGCCTTGTTAATCATAACATTGGGGGCAGGGTCCTGTTGGCCAAGGACCAGTATTCAAGGATGTTCGTCTGACATCCGAGTGACACGCATCTGATTTCTGATGTGTATGTGTGTGTGGTTTGAGGACAAAAGGAGGCATTTCCATCGCGAATAGTGGTCCCGTCGACTGGTATATTTCAAATGCTCACGGCTGATCAGCAATGTTCCTCAACTGTCTGCCTCCTCTCGCCCTTTGGGCTCCTCTTTTTTTTGCTTATTCTTCTTCTTACACAATCGCCAGCTCTGTGTGTTGGCTGATCTGCAACGTATCTCAACTGTCTGCCTCCTCTCGCTCTTGGGCTCCTCCTTTTTTCTTTATTCTTCATATACAATCGCCAGCTGTGTGTGGGTGGGTGGGTGGGTGTGGGGGGGCGGGTGTTGGGGGTGGGGGGTGCATGTGCATGTGTGCATTCGTGTGTGTGTGTGTGTCTTGTTTTTCCCGGAGACATTCTGAAGTCACATGGATGCGTTTCTCAAATGCATTAGTTTGGCTGTTATTGTTTTCTGTTGTTTGCAGTCTTCGTTGTGATGGGATGCCTCAGCAACCAGGCTATCATTGGTTGAACATATGGACTGGAAATCCGAATGAAAAGCGGACTGAAGATGCTGTGAGGGTGGAGGTGACAGCATCAGTGTTTGTCGAGCATGAAGAGCTTGTCGACAATGTGTCTGACTATAAAGCTACTTTCATTTCGGAAGTTGCGGGAAAGGTGAGAAATGAGTGGGCCAATCCTGTGTGCATGCTTCTTGTATGAACTTCGATACCAGTTTGTTTCTTCGAACTTGACAAACACCCAACATCTGCTTGCTAAGAGAAGGAACAGTCTTCTCAGGTGTGCGGGTGAACTGTCCATGTGATTGAGCTGGGAACATTCAACGAGCATTCATATCTGATTGGCGGCGGCATAAAGTGGAGATGAATTAGTTCAACCAGCTCGACAAACAATCGTCAGATGGCAATGAAACTGTGAAAAGGGGTGTTTCTTCTGATTTCTCCATCCGTCTGTCATTTTCTGCATCCTTGGTTTTGACGCGTGACAACGAATCAGGACTGATGTTTCTAACCAGCCTCTTCCAATGCGCATCAACACCTCGAACGACATCCCGCCGCTCTATGCAGGGATGTCGTAGAGGGACTCGACCGACTCCAAGGAGGTCAAGTCACTCGAGGAGCAGCTCACGACATGCTGCTGCAGGAAGTTCTTCCTCCAGACCCGTGGCCCTGGAGGCACCGATTGAAGCGCCATTGCCACCTGCTGAGGGGCAATCAGAGGTTGGGCTTCCAGCTCCCGATGAGGAGGAGGATTTCCTGGTAAATGTTCCGGTTCGAGAGGAGTCGATGATTGACATCCCACTTGTGGAGGAATCGGAGCTCGACACCCCAACCCGTGAGGACGCGCCGCCGGTGGTTGCCCGGACTTTGACAGATGACACTCTTGGCAGTGTCTGTAGCGAGTGTTCTTCAATGCAAGATGTGAATGAGCAAGCGGATAGACAAGTGGATGGGCAAGAGTCGAGTGGATCATCAGATCTGTCTGTGGCGACTCACGATGCAACCAGCGCTGAGAGTTCACCGCTGGCAGCAGACCGGCCCCAAGTGCGGGACGCAGAACCTTCAGCCAGAGCGGAACAGGAAGGAGTAGAAGATACAGCAGGGCAGGGTGACGTATCTGGTCGTGGTTTTGGATCTGTGCGCAGTTCCTCCGAGGAAGATGCCGATGAGACTGGTGATTATGGAACGCCAGTCCGTGCACTGTCTGGTGGTCGTGTGACTGGGAGCAGCGGCGAGGATAACTGCACCTTTAGCTGGAGGATCAAGAATTACACAGGGTTAAGGCTGAAGAAACTCTTCTCAGACGAGTTCACGGTTGGAGGATACAAATGGCGCCTATCAACGCGTCCCAAGCCTAATGTTAGGGATGTCTCTATCTTTTTGCATCTGTGTACCTCCGGCTCGACAACCAAGTTCCCCTCGTCATGGAGCCGGCTTGTCCAAATTAGCTTCAGAGTTGTCAATCAGTACAATTCTGCGTACAATTTCCAGAGGAACGGGTTTCACAGGTTCCGGCCATACGACCCCGATAACTATTGGGGTTTCAAGGAGTTCATTGCAGTCGATGATCTGGCACGCGGTTTTTTGGACGACGACGATGCTTTGTTGATCGAGGCCGATGTTCATCTCTGTAAGCTTGGCAGACAGAAAACATATCCTGAGCACGACTCTGAGCATGTCTTTGCTGGTCACAAGGGCACTCCGTCAAGATCGTTCTCTTCGTATTTCAGCGGATGGCGGAGCTCCAGTGCCAACGCCAGCATGCACAAGAAGGCCAAGCCAAGTGCTTCTGATGCCGATGCAAAATCTGTGGAATCTGGTAAGGATGTGGATGCTCAAGAGAAGCAGTTTCACCTTGCTCCTCGCCTCCAGCAGCATTTCATTTGTCCAATCACTGCAGAGATTATGGAGGACCCTGTGGTTGCGGCGGATGGTTACACGTACGAGAGAATTGGAATCGAGGGGTGGTTTATAAAACACCAGACGTCACCGATGACGAATCTGAAGCTCCCTCACAAGCTTCTAGTCCCGAATCATACCTTAAGGTCTGCAATAATGGAGTGGAAATCGGCACAGGCAGGGCAGGGGAAGCAGAAGTCGTAGAAGAGATGCACAGCAGATTTGATGCGAGGCACAGCTGAATTGTTGAGATGATTGTAGGCGCAGAAGAGGGGGGTTTATCACGTGTTTGTGCAGCAGAAGTCTACTGCCAAGTAGATAGTTTAGTGAACCTTATGTTGTGAGGAGTAACCGATGCCCCTCGAAGATGTACCTGTACCAAACGCTTGCTTAGATGCGTTTTGCTGAACGCTGCTCGAAGAGATAGGTTATTGGCAAGGAAAGCTGTTAGGGACATTGACACATCCCGGATCGGGACTGTCTTCTGGAGTATAGCCGTCAATAGGCTGTTTTGTTTATCATTTTGATCAAAGTTTGCCTTTTCCTTTCTTCTGGTGAAGTATGTTGATTTGCTTAAGTTGTTCTCAACTACTCAGCAAACTGTTGTTGTTGTTTTTTCTATTAGTAACTGAGATAGGAGAAGTCAACCGTTCTCAGCTTTCAGGCTTTTTTTTTTTTTTTTTTGCCCGAAGTAAACAAGGATAGATAAAGTGCAGCTGTCTCAGCTTTGAGCTGATATTGATGGCAGCATGAAAGGTGGTACATCTTAGGGGCCTTTCATTCAAGGCATTTGGTGGCGGTGCCACTACCCTATTTTCATTTTCATTGGCTGGACTGATTCTGTACAGGAAGCAAATTCAGGAAACGAGGATCTTGTGTCTTCTAAGCTTGCATTGGTCCTGCCCCTTCCCCTCCCCCACCCCCACCTCCCTCTTTTTTTTTCCATTTTCTTTTGAGAGAGACTCAGCGAGCTGTGGTCAGCCTACAGACCTGCGGTAGCCACTGGGAGGGGAGCCTATAGACCTGAGCTGTGGTCCCCCCACCCCCACCTCCCTTTTTTTTTCCATTTTCTTTTGAGAGAGACTCAGGGAGCTGTGGTCAGCCTACAGACCTGCGGAAGCGACTGGGAGGGGAACCGATAGACCTGAGCCGTGGTCTCGTTCTGCTGCCCATGGTGCCGAAGGATGTATCAACCTCGTCTAGTCTAGCGGGGCCTGTACAGGGGCGACGTGCGTGGGAGAGCTATTTGTCGGTCAATATTTGGTCAATGGATTGTTTGGTTGTAGCCTTGCCGGTCTTTTCGGCAAGGAGCCATTAGTCGGTTGACATTTTTACGTGTTCGTTTCTTGGCCAGGTGCATGGCTATTATGTCCTGATTGCGTGGAAATCACAATTATGGTGGTTACTGTGGTTGTTGTTTTGTAGCGGTCCGGTCTGCAGGACTAAGTACTGATATTCTCTAAGATGAAGCACGCGTTCCGGTCTGCAGGACTGAGTACTGATATTATTTATGATGAAGCAGGCACAAGTGTGAGACGGATTGCCCTTGGACTGCAGACTACTGCTGGATCGACTATTATTGCTCAAAGAAGCCATCATGGACTAAAATTGGGAAGACTCTGAGCCGATCGAGGTGTGTGTGCGGTCAACTTCTGCCTTGCTCGGTCAACTTCTGCCTTGCTCCTTGACATTTTTGTTCCGTTTCGTTTTTTTTTTTTGTTTTTTTTTCCCCCTTCCGACGACTCTTCGTTGATTTACCGTTGTATACAGTGCATGGTAAAAATGAGTGAGAAGTTATAATGGTATGCACGTGTAACCAAACATCAGTAAACAGATCATGAGTTGGAGTCCTGGTAGAGTATGAATGATACAATAATGTTAGGGTGTACCCCTTTAAAGTTAAAACAAATACAGAGCATGACAAAGTTAAGGTGAGCTTCAGTGACTGGTTGCAAAGTTATAAGATGATGCAGAGTCGCCACGTGGGCATGACACAGAACTTGGTGTCAAGGTTGAGTGTGTTGTCGTGTGGGATCTTTTTCGCCGCAGTCGCAAACAACTGTTTCTCTCCTTGTGAAGATAGATTAGTTGCGATGTTCACTGCAAACGTAACACAAACACAGCACCTTGCAGTGAGATGGTGCCAGCTGCGACTGGCGTGATCAGCTGGGACACGTGGAAGTGAAAAAGTGGGGGGCCGTACTTGCGGTGAATGATGCCAGCTGGGATAACTGTAAGTGTAAGCGAAGTGGAAAAGTGTGTTTCTATTGTTGGCAGTGGTTTCCATTCCGAAATTGTGCTGCACGCCATCCAAGTTGTAAGATCGGGTGCAGAGTGAAAAATTTTCAAGTGGCGCCAGGTGGGAAAAGCGAAATATGTTGATGGGACTTGATGGGACTTGACGCACTGGACGAGTTTTCGGGGGTTTCTTGCATTGCTGGATGTATTATAAAAAAGAAGACAATGGCTGTCCTGTGGTCTTCTCCTTGGAGCTAATCAATGTCCACTACTACCGTTTTCACCCGAATAGAATACCAGGTCATTATCGCTGCATCTGGACTGAAAGTGACGCCAAATACAGCTATAATGACCGGTCGGGGTTCTGTTCCGGTGAACACGGTAGTTATATCAGTGGGCACTTTTTTATTTACTGGTTTACCAATTTGACCTCCGTCCTCCTCTTCTCCTCCCTACCCCTTCCCCTTCGGACCCTTCCCCCATCCTCTGTTGAAGGGGCATGTTGCTCAACATGATTTGAACGTCAATGGGGGTTGGCCCGACGGAGTGTGTAGACACACCTGGTGACACCCCAGCACACACAGCACAAGCAAAATACATCTGGCCATACGTAAGCTATGCTGCACCTGCAAAAGAGAGGGCATGAGGAGCAGCAATCTGGATCCCTCCCTCCTCCAAACTCAAACTCAAACTGTTGACTGTTGATCATGACACACAGCAAGAGAGGTGGGGTAGTCTTAAGGTGGCGTATGAAAAGGATGAATTTTACTTGGTCTGTGTTTATGCACCCGATGACCCGACAGGTAGAATAGACCTTTGGCTCTCCCTTTTCCAGGATCTACCGGACGACACCCCGGTAATAATGGCAGGCGACTTCAACACGACTCTTGACCCGCTAATAGAGTGCAGATCTGCTGGACATCAGTCCAGCCAGGTGAACCTCTCTCAGCCAAAACTGGGCCCGGATATACTCATGCTCAGACAACTGATGGCGGAGCAGAAACTAGAGGATGCCTATAGACCACTGCATCCGAGCCAAACAGCCTACACCTGCCTGTCATCTAGGGGACACAGGGTCTGGCAAACTCACGTATAGAACTCACCCTCGTGTCAAAAGACTTAAAGAGGGCTGATTGCTACTGCGGACGTAACTACCATCATCCCCTCCAAATCTTTTGACCATAGAATGATAACAAAAGGCCTCTTATTTGTAAAGGACCTGGTTGTACAAGTTCAACACCTCCCTCCTCCGTCTGTCTAACTTTAAGGACATGGTCACCACCTTTTGACTTTACTGGCGAACCCAGAGGCTGCGATCGGGAGAGAGGGTGGGTTGATTTAACGAGGGGAATAGCACAATTGAGAGATAGAGCCAAAAACAATTCAGTCCAATATGCAAGAGACCGCAAAGTCCGGCTTGAGCCCTATGCGGGAATCGGAAGATTGGGATGAACAACTTATGCAAGACCCCCTACACCGCCCCTCCTTTGATAAACTGCAGGAAGCCAGAGATCACCTCCAGGACTAAGTATAGCAGCAGTCGGAGGCATGGGGGATACTGGCTACAGTTAAGAAAGGGCATACTGACGGGACAATGGCAAAAACCTTGTTTAATAAGGCAAAGGCCAGATCAAGGGCCAGCAGTGTCCCTAGGCCCAAACACCCGTTGGAGGACAATGCTCCGGTGGCCACTAACACATATTCCATAGTTGATTATGCGGCCAAATACTACTGTAACCTCTTTTTACATCCCAGACACCAACAAAACACCCACAAGAGGTCTCTAGCACGTGAGAGAAACTTTGCTCCAAGCTCTAAAACCACGACTCTCACAAGATCAGAGACAAGAACTAGAAAAGAGCTTTACTCCACAAGAGCTCTGGGCGGCTCTGCAGGACATGGAAGACAAGAAGATGCCAGGAATCGACTCTTTTCCCAAAGAGTTTAGGGTGGATTTTTGAGAACTTCTGAAGGAGGACCTCATGGAATATAGATTGACAGTCCAAAAGGAGGGCTTGTTTGGAGGCATATGATCGACCAAGATGTCATCACACTTCTTAAACCACGAGTACTTGGCCCAGCTATCGATGCCAAGCCTGGAATGCTCCTGCACGCCAATTTTTGCCGAAGCGCTGGGGTACCGTTTCAATTTTTTTTGGTTGGCGCTTCCAGCTATTGTGGTCGGATACTACGACGCTCTAAAGGCGCGGCACGTTAGCAGGGACGATAGCTGGGCGAAGTACTGGTTGGTTTAACAAGAAAAGGGACAAAGAGGATTATCACCCTCTTGCCCGTTCCGTACAAAATGATTGTCAAGGCACTGACCAATTGTCTGCTCTCGTTCATGAACGAGCTAATACAGCCGGACCAAACTGGATTTATGCCCAACCATAATATCCAAGATAATATCTCGCCGGTCAATTAGACCATCAAATGCGCCCGTCAGCGCAATGTCAGGGCAGCTGTTCTGTTCATAGACTTTGAGAAAGCATACGATCATGTGGATTGGGACTTCCTCAACATGTGCTTGGCCAAGATGAACTTCGGGCTGGTCTTTAGCCATTGGTTCCGGATCCTCCACCAAACAACCTCCACAAATGTCATGCCTCATTGCCATCTCTTGCTGCCAACATAACTATACAGATCAGTGCGGCAGGGGGATATCATCGCCCTTATTGTTTGTGATTGTAATGAAAGCCTCGGCCTCATTTATCATGGCTCACCCCGAGATTGCAAAGGTGCCCATCTCAGAAATCTCCCAACATTTGGTCCCAATAACACCGTTGCTCGCAGATGACCTCACGGTCCTCATTAGGGCAGACTCGGACAACCTCAGCCCTCACCCAGGTGATACATTTATTCTCGTTGGCAGTAAATATGAAAGTGAATTAGGGCTCTAAAACGGAGGGGTGGTGGTTCCATCCAGAAGCACTTCCCCCTCCTCGTGAACCGAGAGTCTCATGGGCCGGGAGGGGAGATGCCATAAGGATTCTAGGGGTGAGACTCACGTCAGTAGGCTCGTCGCCAGACCATGGTAACATGCTAGTGGATACAGCCATCAACTGACTGACGAACTGGGAAGGGCTACATACCTCACTAGTAAGGCATGCCCTAGCAATTAACAATGCTATCCTAGTGGCCATCTGGTACAAATTAGCAGGATGACCGCTAAAGAAGCAGCAGAGCACCAGACTGAGAAAAACGCTCACAAAATACATGTGGAAGAACAGCGCCAAAGCTCAATGCTGTATGAGCCGAGTGAGTTGGGATGTCCACAACCAAGAACCAAAGGGGTACTAGGGATATTAGACTCGGAAAGGGAAAGCGAGGCCATGATCTTTAAAGTCTTGATTAGATTGCTGGTAGGCGATGACATACCATGGGCCCCATTAGCCGGCCTGCAAATAGCCAACCTGGCACCGGAGTCCAGAACATACAGTCAAGTCCACCACTTCCAATGGTCAACTAATAAAGACTGGACAATCCCCATCCCCCCGCAGCATAGACAGGGGGGCATCCCAACCCAAAAAACTAGAATTGATATAAACAATGACCCGCCGTAGCCCAATATGATCAAGCTCTGGAGGTGATGCGGACCACAACAGAAACAACCTCCCACCAGGTGGCAGGATGTGTGGCGCCAACCTCTTTTCAGAAAACCTTACATTTATGACGAGGTGGGTACCCCCTTTAAGCTAACGACAATCTCTCCTTGGCTCACATGGGCCAAGAAAGGGGTTTTCACGGTAGGGGACCCGTGGTACCAGACAACAGCCGACTGGGCCTCGCCAAACCAGCTGCAACGAAAACTGAAACATGCCAAGAATGTGGAAGACAAAATGCTCCAACGGAGGGAAGCACTCCCCTTGGCTTGGTGACGGGTCCTCGACTCCTCGCAAAGGTTCCTGCAGTACTGTTGAATGACTGGGTAATAACTATTAATAAGACATGCAGATTTGCCCCTCCCACGTACCGTATACAAAGTCAGACGGGATGATGAAGGGCGTTGTACTTCAGATGCCCACGAACCTCAGTTGCCGGGGTCCAGGGTTTCCAAATTGACAAGGAATAGCGACCTGGATGCAATTGAAACGTGGGGAGGGCCAGTGGTCGTTAGAGTGGTAGGAGATGCTGACAACAGCTTCTTCGTGTATGAGCCCTCAATCCCAATTGCCAGGCTGCTGTTTGATCCGGATGAATGGGAAAGGCCTGGCACATAGCCCATGCATGTGCGGGAGTACATGGTGAAAGGGGTCTATGGAGCCTCAAGACCGAATCTGCCAATTGATCAAGCAATATCACAAAGATGGGCAGGAGACTCGCCGATGGACCAGAAGCTACTGGACCACCTACCGTGGCCCAAACATGCTATGATTATGCCTACCAATCTCAGTTCCCTGCAGTGGCAGATTCTGCACCGTTGCCTCCCCACCCCGGATTGGCTCATGTCAAGATCGGACTTGGAGCAAAAGGGGCTACCGTCTCCCATTTGCACGTATTGTGGAAGAGTGACGCCACCTGCTAGAGCAACAAAGGAACTTTACTAGCTGGCATGCCCGATGGTTAAGCAACAATGGCAGTGCCAGGATGCAGCATCCCATGCTCTCACAGACACACATATCCCATGGGACCTGGGCCTCCTCCTGCTGGCCAAGAACTGGCCCAATCGTTTCTTTTTGCAACTTACCTCTTCTTTTTTACATGAGACTGCACGTCTTTATGTTGGCCTGGAGAGCCACATGCTCGTTTGAAAGAGAAGACCATAGATTAGGGAGCAAACACAATAGGCGGTAGAATACATCATCAGATCCCACACACAAGAAGCCTAGGAATCCTTTAAACAGGACCTCTGGGAACAGAAAGAAAGGGCCACAGAACCCGCCTGGCAACGCAGGCCCTTCAGTGAGTTTAAGTCCCGTACCTACAAACCAATTTTGTGGTGGTCACAGATGGTCCCCACACACACCCCGCCCACCCCACCCACCAAGTCCCATCCCCTCCACTTTCACCTACTGCCCTGCCCCCCATCCCCTCCCTCCCTCCACCCCACCAGTCGTGGTTGTCGGTGACAATGGACGTCTCCAAGACTGAACACTCGGCAGAACCATCAACAACAGGGCAACAGGGACTGAAGGCAATCGGCAAGGGGTGAGCTCAGAAAAACCGGTCAACCTGAATAGACGCCAAGAGAATTCACAACAAAAACAGAGGAGAGGAATCTCAGGGCCCAAGCAAACAGGTAGGACCAAACGGCAGCAACAGCACCCCACAAAGAGAACATCAGCTGAAACTATGAAGACAGATGCATCCTAGCATGTGGGGTCCTGGGACCACGAATGCCCTGAGAAGGGATGATGCGACCAAGCGGTCCACGGTACAAGCGATTCTCACACAGCCAGTGATGTTCAAGACATATTCAGATGTACTGGCACAGGCTTCTCTTATTGTGCTGCTCTCTGTTGCATTGCACTGCATCGTACTCCATTTTGTTTGCATTCGGGCTCCAAGGATCAAGGATGTGGTATGCATGGATATTGAGAGGGCATAAGGTTTAAAGGGTTTAAGGGCAGAGACTTAGTAACAAAGAATGGGGGGGCTGCTGAATAAGGCTGAGCTAATAGATAAGGGGTGCTCCAAGACGGGATAGGTGATACTGGCAGCTCCATGGGACAGCGGAGCCCCGGACTGAGAAGTGAAATGGCCACAGCCCCAGGAAACAACAAACAGCAATCTCTGTGTTTAAAAAATAAAAATAAAAATAAATCAATTATGTGTTCCCATTCAGCCCACCGCTACCGACGGTATGACCAGCACCGTCTGCACCCGAATACAATGTACGGTCATTGTTGTTGTGTCTAGACTCGAAGTTGCCCCAAATACAGCTATAATAACCGTACATTGTATTCGGGTGAAGACGGTAGTTCTATGAGTAGGATGAACTGTGCGGCATGGCAGGTTTTTGCACTTTTGCTCATCTCCCGTCAGATTCTCTGTGCAGATTCTGCCAATCGACTTGAGATCAGAGCTTAAAACTTCTGGTAGAAATTGTGACAATGGGTTGTGTGATGTGTGCGATGCATTCATAGATTGGTTGAGAGCTATTGATGGATTTGGTCCACACATAGACTTTCGACTTGATTAAATTAATTGAATCGAATGACTTGATTGACTTGATTGATTTGCTTTATGTGATTGATTTGATTGATTGATTGAGTGAGTGAGTGATTTGATTGATTTGATTGATTTGATTGATTGATTGGTTGGTCCATTGATTGGTCGACTGATTGATCAATCGATTGATTGATTGATTGATTGATTGGACTCTTTGATTAATTGATTGATTGATTGACTTGATTGATGTGATTGACTTGATTGATTGCCTTGACTGAGTGGATTCACTGAGTGGAGTGAGTGATTTGCTGACTAAGTGATCGGTTGATCAAAATTCATTTGATTCATTGACCAACTGATTGGAGTGAGTTACTGATTCATTCACTGGAGCGCCAGGTGTATACAAGTGGAAAATGGCGGATCGCCTGCTGCGTATCTTGTCTTGTAAATACCTCGATAAGTAGTTGTTGAATTTGTTTTCTTGGCAGTGCACGAGTTCTTGAAATTTCCAGGCTATTACCTCTCTCTCTCTCTCTCTCTCTCTCTCTCTCTCTCTCTCTCTCTCTCTCTCTCTCTGTGTGTGTGGTGGACCCACCGGGTGAGGTGCTCCGCCTGGGTTAGAGATGGAGATGCAGGATGAAGGTGGAGCAAGATGGCACATCGCAGCTCCCACGTAGACTCCAACGCACGTACTCCAAACTGTGCGAATGTAGAATGATCCAAGTACAGACTCTGGTTGGGGTATACCCCAGCGGACTGATTGGACTGAACTGGACTGGCGGGTACCGACAGAGGTACTGGCCTGGACTGCCTACCCCGAATACAAGACGGGCCTGTGGGAACAGGCCAAGGGGTTGGTCTCACAGGCCAACCAGAGGTCCGCTACACGATCCTCGGTCTGTGATGGATCGCCTAGATACAAGCACGCTTCCGCCAAGAAGCGAAACTCTACCAAAGAAAAGAAAACCCGAGTAATTTAGGATGCGTAGCAAGCTCCATGCTGAGTCCATGCGATGCAACCTAGGCTAGAAAATATCACAAAAGTAGCAATGTCACAGCTAACAGCCTAAGTGAAAGCAGAAAGCAACTGACTAGTATACATGTTCTAGGAAAGCATAAGGTAATGACAACTAAATCCTACAATGTTGGAGGCTGTAGCCTCAGTCTGGAAACAACTAGCTAGTGTACAAGTCCTAAGAACAGCAAAAACAAAAACAACTAAATCCTAGAAATGTTAGAGGCAGTAGCCCCAGTTTGATAGCAACAACGCAACAACAAGACAACCATATGTCACAACAGGAGTGTGTCGCAAACCACAGGGTGGGACGGTCTCTGAGGGTGGCGAATGCAGCCTAGGGGTCGATAAACTCCTAAGGGCATCCACACATAATGAAAAGGAGACACATGCAAAAAGCAACTAACTAGTATACATGTTTTAGGGAAGCATAAGGTAATGACAACTAAATCCTACAATGTTGGAGGCAGTAGCCTCAGTCTGGAAACAACTAACTAGTGTACAAGTCCTAAGAACAACAAAAACAAGAACAACTAAATCCTAGAAATGTTACAGGCAGTAGCCCCAGTATGATAGCAACAAAGCAACAACAAGACAATCATATGTCACAGCAGGAGTGTGTCGCAAACCACAGGGTGGGATAGTCTCTGAGGGTGGCGAATGCAGCCTAGGGGTCGATAAACTCTTAAGGGCATCCACACATAATGAAAAGGAGACACATGTCACCAGGCTCAATGAGCGTAGGGAACTGGGAGCGAAGAGAACCAATGACTCTAACAGAGATACCATCAGGGCGGGTAATGCTCGACTAAAGGGGTGACCGCCTGCGGCCTAGGCTGCGGGCATTTCGGCCACTGTGGCCGAAAAAGTCGGTCGTGGCCGCGGCCAATGAGGCCCGGTCTATGGCCTGTTTTTTTAATATTTATTTTATACCCCTAAAAATACGTAAAATATATATAAATACAGGGTCACCAGCCCAGGCATACCTTCGTACGTACGGGCGTTCGGGGTCTCGTACGGGGTCCGAACCAGACGACATTCAGCCCCCGCCAAAAATTATTTCGGGGCCTAAAAATAATATATTTTTTTTGAATTGTTTTTTGTGAGTTCTCTACGATGTGAGGTACATGACTGTGAATTTTCAAGTCATTTGGCTAAGCCAGATAAAAATTAAAAATCTCCAAAGATGGCGGTGTCAAAACGTGCTCGCCCACGTATTTTTTTACTTTTTTCTTTTTGTTTTCACTTTAGTTCGGGGTATAAATAATTTTATTATTTTTTGAAACTTTTTGAGTGGGTTTTGTATTATGTGAAGTACACATCTCTCAATTTTCAGGGCATTTAGCTTTTCCAAAAGAAAAATGAAAAATCGCCAAAGATGGCGGTGTCGAAAACATGCTCGCGCACTCACAAAATTTATTTAGTTATTATTATTTTTTTTTTTAGTATTTATTTTTCGTATTTTATTTTTATTTCAAATTTGGTAAGGAATTCGGATGTAATGCTCAGGCAAATCTTGTTTAATTTATTTTTATCCATACCATATCTTGTTTTCAGATTTTTTGGATGACTTGCTTTTTTTTTTTTTTTT
>BFEA01000075.1:3718734-3729228 GCA_003427395.1 Chara braunii | reverse complement strand
CGATGTGCGTAGGCGGGACGCGAGCACCGTTTTTCCGCGTGCGCCCCGCCTGACCCTGGTGCGGCTGCGCGTGAACTCGACCGCACACTGGCAACCTTGGCCGCGGCTGAAGGGGATACATAAGGTGACCGCTATGTAGGGTCGACCATGCAAGGGAATCAAGGAGCCTGGTATACTGGGCGCACCTAGATGAAGCATGCAAGGTTGCCTAACTAGGGCGGGAGGGCGGACAGGGGGTAGAAAAAGTGATGGGTAAGGGAATCATGCAAATGACTCATAAAGTGAGGGAAGTCAGAGCTAGATCCGTAAGCTGGGAAGCCAGCGCAACACTACGGTCCTGATGCCTATGCGTATATGAAGGGAGAGCCCAACTAAGAGGAACCCGACGAAGGGAGACCATCATGCGACACAACCAGGGTATTGTATAGGGCAAGCTGGTAAGAGAGTGACGACATCTGAAGTAGGCAGAGCTGATTGTAATGAAGTCCGCGAAGCTGCCGATGACGTCCATGATGAGAAGTCCGAAATGCCGTCGAGGAAGAGCCACAACTTCGACGAGCTGAAGTAGCAAAACTAGAGTGAATGGAGTACTGAGAAGTCAAAGACGTGGGAAGATAAGTCAGAGTCCATCGTCGTATAGGGTAGGACGACGACGAGTGCGTTGTGGATGCTCAAAAGCATCCGGCTGCCGCTGAAGGTCTGCCTCAGATGGAGTAGGCTCAACTTCAGCGGTCTCCTCAGCCGAGGGAGAAGGAAGAAGGTCAGTGGGCTGAGGAGGACCAGTCAACCCAGCACGACGAGCACGGTTATAGGCACGCACCAACATGAGAGCATGTTGCAAGTGCTCGAGGGGTTCCCAAGTAGCCTCCTCATGAGGGTAACCCTTTCAACGTACGAGATACTCAACGTGAGGGTTGTCCTCGGTGACTCGGCGACCAATGATGTATGAAACGAGGAACTTCTCGTGGTCGTTCACAATAATGGGTGGAGGACGCTCGTATGGTCGTCCAGTGAAACGCTCAAACGGTCTGCAGTAGGGACGAAGTAACGAGACGTGGTAGACATTGTGCACACGGGTCTGGTGTAGGTAGTCCGGCAGCTTCAGACGAAAGCTGATCGGGCTAGATACCGTATCAGAACCGACGACCTGGAGAATGCGGCATGGGCCAAAAAAGCGACGCTGGAACTTGCGAAGCGTGTCCGCTTCGAGCTATAAGTGGTGGGCATCGATAAGCACATCATCACCGACTTTGAATGGATGATCCATCCTCGATCGGTTCGCACGTACGACCATGTAAGTCAGGGAAGCGGGTGTATGCGCATGCGTGGTCTTCATGATCGACGTCATGTGTGCAACCCAATCATACAGCGTGGGATAACTCATATCGGGGTGCATCTGTGACGATAAAAGGAAGTCCGAGGGAACTCGAGGGTGATAGCCGAGGTCCCAATAGTAAGGCAACGTCCCCGTGGCTGGCGAGACTGCGTGGTTGTTGGCTATCTCCGCTCTGGCAAGATGGAGATCCCACTGCTGGTCATTACAAACGATCTTTCAGAGAATATCTCCGAGTGTCCTGTTCGTGACCTCGGTGACCATCAGTCTGAGGATGTTAAGACGAGGAGAAGCGGAGCTGGGTGCCGTACACCTCGTGGAGTCGTCGCCAGAATCGGTTGGTGAAGCGCGGGTCACGGTCAGATATGATGCTCAGAGGTAAGCCGTGGTCACGACGACTTGGTCAAACACGATATCGATGACCTCATGTGCGTTAATGACATAGCGACACGGAACAAACCACGTGCGCTTTGTGAAGTGGTCGACGGCGACCAGCATAGCATCATGACCGCGTGGGGTAGGAGGACGAAGAAGACCGATAAAGTCCATCGAGATGGACTGCCAACTACCCTCAGGGATAGGAAGAGGCTGGAGCAAACCATAAGGCAGGTGCCTCCTGATAGGTGGGACACTTACCACGTAGTCCTTCACAAAGTCCTTGCGCTTCGACCAGATGTACACGCGGCTCACACGAGCCAACGTCTTGTGGAAGCCCATATGACCGGCGACTGCTTGGTCATGGAACTCTGCTACCGCCCGGACACGTAGCTGTCCAGTGGAGGGAATGCAAATACGGGGCTCTCTAGTGCCCTGTGACCCGTGCTAGTACACAAGACAGTTGTCCCCGAGAGAGTAGTTCGGGACGGTCCACTCCAAAGGGTCGCATGGATGTCGTGATAGTCGGGGCAGTGGCGGCACTGAGTGCGAAACTCGTCGATCACTGGGTGGTGGATGGTGGTGACCGAGATGACAACAAGCTGGATCTGCTCCAAATCATGGTGAGGGCGTCGGGATAAGGCATCTGGGACTCGATTAGTCTCACCCTTGATGTACTCTGTGGTGAAACTAAACTCGGATAGGTCGCGTCACCAGCGAGCTTGTCGAGGAGTGAGCTTCGACTTTGTCAGAAAAGCCTGGACAACGGAGTTGTCCATGCGCACCGTGAATGGTGCCCCGTGCAGGTAGCGGTGCTAGTGTCGAGTGACATAAACTACTGCGAGAACCTCACGTTCATCAATAGTGTAGTTTATCTCAGCGGGCAGGAACTGACGAGAGTAGAAGGCTATCAGACAATCACGTGAGCGAGACTCGAAAGTGTCGTCCTCGGCGATGGTAGGAGAATATTCAATAGAAGGCTCGTTAGTAGCTGAACGAGTAGGCGTTAGGTGAGAAGCAGTGGTAGGGGTAGGAGGTGGGAACATTGGGAAATGAGGGATGCGAGGATGAGAGGAATCAAAAGAAGAGGGGAAAATACGAAAAGGCACTGCTCGTATAGCAAAGTCTGGCGTATCGGTGGTAAGGATAAAAGGACGATCAAAATCGGGTAGGTGGAGAACCAGTGCACATGTCACCGCCTTCTTGAGGGCGCAGAAGGCGTCTTCGTGGAGGGGTGTCCAAACCCATAGCTGGTTTTTCTGAAGGAGGGTAGAGGTAAGGACATGCGAGTAGGAGGCTCGGATGAACTTATTGTAAAAACTCGTAAGCCCAAGAAAATTGCGAAGCTGCTTGACGGACTTGGGGTTAGGCCAGTCCGCAATAGTAGTGATCTTCGAATCGTTCATGTGGAGACTCTGGTCAGACACGTAGTGTCTTAAGAAATCCACTTTGTGTTGGGCAAAGTGACACTTGCTCAACTTGGCGTAGATGCCATGTCTGCGCAAGAGGTCAAGGGCGTCACGGAGGTGTCTAAAATGCTCCTCAAGGGTATGAATGTAGATCAAGATATCGTCGAGGTAGACGAGAACATACTGCTCCAGGATGTCCGTGAAGATGTCGTTCATCGCCGTCTGGAAGGTAGTGGGTGCGTTGGTGAGGCTAAATGGCATCACGGTAAACTCATACTGGCCGAAGCGCGATCGAAACGCTGTATTCGGTTGATCCGCTGCAGCGACGCGGATCTGATAGTAACCGTTACGAAGATCAATCTTTGTAAAGAAGCGGTTGCCTGCTAGGCGGTCGAACAGCTCGTCCGTGTTCTTAACCGTGTAGCGGTTGAGACCGCAATAATCGATGCAGAGACGGAGAGTTCCATCCGCTTTGCGAGCAAAGAGGATGGGTGCACGGGAAGTTGCTAGGTTTAATGAAACCCAGTCTCAGGAACTCCTCAAGCTGATGCTGGATTTCAGTGGCCTCGGGGATTGAGGGTCTGTAAGGTGCCTGCTGGTGAACACGATAGTCAGACACAAGCTGGATGGAGTGCTCGACGTCGCACATCGGTGGCGACGGTGGGATGCCGACGTACGAGAACAATGACGAGAAAACGTTGTGGTACTCTCAAATGAGGTCACAAACTGCGGGTTCCAGGTCGGTCGTATAGCTGTCTCTTATACACATCTAGATGTGTATAAGAGACAGCGATAGTCAGACACAAGCTGGATGGAGTGCTCGACGTCGCACATCGGTGGCGACGGTGGGATGCCGACGTACGAGAACAATGACGAGAAAACGTTGTGGTACTCTCAAATGAGGTCACAAACTGCGGGTTCCAGGTCGGTCGTATAGCGTGCGACTTCCTCAGCGTCAGCATCGGCGTGAGACGACGAGGCGGACTCAACGGCCGACGGAGGAAGGGAAGTAGAGATGAACGCCATGGGGATAGAAGGTGTTTCTGGCCCTCGGGAGATGAGCTCGGCGTCTGGACAAGGTGAATCATAGTGCAAGAGATCCGCAACATTCACTGTAAAGAAGGTGACGTCCTCCTGTTGGATGAAGTGGGCAAACTACTGAGGCGAGGTGACGGTGATAGTGGGAGATGGTGTGGGCACGAAAGGCTTCGGGGGAGGAGGATCGGGGTGTGGTGTCGCAGGGGTACCATGAAAGGATGCGATACGTCTGTCCACACTTCATTTTGAGAACGAGAGTGTTGGTCGCCCAGTCGGCCTCGGTGCTACGGAACCTACGAAACCACGGAGTACCGAGAATGAAGCCGTACCTCGTCTCCATCACATGGAAATGAGTAGAGGAGCGATGGCGACGAGACGCCGAGGGACGATCAGTCGGCTGCAGAGTGAGAAAGAAAAAGAGGTCGGTGACCATCTCATCGAAGAAGCGCCGGGTCTTGTCACCTCTGAGGGTGACAGAGGTGGGAGTCGGAGACCCTGTCGTGGGTAGGCGTGCTTCCTTCACCACCCATGGGTGAATGAAGTCGCCCTGAGAACCAGAATCCCACAACGCTAAGTACACCCTCATGGAGGTCCCGAGTCGTACTGGAATGATCAGGAGGGTGCGATCAGGGTCAAAGAGGATGGCGAGAAGGCGACACAATGCAACAACATGACGGGTGAGTCACTCCTGAAAGGCCTGGAGCATGCTCAAGTCCCAAAGGGAGGACATAACGTCCTCGCAAGTCGCAAGTTCCTCGCTGCAATGGGTTGAGCGAATGGTTCGACATGTCGGTAGTCGCAGAGAGGTAGGAGGGAAGACGATGGTCTCCGGAGGCGCAGATGGTACTACGACAGTGGGATGAGTCCACTTTGTCAGGTCCTGCGATAGCTCAACTCCAGTAGCAAGAGGGGCAAACCAAGACGAAGATGCCGGGAAGCTTACTACTGAGGAGGGCGCAGGTGTACACTGCACCGTGGACAGGAGGCGCCGCGGGGATGTGAGCGTCGGGGGGGGACTGAGCACGATGCTGTCGGGAAAACTCAGCGTAGTGGCGGTCGAGGGCGGGCACCGCGAGGAGGTATGACCGTCCTGGCGACATCACAAACACCCACGCCGGCCCAAAATGGCCGCTCGCTTCTCGGCGAAAGGGACACCGCGAGGAGGGACAAAGCTTTGAGGAAGGTCCTGCTGAGGGACCTCAGGGGGCGACGCGCCATCGTGCCCGAGAGAGGGTGGAGAGGGCGAGCTGGAGGCGCTCGACTATAGGTAGGGTAGAGTCCTCGAGGTGGTAGTGGGCGGCCTTGCAAAGGTCGAGGTCGTCGTTGTATTCACCCTCAGGCGAGAGCAGGGTAACGTCCTGCTCACCATACTCGAGCTCGTTGAAGCGGCGCAAGAAGTGGCGGCCCTGCTGCAAGGAACGGCGAGGACGACCGTGGAAAGGGGAACGACGTTGGGAAGTGTCGTGAGAGAAGGAGGGAGTGTAACCAGTACGCTGAGGATGGGAGGAGGAAGTGGATTGAAGATGGGCCCGCATCCGCTGATGGGCCCTGGCGGCCTCGTAAGCCTGCGGGGCCGATGTGAAGTCATACCGCCATAACTCGGAGCGGTACTCAAGGGGAAGGCTGGCCAAGAAGCGATCGATGAGGGCAGCGTCGGGGAGGAGCGCCGCATCGCAAATGAGGTGGGCGTCCTGAAAGACCAAGATGTGGAGGTCCAGGCCGACAGCGCCACCAGAGTCGGACCAGCGTGTATTGACGACACGCTCGAAGGTGTCAGTCACGTCGTGTCAGACTCCAAAGTGATCCTCGAGGAACGCCTGAAAATCCATGAAGGTCGGGGTCCGACCCTCATGAAGGGAGTGAGTGTAGAAATCCTCCCAGGCATCGAAAGGACCGCCACGCAGGCGTGTGGAGAGGTGAGCCACCTACTGGTCAGGTGGGACGCCCATGAGCTGGAGCGTGCGGGTGGCAGACAGCAGCCACCGAGACACGAGTATCCCTGTACCGTCATACAAGGCAACGTCTGTCAAGCAGACGAGTGGTGTGCCGCTGTTTTGGCGGCGAGGAGATCAAGGAGCAGGGGTCTGCGCTACGACCGAGTAAGTCGGCGCAAGTCTTGGGGAAGGGGGCGCAACTGACTGTACGCCCGGGCTGTATGGTGGAGTGGCAGGGGAAACAACGGCAGGCTGCGCGGGAGCTGCGATAGAAGAGGTCACAAAAACCGATGGAGTAGGAAGGAGATAGGATGGGGGTGGACGGGGTGCAGGTCGAGGGAAGTAAGCCTGCATAGAAGGAAGAGTAGAGGAAGAAGGGGGTGCGCCCGAAGGCGCAGTCACCTGTGAGGGTAGGGGTGGTTGAAGGCGTAAGAGGACGAGGCCGCCCGGATCTGGGCCAGGTCGTCCTCAAGACGTCGGACATAGATTGAACGAGGAGTAGGAGGAGGAGTGGGGGAACTAAACACGCGAGCGGCGCGGGGCATGTCATAACGGGGAGAGCCAGATGGCGGGGCGGTCGTGCGAAGCGGAGGGAGAAGCGGGGCACCCACAAAAGCTGAGACCGTGGCAAAGGGTTGTGGTCATGTGGCCGTAGTGACCGGAATCTGGGCGGGTGAGCCTGTAGAGTGAGGAAAGGTCTGGCCCGTGGCGGCCGTCGTGCTAGGAGCATGGACGGTCACCAAGATGGTCGGGTCGAGGGCAGCGGAGGAGGGAAGCTCCACCGTGGCCAGCATATCAGAGGATGGGGGACCCGGACTGGGAGCCAGGAGACGAGAGAGAGTTGGGAGTGGAAGGACGGGCAGCGTCCCGGAGTTGCCGCATGCCAGCGGCAAGAGTCGCCACCTGCACCTGTAAGGGCGCAAGGGTTGCAAGTTGCGTCTGGATGGGCGAGAGGAGGGAGGTGAGGAGAGTGTGTAGATCCCCCTGGGCCTCATGGCCCTGGGCCGCCGACACGGGTGTGGAGCCCGGTGCCAAGGTTGTCGTCGCGTTGGCGGCTTGTGACACGCCGTCGACAATAGGGAGTTGACGGGCCGGGCTGGAGGGGGCCGGAGGAGGTCCGCGTGAGCGGAGGGCGTAAGGGGGGGGTCTGCGGTAGAAGGCGGCGTACGGCGCTAGCGAGTCTAGCGCGGGTGCCATCAAAGGGTGAGGGGTTTTTTATTTTTAAGAAAACACCCCTGTAGTGCTAGTGGTGCTGACAAGGCCAGACACCACTAGCACCTGGGGGGAGGCGCCATCTATTGGTGGTGAGCATCATCTGCTGGAAAACGGGTCCAGCGTCCCATTACAGAATACATTGCAGAATGAATATTGACTGGATCAAGAGAACTTGACTGTGAAACCTGCCAGCATTGATTGCTTTGGGCACCAGAGGATTGACTGTGCAGGTTGTTAAGGAAGAGGAGAAAAGTTGAGAAAACCTCTTCGCCCTAGGATCAGGCGCCATATATCTACTGCTAAGCAACTAGTCCCCCCCTCCTACTTTTGTTTTTTTTTAAAACCCTCCTTTTTCCTTTGAGATCGTAAACACACCTACCAGCATTGATTACTCTGAGATCCTCAAGGGATTAACTGTGCAGGAGTGAGCGGGCGCTTGACAACCATCATTAATTAGCTCTCCTTTGCATGCTAGGGTACCAAACTTCCGGCCGTGTCTTCAGTGGACCGGCCTGATGTACAAGTGGGCGGGGAGGCGGGTTCGGCTCCCAAGGGGCGACTGGGGCAGACTACCAGTCCTCCCTATACCCTTATCCATCATGATCGGTTCACTAAAGTCACTGTTGGAGAGGTTACCCTGTGTCGAAAACCCTAGGCCCTAGAAAAACCCTAAGAAAACCCTAACCGGAGTGTTAGTGGTTAGGGTAGGGTATCGGTGACCTAATTAAGAAAAGAAAATAGCAACCATGGAGAGGATGGGGAGAAAAAAAAAAAAAAACAGGAAATTTTCGAGAGAAAAAATAATAATAATAATAATAAAAATAATTAAAGATCAAAATAAGTAAAATGTGAAGAGAAAAAAAAAAAAAAATTTTTTGGAATTTTCGACAATATTTCCCTACCCCCCATTGGGTCAAGAATGTGCCAAGAGAAAGGAGAGACCAAGATAGGCACACTAAGTTTCAAAATGTCGCAAATTATAAATTTCGGAAAAATAAATAATAAATAAATAAATAAATAAGGCGGTGGCGAGTGAGGAGAGACTAAGTGTTGGATTTTTCAGAAACTTCGGCAACATTTCATTACCCCCATAGGGTCTAAGTATGCCTGCAAAGATATGACTAAGTAAGAGGGGAGAGAGTAGGGAGAAAAGAAAAAGGGAGAGAGAATGAGAGAGAAAGGGATGGGAAAGGTGGAGAGGAGTAGAAGAGGTTAGTAGAAGATGGTCAATGGGGAGGGGAGGAGAGAAAGGATGGTGGAAGATGAGTGAAGAGGGAGGTAGGAGGAGAGAGGAGTAAGAGAGAAAAAGTGATTAGATGGTGGAGGGGGGAGGAGAGAGAGAGGGGGATGGGGGAGTAGGTTTGTGGGGAGTGATGATACCAAACTCTTGGTTGGCCAAGAACAACAAGATCACCAAGATCTACTGGATGAATCTTGGCCTTCAAGATGCAGGCAGCCTGCTGCGCCAGCAGAAAATAATGTTGGAGCAATCAAGGGTTGACTGAGATCTTGATCAGCCACCCTAGTTGCCCGGACGCGCAGCCCCTTAGCCAGGGGGATCTTCACTGCTGGCAAACTGCTGGTGCAGCAGTACAAAAAATAATGACCATCATCATCATCGTCATCAACTAGGTGTGTTGTTCCAAGGGTGAGGGTTGGGGAACAGGTAGGTCTGTATTGCCTACATGCACTGGTAGAAAACATAGTAGTAGGGCTAGCATCAATATCGGAGACAACAAGCGATATGCTGGATAAGTGTCAACAAACAGTACACCATGGGTTAATGGGATCAGCTTCCAGCAATTCAGACAAACAGATAAGAGTCCAGAGGATACTAGCTCCCACCGAGAGCCACCATGTAGGCAGCCAACAACTACAGTGACAAATAGTCTACATGTAATGTATGGAATGTCAAAGGTTCGCCATTCGTAGGTTGTCAGATAGGCAAGCAGCTCAGAGTGCTGTGTAGTGCCGACTGACTCCATCACAAATCCATTTCGCAAATCAAACAGCTCAAATGTTCAGAGACGCTGGACCCGCTTTCCAGCAGGTGTTGCTCCCCACCAATAGATGGAGCCTCCCGGGGAGTGCTAGCGGTGTCTGCTTTTATCAGCACCCCTAGCATTCTACTGGGTTGTTTTGTTAAAAAAAAAAAACAAAAAAAAAAAAGGTATGCTGAGATCTTGATCAGCCACCCAGATTGGACTGTACTGCAGCCCCCTAGGCAGGGGGGGTCTTCAGCTCCACAGCTAGCTGCCACGTGCGCAGGCAGCAACAGCCAACTGGTGAGGGGGGGAATAGCAGCGTGACCATTGCTGCCCTGCTGGCCGCTGTTCGCCGCTCGCCGCTCGCTGCCAGGGGGGGGGTAAATAACTAGCACAACACTTCTTCAACAGCAGCGTGCCGCATTACTAAGCCATACACACACTATGGCGAGTGTGTTATAGCAGCAGCTATGCACGCGCATGGCCAGCAGCTGTCGAGGTTCAAACCCTGGCAACAGCATGCATCCCGGAGCTTGATAAGTAATCCGGGAGCGGGGTGGGGCGGGGCAGCGTGGGTGCGTGGGCACGTGGTGCGTGCGTGTGCGGCGGCCCTAACCTTAGCGCTTGCGCACACGCGTCGTAACCCCGTCTCTCTTTTCTCGCCACGCACGTTTCATCACCTTTTTCCCACTGTTTTCCGGTGATAACAGCAAAAAACACCCAAAACAAAAGTTGTCGGGTTTTACACAGTTTCGCTACTGTGCGGTGTGGCGGGTGGGAGCGGGGAACGTTCCCGCTCTGATACCAGTGTGGCGGACCCACCGGGTGAGGTGCTCCGCCTGGGAGAGAGATGGAGATGGAGGACGAGGGTGGAGCAAGATGGCACAGCGCAGCTCCCACGCAGACTCCAACGCACGTACTACAAACTGTGCGAATGTAGAATGATCCAAGTACAGACTCTGGCTGGGGTATATGCTAGCGGACTGACTGGACTGGACTGGACTGGCTGGTACCGACATAGGTACCGGGGTGGACTGGCCTACCCCGAATACAACACAGGCCTGTGGGAACAGGCCAAGGGACTGGTCTCACAGGCCAACCAGAGGTCCGCTACTCTCTCTCTCTCTCTCTCTCTCTCTCTCTCTCTCTCTCTCTCTCTCTCACACACACACACACACACACACACACACACACACACACACACA